>LR753334.1:896651-968013 GCA_902729485.2 Mus minutoides | reverse complement strand
TAGTACTATGTCCAATTTTCTGAGGAACCACCAGACTGATTTCCAGAGTGGTTGAACCAGCTTGCATTCCCACCAACAATGGAGGAGTGTTCCCCTTTCTCCACATCCACACCAGCATCTGTTGTCACCTGAATTTTTGATCTTAGCCATTCTTACTGGTGTGAGGTGGAATCTCAGGGTTGTTTTGATCTGCATTTCCGATGATTAAGGATGTTGAACATTTTTTCAAGTGCTTCTCAGCCATTCGGTACTCCTCAGTTGAGAATTCTTTGTTTAACTCTGTGCCCCACTTTTTAATGGGGATATTTGATTTTCTGGTGTCCACCTTCTTGAGTTCTTTATATATATTGGATATCAGTCCCCTATCTGATTTAGGATTGGTAAAGATCCTTGGTGGCCCTTTTGTCCTGTTGACAGTATCTTTTGTCTTTCAGAAGCTTTGCAACTTTATGAGGTCCCATTTGTCAATTCTTGATCTTACAGCACAAGCCTTTGCTGTTTTGTTCAGGAATTTTTCCCCAGTGCCCATATCATCGAGGCTTTTCTCCACTTTCTCCTCTATAAGTTTCAGTGTCTCTGGTTTTATGTGGAGGTCCTTCAACCACTTAGACTTGACCTTAGTGCAAGGAGATAAGAATGGATCAATTCCCAGTCTTCTACATGATAGCTGCCAGTTGTGCCAGCACCATTTGTTGAAAAGGCTGTCTTTTTTCCACTGGATGGTTTTAGGTCCCTTGTCAAAGATCAGGTGAGCATAGGTGTGTGGATTCATTTCTGCGTCTTCGATCCTATTCCATTGATCTACCTGTCTGTTGCTGTACCAGTACCATGCAGTTTTTGTTACGATTGCTCTGTAGTACAGCTTGAGGTCAGGCATGGTGATTCCACCAGAGGTTCTTTTATTGTTGAGAAGAGTTTTTGCTATCCTAGGTTTTTTGTTATTCCAGATGAACTTGCAGGATCAGTTGTTACATCTCCTTTTTCATTTCTGATTTTGTTAATTCGGATACTGTCCCTCTGCCTTCTAGTAAGTCTGGCTAAGGGTTTATTTATCTTGTTGATTTTCTCAAAGAACCAGCTTCTGGTTTGGTTGATTCTTTGAATAGTTCTTTTTGTTTCCACATGGTTTATTTCACCCCTAAGTTTGATTATTTCCTGCTGTCTAATCCTCTTGGGTGAATTTGCTTCCTTTTTTCTAGAGCTCTCATGGGTGCTGTCAAGATGATAGTGTATGCTCTCTCTAGTTTCTTTTTGGAGGCACTAAGAGCTCTGAGTTTTCCTCTCAGGAATGTTTTAATTGTGTTCCCTAAGTTTGGGTATTTTGTAGCTTAATTTTCATTGATCTCTAAAAAGTCTTTAATATCTTTCTTTATTTCTTCCTTGACCAATATATCATTGAGGAGAGTGTTGTTCAGTTTCCACTTGAATGTTGGCTTTCTATTATTTATGTTGTTATTGAAGATCAGTCTTAGTCCGTGGCTATCTGATAAGATGCATGGAACAATTTCAATATTTTAGTATTTGTTGATGCCTGTTTTGTGACCAAATATATGGTCAATTTTGGAGAAGGTGCCATGAGGTGCTAAGAAGCAGGTATATTTTGTTTTGGGATAAAATGTTCTGTAGACATATTTTAAACCATTTGTTTCATAACTTCTGTTAGTTTGACTGTGTCTCTGTTTAGTTTCTCTTCTCAGGATCTGTCCGTTGATGAGAGTGGAATGTTGAAGTCTCCCACTATTATTGTGTGAGGTGCAATGTGTGCTTTGAGCTTTACTAAAGTTTCTTTAATGAATGTGGCTCCCCTTGCATTTGGAGCATAGATATTCAGAATTGAGAGTTCCTCTTGGAAGATTTTACGTTTGATGAGTATGAAGAGCACCTCCTTGTCTTTTTTGATAACATTGGGTTGGAAGTCAATTTTATTCAATATTAGAATGGCTACTCCAGCTTGTTTCTTGGAGCCATTTGCTTGGAAAATTGTTTTCCAGCCTTTTACTCTGAGGTAGTGTCTGTCTTTTTCCCTGAGATGGATTTCTTGTAAGCAGCAAAATGTTGGGTCCTGTTTTTGTAGCCAGTCTGTTAGTTTGTCTTTTTATTGGGGAATCGAGTTCATTGATATTAACTTATATTAAGGAAAAGTAATTCTTGCTTCTTATTATTTTTGTTGTTAGAGCCGGGATTCTGTTCTTTTGGCTGTCTTCTTTTAGGTTTGTTGAAGGATTGCTTTCTTGCTTTCTCTAGGGCATAGTTTCTGTCCTTTTATTGGTGTTTTCCTGTTATTATCCTCTGAAGGGCTCGATTCCTTGAAAGATATTGTTTGAATTTGGTTTTGTCATGGAATACTTTGGTTTTCCATCTATGGTAATTGAGAGTTTTGCTGTGTATAGTAGCCTGGGCTGGCATTTGTGTTCTCTTAGTGTCTATATAGCATCTGTCCAGGATCTTCTGGCTTTCATAGTCTCTGGTGAGAAATCTGGAGTAATTCTGATAGGTCTGCCTTTATATGTTACTTGACCCTTTTCTCTTATTTCTTTTAATATTCTGTCTTTATTTAGTGCATTTGTTGTTCTGATTTTTATGTGTTGGGAGGAATTTCTTTTCTGGTCCAGTCTATTTGGTGTACTGTAGGCTTCTTGTATGTTCATGGGCATCTCTTTCTTAGGTTAGGGAAGTTTTCTTCTATAATTTTGTTGAAGATATTTGCTGGCCCTTTAAGTTGAAAATCTTCATTCTCATCTACTCCTATTATCTGTTGATTTGGTCTTCTCATTGTGCCCTGGATGTCCTGGATGTTTTGAGTTAGGATCTTTTTGCATTTTGCAATTTCTTAGATTGTTGTGTCCATATTCCATACAGAATCTTCTACATCTGAGATTCTCTCTTCCATCTCTTGTATTCTGTTGCTGATGCCCACATCGTTGTTTCTTGATTTCTTTCCCAGGGTTTCTATCTCCAGAGTTGTCTCCCTTTGTGTTTTCTTTATTGTTTCTACTTTCGTTTTTAGATCCTGGATTGTTTTGTTCAATTCCATCACTTGTTTGGTAGTGTTTTCCTGTAATTCTCTAAGGGATTTTTGTGTTTCCTCTTTAAAGGATTCTAGCTGTTTACCTGGTTTTTTTTCCTGTATTTCCCTCTTAAAGTCTTCCATCATCATCATGAGAAGTGACTTTAGATCCATGTCTTGCTTTTTCTGGTGTGATGGTGTATCCAGGACTTGCTATAGTGGGAGAGTTTGGTTCTGATGATGGCATGTAACCTTGGTTTCTGTTGCTTCTGTTATGCTTGCTTCCTGCCATCTGAGGTTTTTTTGTTTTTGTTTTTGTTTTTTGTTTTGTTTTGTTTTGTTTTTTTAAGACAGGATTTCTCTGTGTAGCCCTGCCTGTCCTGGAGCTCACTCTGTAGACCAGGCTGGCCTCGAACTCAGAAATCCTCCTGCCTCTGCCTCCCAAGTGTTAGGATTAAAGGCATGTGTCACCACTGCCTGGCTTACAGATTTCTTTTTTTTTTTTTTTAACAAAATACTTTTTATACTATTTTATCAGAGAATGCACATAGACAATGAAATACATAGGGAGGTCTGAAGACATCTTTTAGAAGATTGGTCTTTAAAGCCACCATGTGGATTCTAAGGATCAAATCCATGCCTCAGACTTAGTTGCAAGCCCTCATTCTGGCTGATCTATCTTGTCATACTTATTCCTCAATTTCATGATTAAAGTTTTCTCACATTTTTCCTTTGTTCATATTCTTATGAAATATAAACAAGTGAATTAGATGAGAAGTTTAAAGTTTATAAAAATTCTTCTGAGTTCAACTTTGAGAATTCAAATAATTGAGAAAATTTAAGTTCACTCAAAAGAAAAGAGATTTAACATCACATTTTAAGTAGTTCTTAAACCTTTTCTTTTTTTTTTTTTTTTTTTTTTCTGGGTGATGGTACCACTCACCTTTAATCCTGGAACTTGTGAGGCAGAGATAGGTGGATCTGTGTGAATTGGAGGTCAAACTACTTTATAGAATGAGTTACAGGCAAGCTAAGCCTAAACAGAGAGAATCTGTGCCTTCATAAAAACCATGTATATATATATATATATATATATATATATATATATATATATATATATATATATATTTTCTGTGTGTGCCACAAGATTAAAGAGCAGAAAAATACAAAAAACACAAGGAAGTATTTACAAGCCTGGTATTTAAATGCTGGTTCATCAGGGGCTGAAGAAATGTTCAGTGATTCAGAGTGCTTGCTGTTCTTGCAAAAGACCTGAGTTTGGTTCCTGACACCCAAGTCTGCTTGTAACTCCCACATTGCAGAATCTGACGCCCTCTTCTGCCTCTGCAGGGACCCATACACCACACATGTGGACACACACACACACACACACACACACAGAGGTAGTTACAAATATTATGTAGCTATTTAGCTATATAAATAAAACATTAAAACAATGCATTAGAGATTTTATAATTTTGTGAATATAAAACATCTATATATGAAAATTTATATATTTTATGTATTTTAATAAGGCTGGCCACTCTATTTAATAGTCACATGATTGATGGCATTTAATTTTTACCATGCTCCTTTTGGGTAAGTGCCATTATCCTATTACAATTGAGGTTCAAAGAGATCTAGTGACTTGGGCAAGGTAGTAGATTTTGACTGGTATATGATCCAAATGTTGTGTAACAAATACATCATGAAATTGTGCATACACACAGATATACATCTACAGGACTAATCTGTGTACCAAGTATACTTTACTACTGTGTATTAATGCAAACACACAGTGATAAGATATTGAAGGAGGGCAGTATTTTACAGGGCTGTTATAAAGTACTATCATATTTTGTTGCATAGATAATGCAACCTATATAATAATCATTATGTAACAGGAACATTCTATGTAACACAGTACAATAGTACTGTGCATGCATACAGACACACATATACAAGTTTAATCTTTATTTCCCTCATCTTCAAAACAGGACCATCACTTGGAGGACCATTGTGCAGATTGAAAGACTGAAGATGTGTAGAACAGCACTTGGTGCATAGTACTTGAATACCATTTAGTGACTGTTGTTCTCTCTTTTCCTTATATATTTTATGGTGTGGAATTCTTGTATTTAGTTGTAGTCTTTAGCTTTTTTTTTTTTTTTTTTTAGATATTTTCTTTATTTACATTTCAAATGCTATCCCAAAAGTTCCCTATACCCTCCCCCCGCCCTGATCCCCCACCTGCCCAATCCCACTTCCTGGCCCCGGCATTCCCCTATACTGGGGCATATTAAGTTTGTAAGACCAAGGGGCTTCTCTCCCCAGTGATGGCCAACTAGGCCATCTTCTGCTGCATATGCATCTAGAGACATGAGCTCTGGGGGTACTGTTTATTTCATACTGTTCCACCTAAAGGGTTGCAGACCCCTTCAACTCCTTGGGTAATTTCTCTAGCTCCTTCATTGGGGGCTCTGTGTTCCATCCTATAGATGAATGTGAGCATCTCCATCTGTGTTTGCCAGGCACTAGCATAACCTCACTCAAGATAGTTATATCAGGGTACTTTCAGCAAAATCTTGCTGGCATATGCAATAGTGTCTGGATTTGGTGGCTGATTATGGGATGGATCCCCAGGTAGGGTAGTCTCTGGATGGTCCATCCTTTCATCTTAGCTCCAATGTTTATCTCTGTAACTCCTTCCATGGGTGTTTTGTTCTCTATTCTAAGAAGGAATGAAGTATGCATACTTTGATTTCATTCTTCTTGATTTTCTTGTGTTTTGCAAGTTTTATCTTGAGTATTCTAAATTTCTGGGCTAATATCCACTTATCAGTGAGTGCATATCAAGTGACTTCTTTTGTGATTAGGTTACCTCACTAAGGATGATTTCCTCCAGATACATCCATTTGCCCAAGAATTTCATAAATTCATTGTTTTTAATAGCTGAGTAGTACTCCATTGTGTAAATGTACCACATTTTTTGTATCCATTCCTCTGTTGGGGGACATCTGGGTTCTTTCCAGCTTCTGGCTATTATAAATAATAGTCTTTAGCTTTTAACATGGCTTAACAAAGTCCAAGTTTAATCTCTACTTCTAGCCTTCTTCATAATAAGAATAGCCCAGTTCATTCCATTTTGCTTTTCTGCTTTTTTAGAAGTTTAATTTGAGCTTGTATTTAAATTATAAGAACTTCACATCATGTTTAAAGTTAGACTTTCTTTAGATATACTAACATACCCTCATGTTTTTTCCCCAAAGGAGCAAGAAAGTTTTTATTGAATTTTATTGGTTTTACTGAGGATTCTAGCAACCTGGAAGAAGGTAAACATGTTATTATCTCTCCTCTCCTTCTCCATCTTGAGGCAGCAGTGAATATTCATGAAGAAGATCACATTAGAGGGAACACATAGAACTAGCCCCACATTAGGCAGAGTTAGTCTGGCATTGAGTGCAATTGCTCAACTTCTTGGGTGGCATTTTTTTATCATGAGGGTAGGATGTTCCTGATTTGCATCAATTCTTGTGATCAGAGGCTGGTATCTAGAATTATACTGTACTCAGAAGTACAGGGAGATCAGAAGAATGTGAGGGAGAAGTCTTTTCCTTTGTGAAAAGGGAAGCGAACAGAAGCAGGTTGAGAATGTCTGCCAGATAAGCTTTAACCTGTGTGGTAGCTTAGGTCAGAGGTGTTATCTATGGCAAAGCTGGAGAGACAAAAATGAATTGTCTGGCTGCTTGACTTCTCACAGCAGTTTCCATTTCTTCCTTTGAGATTCATTTTCCTGGCTTTTCTTGCTGTGGACTCTGTACTAACCCTCACTTATCCTCAGAAAACACTATAATTAGTCCTATTATTCCAGAAAGATGGCCATTTCTCATCAGCAATTAGAAGATATTAGTTCAAAGAATCTCTTTGTGGATCTTCACTTAATGTGATTCTTTTCTCTGTAATTAATAACTGTGCATCTTAAAAATCTTGTCAAACACTTCTAAGTAAAATACAATCATTAAATAGTTCACACATAGAGAAGACTAGCAAAATGGTCAAATAGCTCTAATGTACTCATTGGTAGATTTACAAATGTCAGCATTTTGTTTTCTGTAAGTAATTTTTTAAAACCTGCAGTCAGGTCTCTCATTGCCTTATTTCCATGCTCCTGATACAATCCCTTGACCAAGCCAGCTCAGTCAGTCAACAGGGTCTCAAGAGACAGAGTGAGAATTGAAAAGAAAAAGGCTATTAGACAACACTATAATATGACTCCAGCCAGTGCTAAGGCTGAAAAGGCCTAAACAGGGTAGTTAAGGAACAAACAGAACATAAACAAACATGATTACTGTATTCAGAGTCTTAACAAGACCTATCAAAATACAAAGAACACATTCCTCAGCTGCATTCATCTTGAGCCTAGTTCCATGCCCTAGCCCAATTTCAAATTCCTGCCAATTTCCTAGAAGTGACACCCAAAACTCTCCACAGTCCCTTTGGGGAATAATGACAGCACCAAGTTGGTTGCTCTTTTATTCCATTATTTCAGGTAGTAGAGGATATAACTATAATAATTCACATTTAAAAAATTTTTGCATTCAGTAATATATTGTACACAGCATTACAGCAGTCTCTTCTACAATGATTTGTATGTGTTTTGCACATAATTGCACATCTAGCACATTCAGAAGGGCTAGTACTCCATTTTCTCTAGAACAAGCATTATAAAGTACATTTATCTTCTTCCATCGTTATAGTTTGATAAGTGTGTAAGTTTCTCCAAGCGAAGTGCATTCAGCTCAGGAGGCCTGTGCATAGTGCAGGCACCTTCACTTGCTCAAATATCTAGGATTACCACTCATTTTTACTATGCGAGTGCCAGAGATGTTAAATATCCTTCATCATGCAAAATAATTGTAGATTTCTGAAAACAAAGTCCTATTTAAGTTTCAAGTGATATTCTAGTACACACATTTTTTATTAAAACATCTCTTCTTTTTATGCGCTTGGATGTTTTGCAGGTGCACCATATGCATACCATGCCTGTGGAGGGTAGGAAAGGTGTCTGAATTCCCTTGAACTGGAATTCAAGGTTGTGACTGTCATGTGTTACAAATTAAACCTGGGTCCTCTATGAAAGCATAAAGTACTGTTGACTTCTGAGCAATCTTTCCAGCCCCCATAACACAAATGTGCATTTTGCTCACTCACAGGGCATAGACATTTATGTTTCAAATTGCCATGGTTCACTGGAGTCCTCAGATCAACTGACCCTGATGTCTCAGTGGGCTCCTATCTTACTATCACTTGGAAGCATGCACGGTAACAGTTTAATTAAAAAACAAAAACAAAAACAAAAACAAACAAACAAAAAAATCTAAACCTTTGAGAATTTGATTATGGTTTATTTAAAAAAAAAAACCAACATTTTAGTCTATGGCTCTCCCTATAACCCTGGCATGTAGGTATATTATCCATTGATGCCTTTAATTCCAACTTTTTCCTTTAATGTCTAGTCACATACTGTATTTGTACTCAAATTTATCTGTTGCTGTTTTTCAGTATTCCTTTTAGGTTTATGCATATCTCCTTGTATGTCTATTTAAGCATTTGATCTCATCTTTAAACATGTATTATATTAATATTGGATCCATCTCCAAATAACCTCTAAAGGTCAGTTGAGTTTCCTTCTCATACCCACTATCAACTGCAGCTATGCTGGTCATCAGCCATTCCAGTCTATCAGCACACTCACTACCTTTAGTAGTAAACTGTCTGATCTTTCACTCATATCTTATTATTGCTGTCTTGAGATGAGGTCTCTCTGTGTAGCCTCAGCTGTCCAGCAACTTTCTGTGTAGACTATCATGGCCTCAAACTCAGAGATATCCACATGCCTCTGCCTCCGGGGACTGAGATTAAAGATGTGAGCCACCACATCTGATGATCTTCATTTTTTACTATATGTGGGTCCTTAGTGTTTGATTTTATACACAAGCAACTTGTAAAGAGAAAAGGATACTAGAGCTACTGATAGTTTAAAGAGAAATTATTTTATAACTCCATGATTATCATCTTGAGACTTACTAACAGTGAAAACTTGAACTTGAAATGAAGTCTGTGATCTTCTTGTATAGATTGCATGTAGCGCATGAATCAAAGGAAGACACAACAGTATGTTTTGGTGATCCCAAGAATTTCCACAGGAGCACGTGGTGGACTGTGAAAGAACATCCAGCATTTCTGAGGCTCACTGAAGATGAGGACCACACAAGCAGACCGTGACCACAAGGCTCTTCAGGTGGTCGGTCAGCTGCTTCTGTCCACCATGTTCGTCAATCTTATATTTAAATTATTCATAGAGAATTATGAATTCTGTGGATTCTAATGTAATTTGTAGGTAGAATGTATGATATCCACAAATGACCCGTACAGTCAATTGAATTTCCCAGTTCCAGATCATGCCAGTTCCCCCAGTGTTGATTCCCTCGCTTTGTCGGGCACACACTCTTCTGCACACACATGCCCTTCTGCACAAGTTTACTCACATTAATTTGTTCAGATGCCAGACTTGAGTTTTCATCAAGTAAGAATTCTTATAATTATTTTCTTAAACCTAAGTTGTTAAACTTATTTTTGACTGTGCTTATAATTCATCTCTACATCAAAAACCCTGTAAATATGAATGGAAAGCATTAGTTTTATTGAATTCTACTGCATTACTAAGTTCTTGTAGTGAGAGGAGGAGCCTTCGCTCTACATACTGGCTCAATTTTACTTCTGCACTTTCTTCCCCTGAATAGTAAAATAAAGTTTGCTACTTTCTGTGATTTCCAATTACCTTGTTACCTATTTACATAGCTGGATTTTCTTAGCCAAAAATTAGATTTTAGACATGTAATTTTATACTGAAGAAGACTCTATTAACCTTCTCTGTGCATTAATCATTTTCTTGTAAATTAAGTTGCCTAATTAGGTGGTTCCTTCAGAAAGCCAGTTCTAAGATTAATACGGGAAAATTGGAACAAAATGCTACACATTTAAAGAAATGACTTGCAGACATATCCTAATGGTCCTCTGATCAAATTTCTGTGTCTCAGACCTGTAATAAAAGTTATTTCAGTAAATATGAGTTTTATCAGGACCAAGCTGGTACACTTTGGTTTCTTATTTGTTTGTTTGTTTGTTTGTTTGTTTGGGGTAGGAGGAGTTGGGTTTTTGTTTTGCTTTCTTTTGATATTTGTTGGTTGGTGCATCCTTACTGCATGTGCACCCAGATTCTGAAGGTAAACAGAGCACCCCCACCTGGATTTCCATGGCCATTAGAATGTGCTTAATTTTCTTACATGCTGCCTGCAGCCCAACAAGCTCTGAACAAAAGTGTGACTTTGACAATCAGCTTCCCAATGACCAGTTGAGAGGCCTTGGTGCTCTGAGAACACTGAGACTTTCTCCTTACAGTGTCTACTCACCGTTCAGTCTTCAGTAGTAGATCACTTTTCTCCTTTGTGGTCCATACAAACACATCCCTTTCCCTACACAGTTTTCTAATAAGGGATTTGATAGGTGGAGCCTTCTAACCCAGTGACCATAGCTTAGGTAGCACAAGAATGGTCAGGCATGGCATTTGGAAGCTAGAGATGCAAGGCAAAGATTTGAGAATAGGTGGTAATTAAATATTTTTAAATACTCGGCCTTTATATTTTGTCCACTTGAATAAAACTGATCATATAGCTAGAGAAAGAGAAAGTGGAAAATTTCTGCATGAAGTAGGAACTGATGCTTACTGTTGCAGACGCTTTAGATCCCCTCCCTGTCTTCGTGGAATGAGTTCTCTGGAGCAAGTGGGCAAAGGAGTTTGGCAAGTGACAAACAGAGACCACACAAGAGGGTGTGTAGAATCTTAATGTAATTTCACAAAGTGAACACCAGTCTTATATGATACAGAAAAGAAAGGGGTAGGATGTCACAGTAGGCAAAGTACATTGAAGTTACCTGACACAAAACAAAGGAATGACTTCAAAAGGACTTACAGGAACCAGGTATATTTACAGTAAAGATAAAACAGCTCTGCCTAGGGTCAGCTAATTACAGGTAAGGATTTCACACCCTAGTCATAATTTGTGCCACTCCTTGTGAAAGCTAGCACCAGGGGGTTCTGCTCTAGCAGACCTTCTCATGAATAATGTATTACCACAACCCCCCTATTTCCTAGGCCTAGGTAAATACTAGCATATGAAGGTAACTTGGCTGTGCTTTAAAAAATCTGTGGGGATTCTCCATTTGTCAGAAGAATTCACCAACTTGCTTCTAATCTGCAATGTAGTCTGCTATACCTGGATATAATGAAGATTCCTTTCTCAGTGGGAAATTCTAACCTTTCATGGTCCCTTTCCTGGGTAAGACTGGCTACTGTGCCTAGTAAACATCCTGCAGACCAGCCCTGAGCTACTTTGGCTCCATTGTTTGTAATGCTAAATAGTTTCCCGCTCTAGATAGTTTTCTGAATTCCCAATGAAATCAAGGATTCTCTTGGACAGCTGAAAGACTCGAAGACTTAGCTATGACGGGATTCAATTTATGAAGGCACTATAATAAGATACTACTAAATGAGAGCACGTGGATCCATACACCAGACTAACGTGGGGATATACGGGTTATGAAAATGCCTTCCCAGGAGAATGAGTTTCTTTTGAAACTCTATGTCTCATGAGTACTTTCCAGCTTTTCAGCTTGTCAAGCCACTTCACTGGGATGTGTGTAACAGCTTACAAAGCTCATGGCTCAGAAGGTCATCCTCTGTGACTCTGGATGCCATCATCCTGTGTTGCTGATCATGATTTCTGAATACTAACACTGTAAGGAAAAATAAAGAGTTCTTGAAAACAGATGAAAATGCTTCATGAAACCTGCGCTCTCTTGTTCTGAGTTAACATAGACCAGAATAAGGCTGTCTCTGCAGGCATCATGTTTGTCTTCTCATCTACTGGGGTGGAATTAGATGGTTGCTTATTCTTCACTTTATTAGGAGCTTCAACTATAACATTGATGACTAGCTTGCAATATGACCAATTTAGTATTTTCCATTAAATCTGAGAAAGCAAATATGTGTTGCATTCATTTTTGCAAAAACTAATCTATCATAAAATAATTTAAAATTTCCACCAAACATATGAGAAAGGAAGTTCCCAACCTTTTGTCTCATCATAGAATATAGCAGCATGGACAATTTAATTAACCGAAAATGCTCATAGTTGTTGGAAAGTTGAGTGGTAAGATGATGGTGGAAAGACAAAGGTGAAAGGGGAGGGAATGGGCAAACACTAGGAAAGGAAGGAGAAGGCATTTACTCAAAAAGTATAATTACAGTCATATAATTAGATAGCAATGCCACTGGAACATTTGATCCTATTTCCAGATACCTGTTGAGATCTTTAGTTGTGCTACATTTTGTAGTTCATAGACAACTACACAGCAAAATAAGGAACACATGTGCATATGAATCCAACAAGATTGAAAACAGCCCGTTGCTAAGAGTAGAAAGAGAAACAAAAATTAAGCAAATACCCACCCATGTGATATAGTAATATCAGGACCAATAAGGCACCTAGAGGAGAGGTTGGACATCTTCACAGAAGAGTGGCAGCTTCCCAGAATACTGAGTGCTGGAATTGAATGTATCATGAGGGCATTGAGTACAGAGAGTTCAGCAATGAGAATGGGCACAAATTTGCAACAAATTATCATCAAATTTGCATCCTTTGAAATGTATCCACTGGCTGTACAGTGCTGAAAGCAGGGGTCATCTTAAGATCTTTAGATCTGGAGTCCAAATTGAGAGTGCAGGATGAATTCTAGCAAGGTGAGGAGGGTCAAGGAGACTTAAGATGATTACTGTGTCTAGCTTTTGGGAGGATGGTATCACTGGCACAGAAAAGAAATGCAATAAAAGATTAATTTTTAATCTTGTAATGAGAATTTCACAGTAAGAGAGTTTAATTGCGTTTTGATGTGTCCTCTAAATTATACCATAAATGGCCAAGTCTGTAAGTTGTGGCAGGATTGATAAGGAGATAAGAAATTTGCTCCTAAAGATTAAAACTGTCCAGAGAGTATTAAAAAAAAAAAAGACAGATACATTCAGGAATCTGATAAATGGTATATTAGTCACATAGTAGAGACCTGTTCTCCTTCAGCTGTCATAAGAAGAATGTATGACATTTGTCAGTACAGAAAGTCCATCTATGTGAAAAATACCTACATCTGTTTTCATAGTATTCTCAGGAACCTACAGATGCTCAACTTTAAAAATTAAATCTAAGTATGATGTAGGCATAAAACAAACACACATCCAGATGCATCAAAGCTTTCATAAAGGAATGTGCTCTCTGAGTAATTAAATCACAGAGTGATTTGACACATGACAGACTGCAGCAGACCACCATAGGCGTCTAACTGCTCCTTGTGGCTATAGCGGTTGTTGGTAGAAGAATTAATGGAAACACTGATAAAGCAGAGGGGTACACAGCAAAAATCTGGACTTCTATAAGGCCAAAAGAGATCATGAAACCATTCTTACGAGGATGTTTGCCTAGTAGGATGCAAAACACCAAAAACTGATGAGCCCTCAACAGACTCAAAGAGCTCAAAGATGGAAGGTTTTGCAATTTCCATTGAATGGATTGAATTTCTTTTGTAGTCAGGGAAATAACAGCAATGGAGCTACAATGTACCTTTTTAAAATATTTTTTTGCTTATGAAATATTACTCTTATTGCAGTGTAGATAATGTTATGAGATGAAAATAGAGAAAAGAAACAGGGAAATACATAAAAAAACTTTGCAACAGGCATTAGGGGGAAGAAATAGGAAGTTTTATTTCTGGCCAATCAATTCACTAAGCTTTATTTTTAAATGACATCAAGTTTCACAGTTTCATGTTATGAACATTTTACTCAAATATTCATTTTTCATTCTCTTCTGCTATTTGTAGCTCTGAGACCAGATTCAAAATTAATACAAAGAATTCATCTTCCCCCTAATCACTAGGAAAAGAGGAAGCAAGATATCGAAAGTGAGTCAGACATTTAGGTCACTCATTGTCTTGCAGAGCTCCTCATGACTCTGCTGCTCTTTTAAACAAACAAAGGAACTTGTTTTTATCCAACAATTAAAAGTCATTTCCATCTTATCCCATGGCAGAGATGAAGGCCAGCACCATTTACCAAATTCTGAGCTTCTGGTTGTCTGGAAGTCAAAATGAATCTTGGAATGATTTAATATGCATATCTATTTTGAAGCCTACCAGAGGGCTTTAAAGGGCACTGAGAGGAAAGGACATGACATTATATGCACCAAGTAACCAGTAATAAATACCGCGTGCTCAGTTTCTTGTGGAAAGCTTTATCACATGATGTTGTTACATTAGAAAGTTTCGTGTAGACCACAGTGTCTGTGTAACCTGCGCCTGTGTGTGGTTCTTTCAGCAAATTGGAATTGCTTAAGGGATAAGATTTGGGCTTTTCTGTCTTCACACCCAATTACTTAGCATGTGTCAGGAATAAGGCTGGCAAGCCAAAGATCTGGATAATGTTAAAACATGACTCTTATATAATAAAATTAGAAATTTCCATCCATATCCCAAACTTCATAGTTACTAACTCTGCATTCAAATGTGGCATATTACTAAGGTGGATTGAATGAGAACTGTCCCTGTTAGGTTCATTTCTTTAAACATTTGGTCCCTAGTTGATTGAGGTATTTGGGAGATTATGGAGCCCTTCAGAGAGGTAGGGTGTTTTTGGAGGACATATGTCATTTGGGTTAGGGTTTAAAGATCACTACTTTGCTGTGTGTTCCGGTAGGCAGATGAAGTATGATCTACCTGTTCACTGTTCCTGTCACCATGCAATACCTCCCCTACCACAGTCGACTGTATCCCTCTTTAACAGAAACCAGAATAAGCTCTTTCTTCCTTAAGTTGATTTTGGTCATGGTATTTTCTCACAGCAATGGAAAGTAGCTAATTAACATATTATCATTAGTTACTATAACATTTAAAAGGTCAATGTCCTGGATAACATTTTATATTTTCAGTTTCTATTACAGTATTAGTAAATTTAAAACCAAAAAAAAAAAAAAAACCCTTTCAAAAATATATAAATGTGATGTTTGTATGTCACCACACACAGTCCATAGGGACACTTTCTCATTGCAAATCCGTTAATCTACTTTTTTTTTTTTTTAAGGTTTTTCAAGACAGGGTTTCTCTGTTTAGCCTTGACTGTCCTGGAACTCACTCTGTAGACCAGGCTGGCCGCGAACTCAGAGATCTGCCTGCCTCTGCCTCCCAAGTGCTGGGATTAAAGGCGTGCGCCACCACGGCCAGGCCGTTGATCTACTCTTAATGCAGCCTCACCTTACCTTTTACTCTTTCATTAGTTCACAAAGTATCAAAAAAGCAGTCTACTCTGATAAGTAGCCAGACAATTCTTATGAAACAAGAAATATAATTATAATGTAATTTATACTCCAAATAAGGAAGTATATACAAATATGTATGAAGCAATATACTGTGGCCATAGAAATTTTAGGGCTGTAATATCTCTAAATACGTCCAACTCTAATTGGAGAGAAAATATGAGTTTATGCTCTTTATTAGAAACATTGTAGGATGATATCAGGGACCATATTCAAAACCTGTGGAAGTTTACAGTAAAAGCATGAGTCTTTTGCTTTAAAAAATGTTTTCTCCTATCCTTAAATCGGTGAACTGCGGGTCTCAGGGGGATAAAGAGAATGCAAATCAAATTCAGCTAGGAGATGTTAGAGGGCTTGTGTATCATATCTTAGATTATTTGCTTGAGAGAGTTAAAATTGGACTAGGAAAGAAGGCATAGCTATTATATGTGTCTGTGGTATACTCTTTCTCACTTGTAAATCAGTAAAACATGTTCTGGTTTAAAAAAAAACCTTTCTCAGATGAGTGAGGACATTGATATTAGCTTAGATAATAATGTGACTGATGAGAGATAGAACAAAATAAGTGGACAAAGCTTTAGAAGGCACCAAGTAAGGAGTCAACAAGATTATTAGAGAAAAGTTAAACAGCTAGATTAAGGGTGAGCATGTGGTCCTGAAAGACAAGATGGCATCTGAAACTGCTCAGTGTATGTGTTTCCTTAGCTAGGATAGCTGGCTGTGGACAGTTCTTCATGAGGCAAACCTTTGTACACATTCTTTGTTCACATAAAGAAAGATCACATGTAAATACTTTTCATTTATATTTTTATTATCTTTAAAAGTGAACAAAACCTCCAATTTTCATAAACTTTAAAACAGGCATTTGCTATCAATATTTTTCTCAAAAATATTATGTTCTTTTCAAAGGAACAAATATGAAATAAAAATATGCTTGATTATTGAAACTCTAGCCATTGAAAGGAATGACAATTTAATCACACAATTTTTCAGCTTTCCATTCAAATACAATAGAACTGAAATTAGAGATTACACCTAAAGTGAGTGTAAAACTACTGACTCAGAATTAGACCTGAGAAATGTAGCAGGTTTTTAAGATAATTAAATGCATACCGCATGTCCCGTGTGTTTTGTAGGCTAGCTCTAACAATGGAAATGGTTATAGATTGGAATGTGTCTATAGGTGAGGAACAGAATAGTCAGACAGTGGACTCATGGTCAGGTAAGCTTTCTTGGGTTCCCTTGACGTCAGAAGAATCATCTCCTCAGGTACCAGATTTGGATTTCTTCTCTCTCTAATGTAAGAGGACAGCCCCAGTTATTCCAAATATTCTTTGGCTGCAAAGGAGGATCTTGTTATCAGAGAAATGCTGATGTAGTAGTACAACTAAGAATGAAATGAGTTCTTTTAAAGTAAAGTCACAATTTGCTAGTTGATTTTGGAGAAGTTGGATGAGGTTGTTTCCTAAAATTTAAAATAATTAGGAGCTAGAATGCTGGCTCAGTAGTTAAGGGTGCTTGCTAGTCTCCTAGAAAACCTGTTTTCAGCTGCCAGTACCCACATCATGGGATGCAGAATCACCTGTAACTGTAGCTCCAGAGAATCAAACACAATCTGCAATCAAGGACCTGCATGTAAAGATTACACATAAAAGTACACATACACACACACATATATGTATATATATGTATATTTATATATACACACAAATGTATACATATACACATATACAAAATTAAATGAATAAGCCTTTTTTAAGAATTGAAGGGACAATATCCATTAAGAATAGATTGCATTTTGCCCACTGGAGAGAATTTCCATTTGCATGTTTTTCACTATATAAAGTTTCCAGCAATCTGGTTGACATGGTTAGTTAGGGCAAAGCTGCAATGGTTTTGAATAGAAGTTGGTTTTGCATTGGCAAGTATTCCCAAGTTGTATGTTTGTTTCTTGAATTCTGAGGTGTGTAGACATAAACAATGAAGAGTCAGTCATCTTTCTTCTCTAAATTTCTCTGATTCTGATCCTGATCCTTATGTCCCTGTAAGAATAAATAGCAGAAGTCTGATCTGGTTCACACTGCTGCTTTGTGGAACATTACTACCAAATCAATGCACGGGAACAGGGAGGCAAGAGCTTCTGGCTGCCTTGGTGGCCTTCCTATTGGGGCCTGACCCTCACTGGACAGCAGATCACTCCCAGGAAAGCACTGTAAATCAGCCCTTCGTTTCTTTAGTGTGACAGAGCAAGTAGAAATACCTAGAAAAAATTCTTCCATCATCTTTCTGTTTTCCACTCCTCCTGATTGTAATTCTTTCCTTTGCCCCCATAGTATCCCTTTTCCTATTGTGTCCTTGCCAGGTGTGTGGCCACAGCATGGACATCCATTTCACTTATCTCTAGCACACAGGCCCAGTGCTTTTGGAGTTAAATTTAATTACATTTTAAGAAGTAAATCAACCTTGGCAGTGACCAGGCTGCTCTCCGCGTGACTTGCAGATCAGGCCAAAGTCACACAGACGCATTCTCCTCACTCTCCAAACAGCTTCTGAATATATGTTGCAAACAAGGTCTACAACTTTGTGTCTAAGGTAGAGACTAAAGGAAGAGTAGCAAAGAGGAGGGAAGGGGAAGAGAGGTGGGAAGGAGAGTAAAGTGGAGCAGCTTAGAAGGAAGTCCAAATTACACATGAATAGGCAATGTTAACACTGTCTATATATGTGTTTTTTGTCCTCCCCCCCCCCCCTCGAGACAGGGTTTCTCTGTGTAGCCATGGCTGTCCTGGAACTCACTCTGTAGACCAGGCTGGCCTCAAGCTCAGAAATCTGCCTGCCTCTGCCTCCCAAGTGCTAGGATTAAAGGTGTGCGCCACCACCACCCAGCAACACTGTCTATATAGGAAACTTACTCAATATTCTGTTCTTAAGCATTATAGTACATTAAAAAATACTCTTAGTCTGTACTTAAATTATTTTTCTACAAGAATTTCCAAGATATTTCCAACTTTGTATGCACAGCTATTTGCAAGGTTGTATTTTTAATTCTACATACAATTACATCAAGTACTGTTGTCTATAAAGTATTTGTCTACTTTGGTTACTGCTGAAACTCTTGTAAATATTTCAGAGAGCTTCTGAGTTAATGATGAGAATTTGTGAATATGAGAGGTCCAGGTTGGCCTGGAGCTCATTATGCAGCACAGGCTGACCTTAAATTCGTGATAATCCTCCTGTCTCAGATTCCAGAGTACAGGATTCCTTGGCATTGCCTTAGAATGTGGGTTTTTAATTGTGTTCAATTTAGTTGTGTGATGATGGGAAAGTTGTTAGTTTTCTTTTTTCTTTCCAGTAAAATTATTAGTCTATTTTAAATCTGAAACAATTATTTGTACCACACAGTATTCACTATGAAGTTTATGATGGGTACATTGGTATTTACATTAAAGGTATATGAGAAATTTTATGGAAGTTCAGTCTTTTGTTATTTATGTTCCACTTTTATATAAGAAATTCTAAAAGATTTCTAAAATAGAAAACAATAATATATTAATATTAGATTTACTTTTTAAAAAATAATGATGTAAGGACTGATGGCCCAATGGTTAAGAGCACTGCTTCATCCTTCACAAGAAGGGAAAACTCTGTGCCCTTGCCTACATAGAGATCTATCAGCTCCAGGACCAGATTTGTTTGTTAGTTGTCTCTTGATAGCATTAGGATGCATTATAGAAGCCTTGCTCAGTCTCCACACAAGGACCCTTTAAGTCAAGGATCATTCCTATGCTTATCTCTTGCCCTGAAGCTTAAGACCACTGTAGAAATGCTATCTATTATTCTTTCAGATAAATGTTACTATTGATTGTATGAGACTTTAAAATCTCTAACAGCCAACCGTGTGCTGTGGTACTTATCATGCTGGTAGTAGATGATCTCAGTGTGGGTGGATGCTCTTTGCATGAGATTGAATATTTTAAAAAGAAAAAAGTTGCTTTATGAGAGGTCTCAGAAAATTAAAGGCTCGCTAAACAAACAAGAAAGCTTGAGTTGGGATTCTCAGCACCCACAAGCTGGGCACAGGAATATGTGTCTCTAACTTCAGCAATGGGAGACCAGGGATAGGAGGATCCCTGGGGCTTCCTTCCAGCCATTCCTGCTGAGATGATGAGAAATGCTGTGGAAAAAGAAAGTGGAGAGCAATAATAGAAGGTATTCAATGTGTGCCTCTAGCTTATCTGTGTGCACACATGGATGGGCATACTTGCTCTCCCCACACATGAGCTTACACACACACACACACACACACACACACACACACACACACACAAGACAAAGAGAAAAAATGCTTTTTCTGTGCAGGCTCATATATCATGGTTACTAACTAACACTTACATATCAGGAAAAAGCATAGGAAAATTGACAAATGGGCTTTTCAATACTGTAATGATAAGGGTACCAAGCTGTTTGTTTTTGTTGCTCATACAGATTTAAGTATATACAAATATTACTAAGGTTTCTATATGCTATAAAAATAAATAAAAGCAGTTTTGGATATTAACAATCATGACATATATATATATATATATATATATATATATATATATATATATATATATCTTTAATTAAGCAAATTATTTAATATTTTTATATTAACTGGTGTCCACAACTATTTCTAGTTGATGTCATTAAAATAGTACCAGTTCTAGAGGTTATACTTACAGATCACAAAATCACCATATAAATACAAACATTAGTTACATTTGTAGGTTTTGTGTATTGATATTATTGCAATCATCATTCTCAGAAACACAGAGAGAGAGAGAGAGAGAGAGAGAGAGAATATATATATATATATATATATATATATATATATATATATATATCCCATATATTCCTTTTAAAACAATTCAGACTGTAATTTCCAGAAAGGAAAGAAAATCATATAATTTTGACATCCATGATCCAGGAACAAACTCCACTTCATTAATCTATATTTTGATCACTTCATGATGATTTATCATTTCACAGAAATATTTCATCTCCTGAAGCCATCCAGAGGAGTATTTTAAAAGTATTTTCCACTTATTGGCCCAAATTTTATTATTATACTTCAATGCACTATGAACAATATGTTCAGCTGTATCCCTGCTCTCTGGTTGGGTTGTATGCCTATTTTCTGTTTGGGTTATATGCCTGTTGTCTGTGGGTTGTATGCCTGCTGTCTGGGTGGGTTGTATGCCTGCTGGATGGGTTCTAAATGCCTACAGCTCTTCAGAACTGCAATGGGACGACTGCTACTTAGAACTTGACAGGTTTTATGTGTTTCAGAACAATGTGGTTAATGACAGTACGCTGCCAATTTATTTTTTTTATGGAACATTTTCTATTGTTTAGGTCTTCTGAGGCAACCCTTAATAAACCATGTCTCTTTTTCCTAAAAGCTCCTCAGATACTTTACAGCAATGATCATGGCTCCATCAAGCCTTCTTTCTTTATACCAAGAATTCTAATATTTTGCAACTGCTCTGCAATGCCCTAATTCATAGGACTTATACTACTCCAAGCCTCTCTTTAGTTTTATGTACTTTTATACTAAATTAAGCTATTCCCTTCTGTATCCATACACCTAACCTGTATATTATATACATTATATACATTATATATATACATATACATATATATGTGTGTGTATGATATATATATATATATATATATATATATATATATATATATATATATATATATTCTTCCTACAATGTTCAGGATATACTGCTCTCTCCAACTCCTATGTGTAGACCATGTGTGACTTTTGCCTTAGAAAAAGAAAACTGAATGGAAATGAAATGTGTTCATTGGAGATGAGGTCAGCAGAAGCCACCATGTTAATACTTCTGTTTTGTGTGTCTTTATTCCCATAGACATAGTGTTCACTGGCTAATTATTGATCCAAAGAATAGTAAGAAATACATAGAACCAAGCAGATCTAATCTTCATCTAAGAGCTAGGCTCATGGGAGTACCTGTACCTGACTAGGACTGGCATCATTGTTCCAAAGTAGCTTTGGGTATATAGAAATTTATGGACATATATAGATGATATTTTGAAGCTGCTTGATGCATGTGCTCACTGCTGCAGAATCCTCTAATATAGTGTTCTGGTTAAAATGTGACAATCTGACCAATATAGTATATCTCTATTTTGGTTTTGGACAAATAGGATTGGTGGTGTATAATTCTATTACATTACACCACTGAACATGCTTCTCTGTAGACAGTGATGCTATGAATCATGGCTCTGAGGACAACAGGGCTGTAGAACAGCTATCTTGTACATTATTTAGTACTACTTTACCCTCATCTCCATGGTCAGTTTCTAAACATTCTTGGTAGAGATTCCTTCTTATTTACTACTCAATTTAGTGATCTTTTAAAATATACTCTAAACATTTTACAATGATTCTAAATAAACTTAAGTTTAGCTATTTGGGTACTTCTGTTATAACATGGAAAATTCATCTCAGGAAACAATCCTCTGGGATGTTTTTTAAGGGGAACAGAGCCTGTAATCAAACAAGGATTTTAAACTCTTAATATCATATTACTGTCTAGCAGGTTGTCAATAAACATTAGGTGATTAAAAGTTCTGAGAAGGTCTACAGTTACTAAATCAAATTAAATGTCATTATCCAGTAATTCCTCAGGCTTATTTGACCACTGAGTTATATTTTAGTTAATGCCATTGGCATGTAGTAAGCTGATGTGCATTGTGAGTTGTTAATCATGGAGAATAATAATTTTAAAATGCTAATTCAATTTTCCCACATAATCAGCTATTCCCACATTTGCACAATCAAGTCAAGAATATATTTATCTTTATCCAAGGTAATAGGAAAAATAGTAAAAAGTGGTGCCATGGTAAAATAATAGAAATGTTACTTTAGCTCCTTATCTTCCCCTATTATGTAATATTCTCTATCAGTCTTCCATCAGAGATTACTCATTTGCCTGACATACCTTGCATGCCACTTTACTTCATTTGGATTACAAAATAGAATAAGAATATAATACAGCCTTTCAAATCAAGACAGTTTCTCTGTTTATTTCACACTATGGCATGCAGTAAAGACCCTCCCTGTTGCAATTTACTATGCTTTAAGCTTTTGAGAGCAGATTATGTTTCTTTAAGACTATTAAAGGTTGAAACTTCACTATCCCTTAAATGCTTGTGGATTGAGGTTTTGTCCCCCAGCTGATGGTGTTATCTGTTGGTAGTGGAACATTTAGGAACTAAAGGAGTTGAAAGTTATTAGAACATAGTTTGCATGGAGATGTTGGGACCCTGGTCTTGCCTCTCTTTATCCAGCTGCTCCAAGTTTATCTCTACCATGTGCTCCATGATATGGTGCTCCCTGATGTGAGATATTTTCTTTCTCTAGCCCCGCAAGAGTAATAAAGCTAACCAAGTATGGCCTGAAACCTTTGAAACTGTGCATCAAAACAAAACTTATTTGGGATGTGTGTGTGTGTGTGTGTGTGTGTGTGTGTGTGTGTGTGTGTGTGTGTGTATTGCAGAGAGGGTGAAGACTGTGATCAGTGAGGCAGAATCCTAGCAGTATACGTCATGGCAAAAGCACACATTACCGTTTTGTCTTACATGTAAGAACTGAATGCATGCATTTGTCCCTCATTTCGCATAACCTCAAAACACATACATGAGAGCTACTATTCTACCTACTGGGAGATCTGATTTGCAATTCTACTCCATTTTGAGTCCATGTTTTAATTTCTTTCCCTAGTACTAAGGATCAAATCCAGACCTCGTGAATACTGGGCAAATATTTTCCCTCTGAGCTGCACCCTACCTCCAGATTTCACAGTTTTACTTGTCAAAACCTACCAGCAGTGGTAATTTATTCAAAAGTAGAATACATTCCAAATGAGCCAACCCTGGAAGATTTTTTCTGTGCTTGTTAGAGCTTTAGTCAAGCAAATAGAGGGCAGAGTCTTTACATTCTTGAATAAAAATTTTAATATTTATTAGCTTGGCAGCTGGAAGCTATTTTAAATAAAATAATAAGTTTATATAAAATCTAAACTCAACATGGTCTGTGTTATGTCTTATGCCTATAATGTCTACAAATTAAGAAAAATACACCATTGTAAACTGGAAGGATCACTAGAAGAGAGGCAGCAACAATTTCATGAGTTTATAATCTTTCACGTATGAATACTTCTTATAGACAGATAACATGATACATTCTTGTTCTTGGTAATCATATTAAAATGTCAGCAAAGTGGCATATCTATATAAGTCAGCATTAAATAAACATCTACAGCTAGAGGTGATGTATATCAGTTGGTCTCCATCCACTCTTCCTGTCAGGCAGATGTTCCTCTGTCTATATTGTGAATTCTCACTATAATCACTCAAGCTGTCCTTTCCCCAAGCACTTAAGTTATGCTTCTGCCTGCTTGTAGCTCCATCCCCATTCACATTGCCAGGTATATTGCTACGCATTAGACAAGAGAGATGGATTCCCACTTATGAGACCATTAAAGTGGGAAACAGATACTTTTGTCAAAATAGAAGCATGTGATTGATTTCAAGAGCTGATATGGAAAGGCACCACAAGTCTGTGTTAAGACTAAAGCAATTGGGTCCTGTTAGGGACAGCACCCAATGGTGGTCTCATGTGACCAATGTAAACATGAGTCTCATGTGACCAATGTAAACATGACGTTCCACTGGCCCTGACCTTTAGGGGTGTACATGCTGTAGCTCTGTCACTTTGTGGGGACTTAATTCTGTTTTACCCATTCTTAGTTCTAAAGTCAGTTATTAAACTCTTTCTGCTTTAGTTTTTGCATTTGAAATTCTTAAAGGACAATGAATGCTTCCTTTGGGTGTGGTAGACCAGACAGACACAATGCTAATGGGCATTTTTCTTTTCTACATTTCAATAAAAAAAATTGTGTTTATTATGCATTTATCTCTTAAATTTTCTAATTACTTTTATTTTTGTGATTATTTAAGATATTATGCCATTTATTAGTGCCTATTAAGTAATATGTTTATATTGACATATCAGCAAATACATATAGTTTTTATATCATCTACTTTTGTAAGATCAAACCAGAAATACCCCTACTCCAAACACGGGTTGTTCGCACACCCCAAGAATCATGAGAGACCTGTCTTGATGCAAAATGCAAGAGGATTTTTAATTGGAGCTCCGGGATGACCCTGTATCCCATGCAGGAGACAGGGGAGTAGACCACGAGGCTAGAAAATTAGAAGCTTTTATAGCAATGGGGTAGGGGGTTGTGGAAATTGCACAGTTTCACATGATTGGCTAGTTCAAACATCAGCAAGAGGCCCAGGTAGCAGCTTGAGGTAATAGCTAACTCTAAGAAACAAGGGAGGGGGGGAGGGGGCGGTAATCTACCTAACAGTTAAGTCATGTGCTACCTTAGGCAACCTCCTGGGGCGTTGAGACATTCCACAGAGGTCGCTGTGACATTCAGAGGGCGTTGGGCTATTCTGTGATTGTTCCAGGAAAGGCTTGCACCTTAGCTAGGGCCATCGGTTAGTTTAAAGGTTCACTTTCCCTCTTGACACAAGGGACTCCATTTTGTCTTTGGTTACGTACTACTCTTTCACTTTCTCCACAAGAAATAATTATTACTTCAATAATATTATAACTGTGTGGACAAATTTTAAAAGAAATAATAACTTTTGCCAAGGATATAAAGATACTATGTAATAAAGGCTAAAATCCAACATACATATATAAATATATATATATAAAATTTTATGTAACATATAATATATAACTCATACTATATATTTACATATCTTTAACTATATATTTATTTTATATAATAATTTATAATTATCATTTAAATAATTTATTTTAATAAAAAACTTTAAAAATAAAAATAGTTTAATTAAAATTATAATAAATACATTTTAATATATATTTAACATTCAAGGGTTTGTTTTTGCTAAATATAGAGATGGGAATTGTTGAAACTAAGATTCTTTAAAATGTTAATTTAATGGCTAGTTATATTGTTCAGTTGATAAAGGCACCTGCCACCAATCCTGATGGCCTGAGTTTGACTCCTCGGTCCCAAAAGATCAAAGGAGAGAACCAAATCCTGTTGGTTTTCATCTTCCCTGCACATAGGCAGGGTGGCACGTGTGTCCACACATACAATACCACCCCTTTGACGTGACAGGTAACATGCAGAACTCCCTCGCTTGCAGAGGAAAGAGGCCTTCTTACTTTGTCTTTATAAGTCACCATGATTTTCATAACATTCTGAGAAACTCTATAATGGCTGGAGGTGCTGCTCAAATGTTATATTGAATGCACTGATGTGCAAATCGCTAAGTAAACTAATGATTAAAGAGTTAATTGTATATCTGTATACTAAATGCACAGATCCATTGATAACTGATGATGACTGTTGTGGTATGCCATCCATGGCATACCCAAGGACCAGGTTCCCCTGGGAGGCAAACTGGGGCTAGGAGAGACTAAATGGGAGAGAAATGAAAACGCTAAGTCAATTTTCCTGTCAAAGCAT
Source organism: Mus minutoides (assembly GCA_902729485.2). Classification (NCBI taxonomy): domain Eukaryota; kingdom Metazoa; phylum Chordata; class Mammalia; order Rodentia; family Muridae; genus Mus; species Mus minutoides. Next base: position 941,938 of record LR753334.1, on the reverse strand, counting down.
CTCTGTGTGTTTACTTAGAAATCTTTCTTGGTTTTAAGAGGGTAGACCCCTCCCACAGTCAGTTCTGAGCAGGTGCCTAGATTCAGTTGGCAGATGCCAGGAATGTAGCCCGAAATCTCAAGCACTGTGGAATGGCTCAGCTGGAAGCAGGATGTGGGTGGGGCATGTAGGCAGGTAGCAGAATTCCAGAGGTGTGCAGAGGCTTTTAGCAGAACAAAGGAAGCCAGCCTTAGCAGGAGAACCACTCCGTGGGTCGTTTCCTGTGGCCCCCCTTCAGAGGCAGTAGAACTCTTAGCCTGAAGTAGGCTTGGGGGGAAGGAGCTACATTTCTTCCCTACTTGTATAATAAAATTAAGTGGGACGGAGACATAAAATGTGTTATGGTGAGTTATGGTGGCTGGCGGCTGCGCCATGTCTTAGGATTCTCAGATGCTCCCGAACTATTCATTTCCATCATTGGAAATACATGCAGCTTGTTTGTGAGTATTCTTGCACAAACATGGCTCTGTGGTGTATTATTAACAAGCCATGGCCTCTTGGCAAGTACCCCTGTATTAGAATGATATAGTTCCGAGATCTAGTTGCCCATCATTGGATAATGGACCTTCATAGCACACCTTAGGACCAAAGCCACAATTATACATTCCACGTGCTTCCCCATAACATTGTAATCTTGCCAGCTGCACTTGCATGCCTGCTGGAACCAGTCTGTAGGGAAAGACTGACCTGCTTGAAAAAAAAAGCCGAATTACAGTTGAAACACAATAGGATAACGGCTTCTTTTTTTTGGGAGAACTAGGTACTCTTATTCAGTTGCAAATTAGCAACGACCAAGCCTAGGCTCCAGCCTTTCGGTGTGGGGGAGGTGACCTGGAGAATCAGCAGAGAGGCTGTTTCTCATGTAAAGCAGACCAAGCTCCAAGTCAGCTCTCAATGGCTAAAAAAAAGCAATCTTTAATAGGTAATCTCTAATATTGGAATTAAAACTAGACCTGTCCAAGATAGACTTATACTAACTGGTTGCATTGAAGGAAGGAGAAAAATCATTATAACTCCTTCTTATGACTAAAATTTTAAAGTCAAATTCCACGGTCTCTAATATTCTCTGTCCCATAAGGGTAAAAAGCTTGAAACAAGGCAGCTTAGCTTGTCGAAGATTTGGGACAAAGGCAAGCAAAGGTGGGTTAAAAGTACATACCTGTTACCATAGTTAGGGCATTCAGCGAACTCTTATGTCAACCTTTGCAGGAATCCTTCTGGCAGTTGTCAGCTTCTGCAGCACTCTGTGGAGAAAACGTAAACTCTCCCTCTTCCTCAAATTAAGACAAAAGCAAGATGTGCTTTTGGTGACCTTGGGGGTATAACTGTCACTGCTTTGGGTGACCTTGGGGTATAACTGTCACTGCTTTGGGTGACCTTGGGGGTATAACTGTCACTGCTTTGGGTGACCTTGGGGTATAACTGTCACTGCTTTGGGTGACCTTGGGGTATAACTGTCACTGCTTTAGGTGAACTTGGGGTATAACTGTCACTGCTTTGGGTGACCTTGGGGTATAACTGTCACTGCTTTGGGTGACCTTGGGGTATAACTGTCACTGCTTTGTTTTTTAAAAGGCCAAATTTTTCAGAGTGCTATGAGCACATTTAACAATATTTTTTTGTCTTTGAGAATTATAAAAGTTCTCAGTAACATCGGTAATCTTAAATTGTTGACAGAACATTTCAAATACTTGACTGTTAAAGATAGTTCCAATATCTGTATAAATCTGATGTGGAATACCAAGCACATAAAAAATTTTATTTAACATAGGCAATGACACTTTTAGTTGTTACTCCTGAAGAGTAGTTATAACTAGAAGGCTTGAAAAGTTTTAAATCACATGTGCATGTTTTATTTATTGTAAATCAGAAATAAAAGAATCCAATTGCAGCAACTGATTAAGTATAAGTCCTCAAGAATTGATATCATTATGTGGAAACAGGTAAAAGTTGAGGACACTAAGAACAATTTTTACAATTTGACATGCACATTCTGTAAATATATCAAAACATTATCTTAAACCATTACTATTTTGATGATGTAAAGAATGAAATTATATGGCCAATTATTCTTGTATAAGGCCTATAATCTGCCTGGAATATAAATCTAGCACGCCATTGCTTTAAAAGGTTTTATCCAGGCAATCTGGGCAAATTCTTAAAAGTAAAAGAACAGCATTTTTTTTTTCTTATGAGTTGTACATGCTTAAACAATTACAAATTTGAAAATTAATATCTGAGGGTCAAATAATTTTAGGAATTGTAAGGTCTGAGATATATATTGACTATTAATATACAAATTAAAATTTGATTATTTAACATTTTAAAACACCATCTACAGCACACAATTTAATTATCTATGCTGAAGTAGGAGGAAATTCAAAAGAATAAACATGTGATCCAATTCATATATACTTTTTCCCATAGAAGGGCTGTTTTTAAATAGATGTTTTTAAATAGATGGGATATATGCATGCATAATTTTTAACTTATCTTTAGGAAAATGCTTATCAACTTTATTTAAAATGATGGCATGTAATAAGCCAAATATCAATATTTTGCAATAACTAATTTAATTGCTGTTTAGAATAAGAAACAGAGACCTTGTCAGGATTTTAAGGCACCATATTTGTTATAATTTTTCTAAAATATAAGAATTTACTTTAAAATTTTTAATTGGCACCATAGCCTTAATGTTTTCTGTGTAAAAAAAATTGCTGTGGGCACATTTAATAACTATAACCAAAATAAGTAGCTAGTATTCAATTACCATAGATTATAATTGATAACAATTATAAAAGCTTTCTTTATTTTCTGTAATGTCTCTTGTTTTTTACCAATTAATTTGTGTCTCTGTAGATAACACCCAACAAAGGTTTAAGTCATTTTAAGACTTTAAATGATGTCTTAGCCAAATAACATTTCCTAGAAGCTTTTAAAAATAAAATTTTGAAGCAAATAAATTTTTCTTTCTTAGATTTTCTGTGCCCCAATTTTCAAGTATAATAAAAACTCTAAATACTGCCTCTGACTATTTTCTTCAGGGCAATAGTTACTTTAATGCTCATTGTGTGAGCACAAAAATTTGAAATAAACTGTCCTTTAGAGGCATTAGCAAACAAGATACTTTCCACTTAGGAAACAGTATACACTGAAAAATTTAAACTCTTAGATTCTTCTATTTAAAGTAAAGACAATAAAAATTTCTTACATAATGTGAGGCTATTCACCATACCTAAGAGTAAAAGTTTTTTCTAGTGATTATGAGCTCACTAGAAACCCTTTACAATTATCAGGAAGCAAAGGAAAAAACAAACTTTCCAACCCATAATAACTTTTTAAGAAGTAGGCAAGCCAGCTTGGAATGCCCTTATAAATTCTACAGCCTGCTTGACCTTTCATAAATCTTAAATTTAAACTTTATAATTAATAACACCTGGGTATATCTGAAAAATGCTGTTTAGCTAGGAGGAATTTCCCTAGAGACAGGGAGAGCACGGGGAGGTGGTGTGGAGAGGGAATGAGGTCCCAGAGCTTCCTTAGTCTCTGTTTGTAAAACAAACAAACAAACAAACAAACAAGCCACAGGAGCTTACTCCTGGCTGCTCTGAGCCTCTCATCAATTCAAAAGCAAATATTTTTAATCTGGGCATCTTGATCCTCCTGTAATGAGGACAGGTTCTGAAAGCAAAACCCAATTTTAAAACAATTTATCATTTTGAAAATCAATATTAAGAACATCACTATCATGCCACGCAGCTTGGCTGCCAATTCACGAATGCACAACAGTGGGAATTTTAATGGTTCACTAAAGAGACCTAGTTTTAAATCTTATCTCCATAAGTCTAATTTTCTTTTTTCTTAAATCTTTATTTATTTTACACTTCAAATGCTATCCTGAAAGTTCCCTATACACTCCCCCAGCCCTTCTCCCCTTACCCAACCACTGCCACTTCTTGGCCGAGGCGGTCCCCTGTATTGGTGCATATAAAGTTTGCAATACCAAGGAGCCTCTTTTTCTCATGGTGGCCGACTAGGCCATCTTCTGCTACATATGCAGCTCGAGACACAAGTCTGGGAGTTCTGGTTAGTTCATATTGTTGTTTCTCTTATAGGTTTGCAGGCCCCTTCAGCTCCTGGGGTACTTTTTCTAGCTTCTTCTTTGGGGACCCTGTGTTCCATCATATAAATGACTGTGAGCATCTACTTCTGTATTTGCCATGCACTGGTATAGCCTCATATGAGACAGTTATATCAGGGTCCCTTCAGCAAACTCTTACTGTCATATGTAATAGTATCTGGGTTTGAAGACTGATTATGGTAATGATCCCCTGGTAGGGTAGTCTCTGGATAGTTCATCCTTTCGTCTTACCTCCAAACTCTGTCTCTGTAACTCCTTTCATGGGTTTTCTGTTCCCTATTCTGAGGAGGAATGCAGTATCCACATGCAGGTCTTCCTTTTTCTTGTTTTTCTTCTGTTTTGAAGAATGTATCTTGGGTATTCTAACATTCTGTGCTAATATCCATTTATCAATGAGTACGTATCTGGTGACTTCTTTTGTGATTGGGTTACCTCACTAAGGATGATATCCACCAGATACATCCATTTGCTCAGGAATTTCATAAATTCATTGTTTTTAATAGCAGAGTAGTACTCCATTGTGTAAATGTACCACATTTCCTGTATCCATTCCTTTGTTGAGGGACATCTGGGTTCTTTCCAGCTTCTGGTTATTATTAATAAAGCTGCTATGAACATAGTGGAACATGTGTCCTTATTACCAGTTGGAACATCTTCTGGGTATAAGCCCAGGAGAGGTATTGCTGGAACTTCCAGTAGTACTATGTCCAATTTTCTAAGGAACCACCAGGCTGACTTCCAGACTAGTTGTACCAGGTTGCAATCCCACCAGCAATGGAGGAGTGTTCCTCTTTCTCCACATCCTCGTCAGCATCTGTTGTCACCTGAATTTTTTATCATAGCCATTCTGATTGGAGTGAGGTGGGATCTCAAGGTTGTTTGGATTTGCATTTCCCTGATGATTAAGAATGTTGAACATTTTTTCAGGTGCTTTTCAGCCCTTCGGTATTCCTCACTTGAGAATTATTTGGTTAGCTCTGTAACCCATGTTTAATGGGGTTATTTGAATTTCTGGAGTCCAGCTTCTTGAGATCTTTGTATATATTGGATATTAGTCCCCTGTCAGATTTAGGATTGGTAAAAATCCTTTCCCAATTTGTTGGTGGCATTTTTGTTTTGCTGACTGTGTCTTTTGCCTTACAGAAGCTTTGTAGTTTCATGAGTTCCCATTTGTCAAATCTTGATCTTACAGCACAAGCCATTGCTGTTTTGTTTAAGAATTTTTCCCCGGTGCCCATATCTTTGATGCTTTTCCCCACTTTCTCCTCTATAAATTTCAGTGTATCTGGTTTTATGTGTAGGTCTTTAATCCACTTAGATTTGAGCCTTGTACAAGGAGATAAGAATGGATCAATTCACATTTTTCTACATGATAATCACCAGTTGTACCAGCACCATATGTTGAATATGTTGTCTTTTTTCCACTGGATGGTTTTAGCTCCCTTTGTCAAACAACAAAGGATGATAGGTGTGTGAGTTCATTTCTGGGTCTTCAATTCTATTCCGTTGGTCTACCTGTCTGTCCCTGTACCAGTACCATGCAGTTTTTATCACAATTGCTCTCTAGTACAGCTTGAGGACATGGTGATTCCACCAGAGGTTCTTTTATTGTTGAGAATAGTTTTTGCTAACCTAGGTTTTTTATTATTTCAGATGAATTTGCAAATTGCTCTTTCTAACTCAGTGAAGAATTGAGTTGGAATTTTGATGGGGATTGCATTGAATCTGTAGATTGATTTCAACAGGATAGCCATTTTGACTATAGTATTCCTGCCAATCCATGAGCATGGGAGATCTTTCCATTATGAGTCTTCTTCAATTTCTTTCTTCAGAGACTTGAAGTTCTTATCATACAGATCTTTCACTTCCTTAGTTAAAGTCACACCAAGGTATTTTATATTGATTGTTACTCTTGTGAAGGGTGGTATTTCCCTAATTTCTTTCTCATCCTCCTTGTCCTGTGTGTAAAGAAAGACCACTGACTTGTTTGAGTTAATTTTATATCCAGCTTCTTCACTGAAGCTGTTTATTAGGTTTAGGAGTTCTCTGGTGGAATATTTAGGGTCAATTATATAAACTTTCATATCATCTGCAAATAGTGATATTTTGACTTTTTCCTTTCCAATTTGTATCCCCCTGATCTCCTTTTGTTGTCGAATTGTTCTGGCTAGGGCTTCAAGTACTATATTGAATAGGGAGGGAGAAAGTGGGTCGCCTTCTCTAGTCCCTGATTTTAGTGGGATTGCTTTGAGTTTCTCTCCATTCATTTTGATGTTGGCTACTGGTTTTCTGTAGATTGCTTTTATTATGTTTAGATATGGGCCTTGAATTCCTGATCTTTCCATGACTTTTATCATGGAGGGGTGTTGGATTTTGTCAAATGATTTCTCAACATCTAATTAGATGATCATGTGATTTTTGCCTTTGAATTTGTTTATATAGTGGATTGCACTGAATGATTTCCTTATATTAAACCATCCTTGCAACCCTGGGATGAAGCCTACTTGGTCATGAATGTGACGTGCCCCCTTCGACCAGCAAGAAAGTCATGCCACCACCGGGATCTTCTCAGTCAGCTTTATTCTGGAACACCTTGATAGTAGATTCCCAGGACCCTGGACAGCAGCAGAGCTGCAGCTTATATACTCTCCCAGGGAAGGGGGAGGATGTCTTAGTTGTTGCGGATTGGTGCACCAAGCTACACCTCACTAGCATATGGCCTGTTCATTGGTGCCACAAGCCGTGCCTCATTTGCATATTGTCCATTCAGGAGGGGCTATCATCTGAGGAGAGCCTGGAAAGAGCAGCTCATGTGCACTAGGCTCTCTTCCCTGACAGCTGGCCGGTCCGCTGCCATCTTGTAATGGCGGAGAGCCGGAGGCTTCTAGTCTGGGGCTTCTCGGTGCCTGGGGCTTCATGGAGCTGGAAGCTTCACGGAGCCTCGGCTGCCTACACATGAAGGATTATTGTTTTGATGTGTTCTTGGATTCAGATTGCTAGGATTTTATTGAGTATTTTGCATCGATATTCATAAGGGAAATTGGTCTGAAGTTATCTGTCTTTGTTGGATCTTTGTGTGGTATAGGTATCAGAGTAATTGTGGTTTCATAGAATGAATTGGGTAGAGTACCTTCTCTTTCTATTTTGTGGAATAGTTTGAGGAGAGTTGGAATTAGGTCTTCTTTGAAGGTCTCATAAAACTCTTCACTAAACCCATCTGGTCCTGGGCTTTTTTTGGTTGGGTGACTATTAATGACTGCTTTGATTTCTTTAGGGGAAATGGGACTGTTAAGATTCTTAATCTGATCCTGATTTAACTTTTGTACCTTGTATCTGTGTAGGAAGTTGTCCATTATATCCAGGTTTTCCAGTTTTGTTGTGTATAGCCTTTTTTAGTAGGATCTGATGATGTTTTGGATTTCCTCAGGATCTGTTTTTATGTCTCCTTTTTCATTTCTGATTTTGTTAATTAGGATACTGTCTCTGTGCCCTCTAGTTAGTTTGGCTAAGGGTTTATATTTTGTTGATTTTCTCAAAGAACCATGTCCTGGTTTGATTGATTCTTTGAATAGTTCTTTTTGTTTCCAATTGGTTGATTTGAGCCCTATATTTGATTATTTCCTGCTGTCTACTCCTCTTGGGTGAATTTGCTTCCTTTAGTTCTAGAATTTCTATGTGTGCTGTCAGGCTGCTAATGTACGCTCTCTCTAGTTTCTTTTTGGAGGCACTCAGGGATGTGAATTTTCGACTTAGGACTGCCTTCATTGTGTCCCATTAGTTTGGGTATGTTATGGCTTCATTAAACTTTTAAAAGTCTTTAATTTCTTTCTTTATTTCATTCTTGACCAAGGAATCATTGAGTATAGTGTTCTTCAGTTTCCATGTGCATGCTGACTTTCCATTATTTATGCTGTTACTGAAGATCAGCCTTAGTTCATAGTTATCTGATAGAATGCATGAAATAATATTTTTGTATCTGTTAAGTCCTGCTTTGTGACCATTATATGGTCAATTTTGGAGGAGGTCCATGAGGTGCTGAGAAGAAGGTATATCCTTTTGTTTTAGGATAAAATGTTCTATAGATATCTATTAAACCCATTTGTTTAATAACTTCTGCTAGTTTCCATGTGTCTCTGTTTAATTTCTGTTTCCAGGATCTTTCCCTTGGTGAGAGTGGGGCATTGAAATCTCTCCCCCTATTATTGTGTGAGTTGCAATGTGTGCTTTCACCTTTACTAAAGGTTCTTTAATGAATGTGTCTGCTCCTGCATTTGGAGCATAGATATTTAGAATTGAGTGTTTATCTTAGTAGACTTTACCTTTGATGAATATGAAATGACCCTTTTTGTGTTTTTTGAAAATTTTGGGTTGGAAGTCAATTTTATTAGATATTAAAATGGCTACTCCAGCTTCTTTCTTCCAGCCATTTGCTTGGAAAATTGTTTTTCAGTCTTTTACTCTGAGGTAGTATCTGTCTTTATCCTTGAGGTGTGTTTCCTGTAAGCAGCAAAATGTTGGGTCCTGTTTTTGTAGCAAGTCTGATAGTCTATGTCTTTTTATTGGGGAATTGAGTTCATTGTTGTTAAGAGAAATCAAAGAAAAGTATTTGTTGCTTCCTGTCATTTTTGTTGTTAAAGTTGGGAGTCTGTTCTTGTGGCTGTCTTCTTTCAGTTTTGTTAAATGATTACTTTCTTGCTTTTTCTAGGGTGTAGTTTCCATCATTGTGTTGTTGTTTTCCCTTTATTATCCTTTAAAGAGCTGGATTCGTGGAAAGATATTGTGTGAATTTGGTTTTGTCATGGAATACTTTGGTTTCTCCTCTAAGGTAATTGAGAGTTTTGCTGTGTATAGTAGCCTGGCTGGCATTTGTGTTCTCTTAGTGTCTGTATAACATCCTCCCAGAATCTTCTGGCTTTCATAGTCTCTGGTGAAAAATCTGGAGTAATTCTAATAGGCCTGCCTTTATATGTTACTTGACCTTTTTTCCTTACTGCTTTTAATATTTTGTCTTTATTTAGTACATTTTTTGTTCTTATTATTATGTGTCTGGAGGAATTTCTTTTCTGATCCAGTCTATTTGGAGTTCTGTGGGCTTCTTGTATGTTCATGGGCATCTCTTTTTTTAGGTATGGATTTTTTTTCTATAATTTTGTTGAAGATATTTGCTGGCCCTTTTAGTTGAAACTCTTCTTTCTCATCTTCTCCTATTATCCCTGTGTTTGGTCTTCTCATTGTGTCCTGGGTTTCCTGGATGTTTTGAGTTAGGATCTTTTTGAATTTTGCATTTTCTTTTATTGTTGTGTCTATGTTTTCTATGGAATCTTCTGCACCTGAGATTTTCTCTTCCATCTCTTGTATTCTGTTTCTGATGCTTACATCTATGGTTCCTGATTTCTTTCCTAAGGTTTCTATCTCCAGAGCTGTCACCCTTTGGATTTTTTTCATTGTTTCTGCTTCCATTTTTAGATCTTGCATGGTTTGGTCAATTCCATCACCTGTTTGGTTGCGTTTTCCTGTAATTCTTTAAGGGATTTTTGTGTTTCTTCCGCCTGTTTAGCAGTTTTTGCCTGTAGTTCTTTAAGGACTTCTACCTGTTTAGCAGTGCTCTCCTGTGCTTCCTTGAGGAATTTTTGTACTTCCTCTTTAAGTGCTTCTATCTGTTTAGCAGACTTCTTCTGCATTTCTTTAATAGAGTTATTAATGTTCTTCTTAAAATCTTCTACCATCATTATGAGGTATGATTTTAAATCTGCATCTTGCTTTTCTGGTGTGTTGGGGCATCCAGGCCTTGTTGTGGTGGGTGTACTGGGTTTTGATGATGCCCAGTGTTCTTGGTTTCTGTTAGTAAGATTTTTACATTTGCCTTTTGCCATCTGGAAATCTCTAATATTAATGTTCAAGCTGTCACTGGTTGGAGCTTGATCCTCCTGTGATTCTGTTAGCCTCTGTCAGCACTCTTGGGAGTCCAACTCTCACCTGAATTACAGTGTTCAGAGCACTCTTGGTAGGAAAGCTCTTCTCTTGCAGGGCAAGTATCCAGCAGTCTGGAGCTCTTATCTACCTCCTGAGTTCTGGGGTCCGAACCCTTCCTGAAGGCCAACTCTTCTCTGGTAAGGAATATGCCCAGGGTTCTGGGTCTCAGCTCTGCCTCCTGGCTGAGGATGAAGGCCAGATGGGACCCTGACCAAGAAGCTCTGTTGCTTCTATAGCCCATGTGCTCTCGGGTGATCAGGAGGTCCTGGATGTGCTAGGAGTCCCATGATCCCGAGGTCATCCCAAGGTCCTGCAGTGTAGAGAGAACTCCGGAGCCCCCAGCAGCCTTCGCTAGGTTCAGAAGGAAGATGGCAGGGGTGGGGTGAGTTGGACCCGGCTGGAATAGATCCCAGCTTCTGGTCGGGCCCTGTTCCTTTGTCCCTGTTCCTGCTGGCACAAGACCCTCACTATTCCTGAAGCTGATGTTGAGTTCCACTCAGCAGTGATCCCAGGTGATTCCGAGGTCCTATGGTGTGGAAAGCACTCCTCAGGCCCCAGCAGCCTCTGCTGGGCTCAGAAGAAAGATGGCAGGGGTGAGCCCCGCTGGAATAGATCCCAGCTTCTGTGATCCTGAGGTGATCCTGGGGTCCTGTGGCATGGAGAGCACTCTGGAGCCCACAGCAGCCTCCGCTGGTCTCAGAAGGAAGGTGGCCGGGGTATATATGTTGGACATTTTTGCGACCTTATTAGCATGAATATGCAGGTAAATCAATTTATTTCTTATGGCATTTTTCTTTTAAAAAATACAGTTATTTGCCAGGAATGATAGCATAGGCTGCCTGTAACCCCATCTTGCAGAAGGCAGACATAAGAAAACCTTGTGTTTTAGGCTATTCTGAACAACACAATAAAATCTTATGTCAGAAAAGTGTAATTAATTTCTAAAGTAACATATCTTGTTTAATGTTTAAGTAGTCATATGAAATAATTATAAATGCCTGCACTACTTTATATAAAAATTTAAATACTCTCTGTACTAACTGGTGCTTACTCTCAGTCTCCTCAGATCTGCCAATATCAGCAGCCTCAGGCATATACTCTGAGGTCACACATACACACACACACACACACACACACACACACACACACACTTTTTAAATCACCATTTTCTTTCTCTTTTGTTAAAATATTTTTATTAGATATTTTCTTCATTTACATTTCAAATGTTATCCCCTATCTAGTTTCCTCTCAAAAGTCCCCTATACCCTCCCCCAGCCCTGCTCTCCAACTCACCCACTCCTGCTTCCTGGCCCTGGCATTTCCCTTTACTGGGGCATAAAATCTTTGCAAGACCAAGGGCCTCTCCTCCCATTGATGGCTGACTAGGCCATCCTCTGCTACATATGCAGTTAGAGACAAGAGCTCTGGGGGGTACTGGTTAGTTCATATTGCTGTTCCTCCTATGGGGCTTCAGACCCCTTCAGCTCCCTGGGTACTTTCTCTGGCTCCTTCACTGGGGACCTTGTGCCCCATCCAATGAACGACTATGAGCATCCACTTCTGTATTTGCCAGGTACTGGCAGAGCCTCACAAGAAACAGCTATATCAGGCTCCTGTCAGCAGGCTCTTGTTGGCATCTTCCTAGTGTCTGGGTTTGGTGATTATTTATGGGATAGTTCCCCAAGTGGGGTATTCTCTGCATGGTTATTCCTTCAGGCTCTGCTCTGAACTTTGTCTCTGTAACTCCTTCCATGGGTATTTTGTCCCCCATTCTAAGTAGGAAAGAAGTATCCATTCTTTGGTCTTCCCTCTTTTAAAACGCATGTTATGAATTGACTTAAAAATAGTCTTGCAATGTTAAAAGTGACATGAAAGAGATAACAGATACCAATTGACTGATACTACTTTGTGCTATACATTCATTATACCACCAGTGGGTGCTAATGCACTTGCTTTGCGGTTTTCAAACACTTAGGAAGCCCCACACAGGAAAACACTGACACAGGCTGTTAAAATGGAAACCTGTGTTATAAGTACTGCTCCATAGGCCTTTATGCAAAATGAATACTTAAAAAAACATTTCTGAAAACACATTTTATTTAACTTTGTGTAAAGTTTAGAGAACATATTAGCATATAAATACTGAAGAAAATATGTGGTGAATATGCTTCTATATGCTTCTGTGTATGTTCTGCTTTGTTTCCCATCATGGTCACAGTGAGATTGCATATATAATAAGCTTAAAACTAACCTTAGAAGTGAAGGAAAAGGAAGCAGTAAAGGCAGGGAGCAAGGGGGAAGGAACAAGGCTTGGGCTCATTTGCTAGGTTATTCTGCAAGGGGGAAGGAACAAGGCTTGGGCTCATTTGCTAGGTTATTCTGATTTTAAATCTTACTTGAGACAAAAAGGTAAAGAATATTTAGGACATAAAAACAAATGCTTTGAATTTTTGTGAATGGTCAAACAATGTTTACAATATTGATATAGGCTCTCTTTACTGTTCTGCCTTCATGAGAAACATAAAGGACTCTAGTAAAGGAAGCATCAAGACTCATATCAGACTCCTCATTATGCCCGTTTAGCATTACATATTCCTCAAGTGATTGGCAGACAGGAAACCTAAACTACTGTAAGTGTTTTTCAGGCAGATGTTGAGTAGTTGAAATCAGAGGGTTGACATGATGTGATAGTTCTAGTAAGGTTTAGAGCAAACCAGTACAGACAGCTTTCCTTGTTAACTGTTTTGTTTTGTTTTGTTTTGTTTTGTTTTGTTTTGTTTTGTTTTCGAGACAGGGTTTCTGTTAGTAGCCTTGGCTGTCCTGAAACTCACTATATAGACCAGGCTGGCCTTGAACTCAGAAATTCACCTGCCTCTGCCTCCCAAGTGCTGGGATTAAAGGCATGAGCCACCACACCCAGCCCTTGTTAACTTTAAGTAAGATGTAGGGGGGAGAGCGAGAGAGAGAGAGAGAGAGAGAGAGAGAGAGAGAGAGAGAGAGAGAGATTGTCATTGATATAAATACATCAAGTTTCAGACTTTAACTAAGCATTTAACTTATTCGTAGGCTTTTCTCTTTTATTGATACCTGAATGACACAGTACATGTAAATTCGGCAAATCACATGTGTAATTTAAATTTGATTCATTGCTTTTCTAATTATGGGGAAATAACTTTCTTTGAGCTGCTAAAATTAAAGAAATGGACATAGCTCCTAAATGTACACCTTTGCTTTCCTGTTGGAGCTGTATCCATCTCAAGTCACAGGGAGATGACATGAACATAAAAAGGGCTTCTGTGCATTGCATTTCAGAAAGCTCAGATGTTTACAGATGATGCCCACCTCAATGGAACACAGGGCTTCCTCCAAAAATACATAAAAAACAAATTTCCTCAATATCGAATGATTATTACAGGTTAACATATATAAATGGCTGCTACTTTGGGCTCTGACCATCAACTCCAAGTTCCTCTCTCTACTTTAGTGTTTCTGTCATAATGAAGCCTGCTGCCCTGCTGTTCTCTGGTAACAGCATGGCTTTTCATTGGTAAATCTTGAGGAGGAGATGGAGGCTGCAGGGATCAAATAGCAAATGTGGAAGGAGATAATCACAATAATTTCATGGGACTTAAATTTTAAAACTGATTTTACCAAAAGTTCCATCCTTGAAACCAGAAATAGAAACAAGGAATGGGACCCAATACTTCTTTAAATATGTTCCTTCTGGCCTTGTGTCACGCTACCCAATAGATAAACTTTGGCTAGTGGTCTGGCTTCTCTTACCTTCAAATTTAGTCTAAAGTGTTTATCTGACTCTGATAGCCAAATTTCTTCTTTCATTTATTTTAATGAAGCCAAGCATTTTCCAGCTCGTGTCTGTGGAGTGCTCTACAGAAGAGCAGCAGCAGCATCCAGCTTACTAACATACACACTGGTCCCCTTTCTGCTCATGGCCGAAGACCAGGCAGTGGCAGAGGAAACTTCCAAGGACTGATTCAATCTTGAGTTCCAGGGGCTGGCAAGTCATGGTGAAGGTGCTTCTGGCTTCCTATCCCACACCTCGGAGTGGTTGGCACCAGCTGTTGGCACCAAATAAGCATGGCAGGTTTTGTCTCCTGAATTTATATATATTGCCCAGAAGCTCTCAGCCTATCCTGCAGGATTCAGACAAAGTCTGTGCATTATATTCTATTGAAGCCAATGAACCTTGGGCTGCTTATATTGTTTACTTTTAGAGAAATCTAAGATTAAGTACTGTAAGACTCCGACTCTCAGTCTGTGGTACTTACTTCAAGTTGTCCCTGAGTGAGACACTGAGACACAGATCGATACAAAAGCAAGAGGTTTATTTTCCAGCATTTTGGGGTCAACTTTCAATTACAACCTTAAGGCAAGTGACTAGACGACAACCCCTAATGGCTCTTACAAGCACATTTTATACTTTTTAGGGGTACAAGTTACATCAGCATGGTTACAGTTCAAACTTATTGGCTAGGCATATTTACCTTTAAATCTATTGGGTAGCAAGCATGAGCAGATCATAACACACATTTGAATTCTCTGGGACTCAATCTGAAGTTTTTCTGAGAAATTTTTGCTCAAGAATGTTCCTGTGGTGGAGAATGTAACTTGGCTTAGCCTTGACCCTCCAGGGAGGGGGAAGCTGTATGGAGGGTGTGGGACAACAAGCATTAAGTGATGGGTAATTTTCATTGTTAACTTGTATCTTCCAGTATGAATCACTACTTGTTACTGATAAATCACAAGAAGATACTGTTAGCTACTTCTGAGAAAACCAGAAATTATGTCATTTGAATCACATATTCATTTAATACAAGATATAATATTCTGCAAAGATAATTTTTCTTACAAGTAAATGAAGGAATTGTTTTTTTTTTTCTGACTGACTTGCATTCTCCCTAGACTTTAATATTATTAAAATAAAATTAACAACAACAACAACAAAAAACTTTTCTACTTTAAATTGTCAAAGTGTACAATATGCTCAAAATCTAATTTGGTAAATTAAGTGTAAAAAAATTTACCTAGCTATTCAAAGCGCAGAGTAATTTAATGCAGAGAATTAAGTGGAGAAAGAAAGATTTTTTTCCCCTCAATCTTCTAAGAGACTGGCTGCATCTGAGAGCAAATCAGACATAGATTAACGGGAGAAAGCACACTAGTCTACTGAATATGCTTCATGTGACCTGGGGGCATTCACACCTGGGGGCATTCACACCTGGGGGCATTCACACCTGGGGGCATTCACACGGGGGCATTCACATGGAAAGGAAGACCTGAACAAAATAGTAAGCCTTATGTTAGGACTGGTGAAGAAATAACTGTGTCTCTGTAGAGAAGTGTGGTAGAGCAAAAAGCATGGCCTGAGGGAATAAACAGGAAATAGTTTGTTATACCTGGTCCTTTTCTTGTTGCTGACATTAAAATACCTTGAAAAAAAGCAACTTAATGGATAAAGGGTTTGGCTCCCATTTCAGGGGTACCATCCATCATGTAGAGATGTCCTGGAGACTAGGGCCTGGTGCTGGTCACAGTGTCTCAGCATTCAGGAAGCAGAGAGGGATGGATGCTATTGCTCAGTTCTTTTCATTCTTTTTATTCTGTCTAGATCCAACCCATGGAATGATGCTGCCCATGTTAGGGTATATCTTCCTATCTCAGCTCATCCATTCAAGAGTACCCCTCAGAGGCATTACCGGAGGCTCCCTTCCTAGCTGATTCTAGATCCTGTCAAGTTGATACTCAACATAAGTCATCACACTTATCCAGGCCCATTTATCCAGATTGGTTTCTGTGTTCCAAATTTACTCTCCGTAGTAGTCACTCCTGTGGTTCCTGGAAAGGTTAGAAAACCTTTCCCAGGCTTTATGATTTGCTTCAACAGAGATGAAAGAAAACTGACAGTAACCTTTCTGCATTTGCTATTTCCAATGGGCACCATGTTTATAATTCCCTATCTTCTAACTCCTTGCCAGTGTCTGTCCAGAGCAGAACAAATTTCATCCAGCTATCGACAAGTTGTTATTCCCAGCACATCACTTCTCAGTCTTCTAGGTACTATGTCTTTTTTAAAATGACAAACATAAAAAGTGGTTGAATAATTGATGCTGAGAAGACAATATAAGTCATTATAAGTCATCAGTGCAATCCTTCCAAGAAATGGAAAGTGGCACCAATGACAAAGAATACAATCACATTTTACAGCACACAGGTGAGTAAATGCCCTGAGTGTCCTAGAACTCTGCCTTCTCTAACACCTTCATCAACAAGAGGCACAGAGGGAGCAAGGGTGCAGCAGTGACAGGCAATCACAGGAGAGTGAGGCTTTGTACAAAAGTTGAAGTTTTTAATTTCTCATTTGCTAAGTCTTTGGGGAGTCATTTCTTCTCTTTGTGGAAATCAGAAAGGAGTTCATAGGGTTTACAAGTAGAATTTGGGGCTTTATGGTCTAGTTTACTACAGTCATACTTTGGTGTTTACATATCCTATAAGAAAGGTATACAATAACAAGCTGTCAGAGAAAAAAGACCTGTCTCTTAAGGAGAGAATAACTGTCCTGCTGTCTACAGGGGATTGGCTGCAGTAATCTCATGGGCACAAAAGTGCCAGAGAAGCCAGAGTCCCTTATATAAAGTTTGTTTGTACATAGCCTATGGATATTTTCTGTTCACTTTAAACCATCCCAGATTACAATGTAAATGCAATCAATAGTTGCTATATTGTATATGTTAGGATTAATAACAAGACAAAAATCTGTTCATGTTTGGAATAGGTAAAATTGCCCCCAATATTTTCATTCAACAGTTGGTTAAATCCATAATGTAGACCACACAGATGTGAGAGATGAGAACCTAAAATGGATTCTATCATCTAAATTACCTAACACAACATTTCTGATAATTCTTCAATTAGTTTTCTCTACTTCAAAGAAAAAGTTTAGATTTAAGTAATTTGGCAAACTTCACATTAGTTGTAATATATAGCTTGTTTTCTCTTAAACTGAAGTTATCTCTTACTCTTAACTCTAAACTTAACAAATTCCTTGAGTAAGATTGAAAGCCAGTATGTGGAAAATGAGGATTTCTGGGAAGATTATATTTATTCAGTCTAACATCCTAAGAAGGTGGCAGTGGACTTTCATCTCCTAAAATAACCATGTCTGAGAACTAAGTAAATGAAAGAGCTTTTACAAAGATAAAGAGGAAGTGGATCAGGGAGCAGGGAGGCTGTGTGGGGCAAGCATGGTCTTCAGCATTCTGGGCAGACTTTCCCCTAGCCTTTGGCTGAGACATCACCATTGACCTTGATGTCTTGAAGTCCATTCTTATAATTATTTAGGTAAGCACATTACATCTCTGTAAATTATGTGTCCTTATGTACTTTCATGTAGTGCTACCTGAAGGTTAGCAGAAGTATAAGTCTTATACATTGGAAAGAAAATGGTTTAACATTTTAAATCACAATCACTTGGTTATCATTTTTTTCTTTACAGTTTCCAAGTGAGAGATAGTATATTTATAACGAACAGCTCTCAGAAGGGTGACCAATGTTATATTTTTACTCATTCTCAAATGCCCACTGTGGTGTTTGCCACTGAAATACACTAATGACATATTTTTAAGCCAATATGTCATGCTTGAAAATAGTTCTTCCCAAGAAAAGCTTGTGCAATTTGTAGTTACTAATATGTAAAGTACAAAAGATCTGAATAGATGCTGTTTCTAAAGTTAGAACAAGTGCAAAGTTTTCTAAACCGATATTATTTTATTACTTTCATTTGAATTTGCATTCAGAAGAGGAAAAGATAACATGAACACCCTGAGAATAGAGTCTAACATCTTGCCTTCTTCTTAATCAACCCCACTGAACTAGTTAGGGTCTGCTAGAGAAATAGAAATTATAGAATTAACATATATTTACTATTATAAAGAATTACAAATTATGCACATATATATACATGTATATATACATATACCATACACACACATATATATACACATATATATACATATACATATATATATACATATATGTATATTTGTAATATATACACATAGACATATGCGTAAAAATAATAATAACACATATATACATACTTTATGGGTTATTATTATATGGGGGTTATTATTATTTATTAGAATGACTTAGAGGCTGTAGTCCAGTTAATCCAACAATGGCTGTCTACCAATGTAAGGTTCAAGAACCCGGTTGTTTTTAGTTTACAAGTGTGGATATCTCAGCTGTTCTTCACAATATGCTGGATCCTAAAGAAGTAACCTTCAATGCCAGTGAAGGAATGGATTTCCCAGTGAGAATAAGAGCCAAAGAGAGCAAGCTGAAAAAGAGAAAACTCATTTTCTTCCATGTCCTTTATACATGCTGCCAGCAGAAGGCACTGCTCAGATTAAAGGTGGATCCTTTTCCCACCTCAAGACTAGAAATGATTCCTCCAACTTCAATTTTTTTTTTTTTTTTAATTTAAAAAATTTCCTCACAGGTATACCTAGCTGCTTGGTTTTTTAGTGAATTCCTGGTGTAGTTAACAACCAAGAATAGCCACTACATCAATACTCAAATACATATCTACATAGCTTTCAACTGTGGTTAAAAGTGTTCATGTATAGCTGGGCAGTGGTGGCGCATGCCTTTAATCCCAGCACTTGGGAGGCAGAGGCAGGTTGATTTCTGAGTTCAAGGCAAGCCTGGTCTACAGAATGAGTTCCAGGACAGCCAGGGCTACCCAGAGAAACCCTGTCTTGAAAAAACTAAAACAAAAGTGTTAGAGTATATTATTTCACACCAATGTGTGTGTGTGTGTGTGTGTGTGTGTGTGTGTGTGTGTGACACCAAATACACATTACCTGCCATTTGATATTTTAATGTGAAAAAATAGCTTGAAAATCTTAGATGTCAAATATTCAGGATTTTTTTTTCTTACTAGATTCATGGATGATAATTTGGTAACCATTTTTTTTTATTTTGTTATTCAATAGCACTTTTTTCCTTAAGTGCCTAAGTTGCATGGCTCAAATGCATGGTTCACAAATGATGGATACTTAATAGATTTCCATGCTGTTTCAAAAAGTCATCCTGGACTATGATAAAGACCTCTTTCTCAATCTGAGTTTATAGAAAAAAAAGAAGTTGAGTAGAGCCTGATTAAACACTGAATGCAAATAAGAGACAAAGCATACCATATTAGTGGGTGTCTACTCTCCTCAGGAGGGCAATTGCTTTAACTGTTTTGTTCCAATGATGAAGATGGATATCTTTCTCAGGAAAGCTTTCCCATATACATGTAAACTCACATGCCCATCGGTATATTAAAGCTATTTAAACCCACATACGTCTGTTTCTTTCACACCCCTTCTCTTAGGTACTAACCACATAGGAAAACTAAAACATGACAAAGGGAACAACTGGAACTCATCAGGCATAACCACAACTGGGATCAAGGGCACAGGCCTGGCAGGTGCAGTGTTCTACTCGACAAAGTTATACAGAACTCTAAAAAGAAAGAAACTGTTTAAAACAGAGTTCTTAAAATAAATCATGGCTACAACTTCCTCTGGTCTTGATACTTTTCTCTTTTCCCTTCCCCTTTAGTTTAAAATCTAGCTGATGCTGCTTAAAATAGAATAGTTGGCATGTTAAAAATAATAAACATGAGTTGAATTGTTATGGAGCTTAAAGAATTTCATGAAGAGTACAGATTTAGTTGTAGCTCTTCTGTGGCTCTGTAGCTCACTAGCTGTTTTACAAACATGATTTTGTTTGTTTTAAAATGGAATTGTGAAAATCAGATGGAGAATTCATATACCTTTACTGTAATACAGCCTTGTTACTGTGTAGTCTTGGGGACACGACTTACTCTCTCTAGACCCCAAATATGAAGGTGTCCCAACTGAGCCATTTGTTAGGAAATTTACTGAGGGGTGAACTCTTTCACAAAGATCATGAGAGCAGTTCTAAAACAGCAAAAATTTATCAACAGAAAGCTTTGTGAGTATACAAAATGGTTTTACATGATATACAGGCTTCACCTACAGACTTTGGCTGACCTGTGTACTTTAATACTCAAATTGGATAAAATATAGATATGGATGGCCATGTATAAACATAATTCAACACAAGATTTTAATCTTAATAACAGACAGAGGGAAGCACTCAGCAAAGTGTTTTTATTCTTGTTCTTCTTGGACCCTTAGTTGTAGGATGTTTTTCCTACTAAATAACATGAAATGGAAACAGTATAATGTATAATGAATAATATATAATGTATAATGTATATTGTATAATATATAACATGTAATATATAAGACAGACCAAAGAATTTCTTCATGTCCAGTTCCTACACAGAGAGGAGGTGAAGAAATATGGTATATTTTAGGCTTTAAAACTGGATTGAAGGAAATGTTATGGTTTCTATGAATCCTATCAGGAAGAAGAATGCTAATGTCTGTGGCCTGCTTGTAGAGGTGGAGGTTGTGGTGGGAGACACAAGAGGACAAAGGTCCAAATGAAATTCTGCCCTGAGGTCCTTGCTTTGTTCATCCTGGCCTAACATCTGCATATGCAGAGAGCAGAATATTGAAACCATAGAGAAGTGAATTTCAAGTGCCCTAAGGATGCTTACAATTTACTTCATTTAGCAAAATCGGAAAATAACTGAGTGGAGAGATCCACAGATGAGAGAGGAAGCCACAATGCAGCTTCTTAGAAACAAAGAAACAGTGGAGCCTTTGGAAGAATTCAGAGAAATGTTATGGAATGGCTTGTGAATATACTTTGCTCAAGAATATATTTTGGTGCATCATTAAATGAAAAATGGATTCCTGTCTTGGATAAAAGAAGCATATTAAGTGAAATGTTGAGGAGACAGTTGGTCTGTAGCCCACCAACTTTGATAGCTTGTTTTGTTTTGCTATAGGTTGCAATATTTTATAATCTTTCAGTGTTGCATAGCAGTCTATGGTAAACCAAGTGGCAAAAAAATAAAGAAAGAAATAAACATTTACCACTTCTGTTTCTGTGGATCAGTGTAACTGTAAGCCGCCCACGGCTTACATGAACCGGGTCCCCTGAAAGGTGAGCTAGGGCTGAAAGAGACTAGACAGGAGAGAAATAAAGATGCCAAGACAAAAATACTCTGTTCAAGGCACCTTAAAGTTTACTTAGAGTCTAAGCTTATATAGAGGGTAGGCCCATCCCCCTGCCAGTCCATCCAGGTGCCTGAACCCAGCCTGAATATGCCAAGCAACGTGGATTGTCTCAAGGGTGTCTCAGCAGGCAGCAGGATCTTGGCGAAGTACAGCGGCAGTTGACAAAACAGTAGAAGCCATCTAAGTCGGAAGGCTACACCATGGGTGACCTCATCTCAGTGGCGATGAGGTCTGACTCAGCATGTTTCAGGCTGGGGAAGACTACAATTCCTCCTTAAGTATATAATAAAAATAGCTGGACTGAGACATAAAATTTATACCTGGGAGTTATGGTTGCTAGCGGCTTCGTCTGGCTTTGGAATTCTCAGATTTTCCTGAACTATTCTTATCTGTCAAGGAGTATATATGTCACTTGTTTGTGTTTAATTTGCACAAACATGACTCTGTGGTGTGTTATTAACAAACCACGGGCTCTTGGCATATACTTCTATCTTAGATTAATATAATTCTGAAATCTGGTTGCCCATCATTGGCTGACTGGCTCTCATAGCACACCTTGTTCCCCAAGTCAGACCAAAGCCACAACATATACTCAAATGCTTCTTCATATCAATGGAATTCTGCCGCCTGTGCTTTCTGGAGGTGGGCTGCATGCTTGCTGGAAACAGGCTTTAGGGGAAGACTGACCTGCTTGAGAAACAAAGCTGATACAGTTGAAAAACAATAGGATAAAAACTTCTTTGGGAGAATGTCCAGGTACTTTATTCAGTTGCAAATTAGCAATGATCAAGCTTAGTCTCTGACCACCCGGTGTGGGGGAGGTGGCTTTGAGAATTAACAGAGAGGCTGTAAATTCTCTGGAATGGAGGCTGTGCTCCAAGTTAACTCTTCTGGGAAAATAAATAAATAAATAAATAAATAAATGCCTTTTTAGCCATTATCCAGGTTGGAATCATACTTACTAGAAGATTCAGGATCTGTGTCCACTTGGCGAACCAGTCTTTCAGTCAGCCATCGTTCTCTGTCTTCTTTTTGTGAGAAAATACAGACAGAACTTCTTCCTCAGATTAAAACAGGGTCTAGACCATTCCATTTATTAGTTAATGGGTCCTGCCATTTAACCATGGCATAAGAACTGGAAGTAACTGGATGCCAGTGGTGATCTGCTGCCGACTGACCTTTAACATCAGTCTGCAAAAAATTTAAAACGAACAAGACAAAAGCAAGATGTGCTTTTGGTGACCTTGGGGGTATAACTGCCCCTGTTTTGTTTTTAAAAGGCAATTTTTCAGAGTGCAATGAGCACGTTTGACAATTCCTTGTCCCATGGGGTTATAAGGAATTCTAGTATTATGTTTGATACCAAATTCCTTACAAAATGAAGTAAAATTGTTGCCAGTATAGGATGGCCAATTATCTGTCTTAATGAGTTTAGGCAATCCCATAGCATTAAAGGCTTGTAAACAATAATCAATTAATCAATTAATCAATTACATTTGTAGAGGCCTCTCCAGTATATAGAGAAGGGAAAAAAATCCCACCTAAACAAGTGTCTATACAAACATGTATATATTTTAATTTTCCAAATTCTGCATAATGAAGTACATCCATTTGCCAGATATGATTGGGCATAAGACATCGTGGATTAATTCCTGAATGCACAACTGGAGATAATGAAATACATTTAGGACGTTGTTTTACAACCATTCTTGCCTGTTCTTTAGTGATCTTGTGTTGGAGCCTTAAGGTATGGCTAGAGAGATGAAATTTATCATGATCACATCTCACGAATGCAATAGGATCTGAAATTAAGGCCTCTCCTATTATAGCTCTGTCAATTCAATCATTGCTTGCAGCTAAAGGTCCAGGAAGACCAGAATGAGCTCGTATATGACCAATATAAAACGGATGTTTTTGAGCAAGAATGATGTTTTGCAATTGTGAAAACAGAGATCCTGCTGACATATTAAAGTTAAACATACTACAAGTCTCCAATAAGGGAATTGATTGTGCAACAATTAAACTCTCAGTAAAAATATTAAAAGCATAAGGTACAGACTGAAAAACATTTAATACTGCTGTCAGCTCTGCTAACTGAGCTAAGAGACCAGGAGTCTCTATGAATACTTGTTGATTATTCATAAGACATCCAGCTTGTCCTTTAGAGAATCTATCAGTAAAAATCAAAAGTGCATTATGCAAAGGCTGTAGAGAGTTCATATTAGGAAATATCACCTCATGTACATTTAAAAATTTTATCAACCTATCTTGAGGATAGTGATTATCTATAGTCCCTATAAACACTATTTGAGCAAGCAGCTAATCTGTACTGTGCTGATCTACACTATAAGGCTGAACAATGATATCTGGCTCTTTGCCAAAATAAGTTAGTACCTGCTTCCTTCCAATTATGATCATCTGAGCTACTGCTTCATAATATGGCAGGATATTACGTTTAGGAGATATCCTCAAATGTATCCACATAAGAGGAGCCTTTTGCCACAACAACCCCATAGGCATATGAATCATATTAAAAATTAACAGATATAAGGGCAAAGAGTAATCATATAAGTGACAAATTGTTCTTCAATAGCTCCTTCCACTTGTTGTAAGGCCAGCAATCCTTCTGAGGTTAAAGATCTAGGGGAGGTAGGATCAGAACTCCCTTTAAGAATATCAAATAAAGGTTTCAATTCACCCATAGTAAGCTTTAAATAGGGGTAAAGCCAATTAATATCACCTAACAATTTTTGAAAATCATTTAAAGTTTTTATGTTGTCCCTGTGAATAACTATTTTCTGGGGGAAAACAGCTTGATTAGTAAGTCTAAAACCCAAGTAATTATAAGGATCCCCAGTTTGTATCTTCTTAGGAGCTATTTGTAGTCCTTTATCAGCTAAGGCCTTTTGTAAATCTCTATAACACAAAAGCAAATCCTGGGGATCTTTTCCTGCCATTAAGACATCATCTGTGTAATGAACAATGTAAATCATAGGCCATTGTTGTCTCACAGGCTGAATGGCTTTTGCCACAAACTTTTGACATAAGGTAGCGCTATTAGCCATGCCCTGTGGAAGAACTGTCCATTGATATCTCTTCATAGGTTCTTTAAAACTTATAGAAGGAATACTAAAAGCAAATCTTTCACATTCTTTGGGATACAAAGAAATAGTAAAGAAAAAATCATTCAGATCTACCATAATTTTATAATATTCTTTAGGAATGGCTACCGGAGACTGAAGCCCAGGTTGTAAAGCTCCCATAGTTACCATGGTTTCATTAACCTTTCTTAGATCTTGTAGGAATCTCCATTTACCAGATTTTTTTCTTGATAACAAAAATTAGAGTATTGCAAGGAGACGGAGATTCTACTAAATGTCCTTCCTCTAATTGCTCTTGCACTAGCACTAGCGAAGAGGCGGCTTCTATTTTTTCTTTAGGTAAAGACCACTGATCAACCCACACTGGAATATTATTAAGCCATTGAATTTTATCAGCATGGGATGCAGGCAAGTTAGTGACCATTACTGAAAATACCCTAAACCTCTTGTGTTAGAGTGAGGCTTAAGACCTTCAAAAGTCTTAATACCTTGTTCTTTCTTTTCTAGCCCATGACCAGGCAAAAATCCTTGTCTGAGCATCTGCTTAGTCACTGCCTCATTAGGACTGCACATTACAACACCCATCTGTGACAAGAGATCTCTTCCCCATAGGGTAACAGGCAAATTTGACATAACATATGGCTGAATCTGTCCTGAATTGCCTTCCTCATCTCATCTCTCCAGGTTAGCAAATTAGAGCTTTATTTTGGGTTATTGGCAAAACCATTTCCTTGAAGGTGAGTAAGTGTATCAGACAAAGGCCAAGTTGAAGGCCAATCTTGTCCTCTAATAATTGTTACATCAGCTCCAGTATCTACTAATCCTTCAAAGCTTTTTCCTTCAATTGTCAATTTAAGGTTAGGTCTCTGATTAGTAATAGATTGAACCCAATACATACCAGAGGAACCAAAGCCACCTTGTCCTCTCTCATTCTTAACAAACCTGGATGGTAGCAGGTGCAAAGGAACTAAGACAAGTTGAGCAATTCTTTGATTAGCAGGTACAGTTATAACACCATGAGGGGAAGCAGCCATGATTTTAATTTCTCCTTCATAATCATTATCTATAACACCTGGATAAATCTGCAGACCTTTTACAATATAACTGCTTCATCCTAAAAGAAATCCACAAGTTTCTGCAGGTAGAGGTCCAAAAACTCCTGTAGGCAGAGTTTGAACTCCCATTTCTGGGGTTAATACTGTGTGGGTGGTGGAACAGAGGTCCAATCCTGCACTTCCTGGGGTTGTCCTGACAAGTTCAAAAACAGATTTCTTTGGCTGGGTAGAAGCTTTATGGCCCCATAATCTGCTTGCTGAGGGTAACTTGGGTCCTGAGGCTGGCCTCTCCTCTTGTTTCCTGGCAACGGACATCCCTGAATGTCTGACCTGGATTTACATACTCTAGCCCAATGGCTGCCCTTCCTGCACTGAGGACATAATCCTGGAGCACGATCTGTTTGCCCACTCGGCACCTCTATTCCTAGGACAATTATTTTTAAGATGAACCAAACTTCCACACTTAAAACATGCATTATTCCCTCGTTTCTGTGAAAGCATTGCTTGTATGGTAGTTCCTTGCAAAGCAGCGGCGAAAGCCAAACCCTGATTATATGATGGCCCTATCTTTGCACAAAGATGGATATATCCCTCCAAGTCTGTCCTTTGCGCGGTTGAATAACGGCGTGACACGCTGCTTTAACATTCTCATAAGCCAATTGTGCAATGAAAAGATTCCCCCTTTGGGAATCTCTAAAAATTCTACTAGCTGCTATTAATAGCCTATCCAGAAAGTTCTGGTAAACCTCATCAGGACCCTGCGGAATGCTGGTTAAACTTCCACCAAGATCCCCTTTAGTTGGTAACTATTTCCAAGCACAGCGAGCAGTCATAGCAACCTGAATGTACACTCCAACAGGGAAACCAATCTGATTAACATTGCCTTTATATCGACCTTCTCCTAAAAGCATGTTAATATCCCAGTCTGGATTACCTGTCTGGGCATTTAAAGAGGCAGTTTTCTTACTGGCTTCTTGCCATTCAGAATTTCAAAGTAAGAAATCTCCTCCTGACAGAGTACCCTTCCAGTCCTGAGAGGTTAAATGAGACTCCATGACAGTATCCAATAATGCTCGTGTAAAGGGAGCAGTGGGGTCATATTGTGTAACAGCTCTTTTTAACTCCTTTATCACCTTGAAATCCAAAGTCTGGTATTGTCTGACTCTATTATTCTGCTGGCCAATTATCTCAACTACAGGAAAGGCTAGCACTCCAGATGTATCCTGCCCTTCCCCAGGAGCCTGACTCATAGCTCTTTCTAGGGGAGATTGGTACATCTCAGAAGAGTTGTTTTTCCCTGTATCTGACACCATTTTTAGCTCCTGAAGCTCATTAGTCAATTTCTGCAACTTAATTTCAAACTCTAATTTACTTAGTTGCATGCCCATTTGAGTTGTATCTCTTATAGTGGAGGCCATAGGTGGAGTGGGAGGTTTGCAAGGAGGCCAATCCTCATCAAAATATTTGGCGGCTTCTCTTTCTGAATGATCTTCCTTGTCTAAAGTTAGCTCATCATCAGAATCTTTTTATCTTTCTAATTTAGGGTTGAAAGAGCCCCTTACTGAGAAAGTCCTCTCTGACAGGCACTTTTTGGTGGTTGTTTATGGGCTGGATCCCCAAGTGGGGCACTCTCTGGATGGTCATTCCTTCAGGCTCTGCTCCAAACTTTGTCTCTGTAACTCCATCCATGGGTATTTTGTTACCCATTCTAAGAAGGAACGAAGTATCTACACTTTGTTCTTCCTTCTTCTTGAATTTCATGTGTTTTGCAAATTGTATCTTGGGTATTCTAAGTTACTGGGTTATCAGTGAGTGCATATCATGTGTGTTCTTTTGTGATTGGGTTACCTCACTCAGGATGATATCCTCCAGATCCATCCATTTGCCTAAGAATTTCATAAATTCATTGTTTTTAATAGCTGAGTAGTATTACATAGTGTAAATGTACCACATTTTCTGTATCCATTCCTCTATTGAGGGACATCAGGGTTCTTTCCAGCTCCTGCCTATCATAAATAAGGTTGCTATGAACATAGTGGAGCATGTGTCTTTATTACAAGATAGAACATCTTCTGGGTATATGCCAAGGAGAGGTATTACTGGTTCTTCTAGTAGTACTATGTCCAATTTTCTGAGGAACCACCAGACTGATTTCCAGAGTGGTTTATTTTAATGAGTTATTTGAATTTCTGGAGTCCAGCTTCTTGAGCTCTTTGTATATATTGGATATTAGTCCCCTATCAGATTTAGGATTGGTAAAAAATACTTTCCCAATCTGTTGGTGGCCTTTTTGTCTTCTTGACAGTGTCTTTTGCCTTACAGAAGCTTTGCAATTTTATGAGGTCCCATTTATCAATTTTTGATCTTACAACACAAGCCATTGCTGTTCTGTTTAGGAATTTTTCGCCTGTGCCCATATCTTTGAGGGTTTTCCCTACTTTATCATCTATAAATTTCAGTGTCTCTAGTTTTATGTGGAGGTCTTTGATCCACTTAGACTTGAGCTTTGTACAAGGAGATAAAAATGGATCAATTCACATTCTTCTGTATGATAACTGCTCCTGGTCAGGCAGGGTTTTCTGCTTTCCTGCTGCTGGCTCACACCTGGCACGATTGCATTGGGACTGATGTTGTGTTCCACTCACCAGTGATGCTAAGATTGCGTGGAGAGTCCTCTGGGGACTGTGGAACCTTCCACTGAGTTCATACCCACAGTGACCAGGAGCTGGTGCTGAGGAGGAAGTTAGATCCCACCTTTATAGATATCAGCATGGTTACCTAATCCCTTAGACTCGCACTCTTTTGGCATTTTTTTTGGTGGGTGAAATATTCTCTAAGTACCTAATTCAGTACAGACTTGAATTCATTTTTAGAACCATTATCAAGTAGATGGTCAATAAGTAATAAAATTAGAGAAATTAAATGCAAATACCTTTAAATGTAAGAAGTTTTTGATTTTCCATTATGGTATTGTCTTATATATCTTTTGTTGGGAAACACCCAGATAACATGGCTGCTTAAAAAAATAGAAAGGGAGATATGAAAGGAAGACCATAAGAATCACACAGTGCTCATGAAGAAAGGTAGGAGAAGGCAAGGGAGGGAGGGAGAAATAAAAGGTAAATGGCAGGAGGGGAGGAGGGATGGAGTCTGACTTTCAAATTACTCAAAAACCATTTTATAAAAAATAAAGTGTTTCTGGTCCCTTCCATTTTCATTAGCCTGAGTTGTGAATCCTCTGAAGCAGTGAATCCTTCTGAAAGTCAATAACAAAGGACTGAAAACATTAAACATTATCATGGAAATTATTAAAAACCCCAACTTCACAGGGGAGGTCCTATTGATTTAAGTCTGAAAACATTATACAAAGAAAACATAGTCAAGCTTGAGGCTTCTGAGAGGCTCTGAGCCCTTAGTTCCAAGCTGCATGAATACACTAAGGGGGCTGCAGGGCTCTGGTGGCAGAAAAGTGTGACTAGTCACAGTGCCTCAGGTGGCTGGATGGTGTTGGGGGATGCTGAGAGATTGACAAAGCCTGAAGTAATATGAGAAGTGTGTGAGAACTTTTGTGAGGGGCTGTGAGTGCCTGTGAGACTAGCAAACTAAAACACCCAAAGGAAACTTCAGTAGCATCAAAGATATGGAAGAGACAGGCTAGACTCACACCCTCCACACACAAGAGAGTACATGGTAGGGCTGAGTGGGTGTAAGGGCCCCTTATCCTTCTAAGTGATTACTCCTGCTAAGTAATTCTGCCAACTATTACAAGAAGACAGAAAGATCTGATAATATGAGAAATAACAAACCGAAGTGTAGTCATTCATAACAGAATATACATTAACCTACACTCATTTTGATAAATAAGATAAGATAAATAAGATAAATGTTATTTTTGTTGCTTTGATTCTCCCATTACCCAGCAAAGTAGAGACCATTATAGGCTTAAACTCAAAAGAAAACAAACTGTTTTGGTTTTGCACCATTGATACAAAGTCACCATCCAACAATATTAGGCATTATTAACAGCATTCACATGCAGTTCTTACCTTAACTGAACAGCTTATTCAGGATAATTTTCAGGGTAGCTCATTCAGAATTGTTTTCTACTTCACAGAGATATGAAATGGACAGGGAAAGTGAAATGCAAAAAGGACCCTGGCAGGCTGTAACTAGTGAATGCTCCAGTATTTGTAAGGGAAAGAGGTGAGCAACAGGCATATAGAAAAAATTTTTTTCTATACATCATGTCTTTACATACATGCTCTGCCAGTGAATCCAGGGTTAACTAAATTTCTGTTTGACTAGATACTACATATTTTTACATCATCTGTAAAAAGTGATATTTCTGAAAATTATGTGCTACCATTCATATTCTGTTAGTTCACAGATATATAAGGTTCATGGTATTACTTACATCTCTTGGATGGACACAGCTGGAATTACAGAGTCTTGGCCACGAGTGAACTGTCCCTGGTCAGAGGACAGTTCACTGATCAAGTCAGAGCTGCCTTTAACACCTAGTGTAGAAACACAGAATTTCATGACTGGAATTTTTTTTCTTTATTACACTTTCTTAAATTACAATATGTGTAAAAACCCCAGTCAAGACCACTGTTTTAAATAATAAAAGAACTGAAAAAATGGATTCTGCTCAAAGTCAAATTACTTCCAATTTACCTTAAAACAAACATTTGGTCTGTATGTGTTTAGTCCTGATCTGTGCCTTAAGTTACAATGTTTTTATTCTCCACTTATTTTATAGATATATTTTTTCTTTCTCTATCTTTACATTTTGCTACTTCATAGTCTCCATATAAACACTGACAGAAGTGTATTTTAACTTTTTAATTGTCATTATTTTTTAAGTTTACAAAAAAGTTTCCCCATAAAAATTTGATTTGTTATTTCATTCTACGTGCTTTCCTGCTTCCATTTTGGATGTTCTTGCCCTACAGCTTTCTTCCTTCATCCTCTATCTTGTCAATGCTTTATTACTTCCTTGTCCTTTCAAAGACATTTCTTTCAGCATTATCAACCACCTTGTCATTATTGCTTATTTGATTTATCTTCCACTGATTTCTGCATCAGCCTTTATCATTCTGTTCCTTCTGATGTCCCTGGGTTTATTAGCCTATGAGTAGTTTTATGACTCTCATTCTTCCTTGGTTTTAGTAGTATAAATAATTCTATATATGTACTGATTTGATTGTAGCCTACTAATTTTTAAATGTAGTATTCGATTTTTTCAGTTGTTGTGAAATGTTCCAAATAACCTAACAGTTATTTTAATTAAAGACTTAATTAAGA
This sequence comes from Mus minutoides, assembly GCA_902729485.2. NCBI lineage: Eukaryota > Metazoa > Chordata > Mammalia > Rodentia > Muridae > Mus > Mus minutoides. The sequence continues at coordinate 911,139 of LR753334.1, read as the reverse complement.
GTTAGGATTATTCTCTTTTCTTTAAGTGGCTGGTTTAGGGAGTAGTTGGTGGTCTTAGAAGATTTTTTCAGGTCAATTGTATAGTATATATTCAATACTTGGCAGGGTTTAACTGTTTGCGTGTATGTGTGTACATATGTGTGGTGTATGTTTGTCCATATGTGTATGTGTGCAAGTGTGTGTGAGTGTTTGTGTGTGTTGAATATTGTTTAATATGCTCTCCAACACTCTATGCTGTTGTTCTCCTGTCCCACGGATGTTTATTTTTCTCCATCCTTTCCTGTAACTTGTCAGATGTGCTCCATGCTTAACAAGCACTTAACATGTACATAAGAGGTTAATATGTACATAGGAATGATAAAGGTATCTGCCAGACCTGGTCTCTACTTGTTGACACAATACTGTTTTCCCAGGGTGTTTTTCTACACTATCTTTCATCTATAAATGTTAAAATGAACACAGTAAAAACTTTCTTCACAGATCAACATCCTTTCTTTGCATCTCTTTAAGATGTCTCCATGCTCCAGTGCAACTGGTCATTTTTTATTTTTTTAATTTATTTTTTATTAGATATTTTCTTCATTTACATTTCAGATGCCATCCCCCTAGTCATTTCTTTTTATCAGTTTATCAGTTTTTTAGATATTCCCCTGATAAATTACTTGAATCTGAGCAATTACAATTAAGGAAACTTTCAGGAATTATTTCTTATAAAAAATTTAACTCCCTTCTTACTGCTTTAGTATTTCCAACAAGGAGGAGTTAATACTCTATACCTCACTACATTAAATGTTTAAGCAGATAGAGTAAAAATTATTTCCAGGACATTAGTTTTATTTCTTTACTTGTGTCTATGCTTTGATTTACTATGTTCAGTTATTTTAAATACTACTTGTTTTGTGTTCATCGTAAATATATCCAAGTCATTTTTATTGCAGTGATTTTTGCTATCAGTTTCTACTTTTATCCTTCCTTTTTCTTAATATAGATAGGAACATTGTTTCTTCACGATCTGTAAAGCCAACTCTGTCTCATATGTTCATCTGTTTCTCTTTTTATTGTACTTACTCCTTTCAATTCTGCAACATATTTTTCTGTCTGGACAAACTTTGTCCAACTTAAGAAATATGTGGACAAAGAGAAAAAGCCTCACTCTGATCACAAGGTCAGTTTAGGGATGTGGAAGAAGGAATCAGTGTGAGCTCGCCTACCACTTCTCTCCTTCCTCATTAGCTGGGTAGATTTTGCCAATACTTCATTTTCCAAGATTTTTTTTCCTGTCACAGTTAAGTATTATAATACTTACTCTGTGAACACATTTACTTTTGGAAATTAGCATAAATCTTCATAAAATACATCTGTGATAATCAGTGATTAGGAAAGGCCTAATCTTCCAACCCTATATCTTATTTTCAAACAAATAAGGTAGTTGCCTGCATATTTAACCTGGCAGAACACGTAAGGAGGCTGAACAAGAGCAAAGTTGAATAACTGTAGCATTACCAGTGGGCAGATCACCAGCAGCTCATAGGCTAGTTCTTCATTTGTATCTCATAACCAACATGACCAAATGATGCCTGTACATATGTAAGATTCATATAGAAAATTATTACCAAGCCTTAGAAACTGAGATTTTCATAAGCAGTATCAAGCAGCTCCCAGGTTTTATCTAGAGGGATTTATGAACTCCAATGAGCCCTTTCTTTTGAGCCTTACAGAAGTACTACTGTGTTCCTCAGTTCTGCATCATGCAAACATCTCTGATATTCCTGTGCAGCAAAGGCCATCGAGGCATTTGAAAACAGAATATACCCATGAAGAGCTATTTTCTCATGAGGGAGAAGCAGTATTTTAATTATCAATATTTAAAATCACAATAGTTATAGATTTTTAATATACATGTAGGTTCTGTAGATCATGGCAGCCTTTAATATTTACTGATTTTTAGCTAAAAGTTATAATCTGTGTTCTTTATTTTCTATTCCAATGCTATTATTATAGTTATTTCATTCCATAGAATCATGTGACTTGCCCAGACACCTTTCCCATGGCAGTGAGAAGTTTTGGTTTTGCGAAGTATTCTTAACTGGACTACCAGCTTCCTTAAAGTATATCACAGTCTTATTCTACAATACTGGAAAAAAAGTCATTAATGCAGAAGCTAAATGAAATAAAATCATAATCATTCAGAAAGAATTTTGAAAAAAAAATCTCAGAAAGAACTGAGAGCTTGGCTCAGAGTTAGGACGCAGGTCTAAGAACTCCAGGTTCAGAACCTGAGTAGGGCTTTAGGGGAAACTTGCCCTTGTATGTAGGAACCTGATGAGGTCAGTGAGGATAAGAAAGAGGTTCTCAGTAAAGTGGCAGGACTTCTGATTTCAGATTGAAGACCATGTCCTGTGAGCTTGCAATGTGGCCAAGTGTCAGGCCCTGGGTCACACATGCAAAGCCACTTCTGTGCTCTGTCTTGCAGCCCACGAACTGTTCTCTAGCTACATGCCTGTGACAAGGTTGTTTTGTTGGTTTGTTTGTTTGTTTGTTTGTTTGTTTTCATATGAATGAACTGAAAGGGTGCTTCATTTTTAAAAAGACTTTATTGAGTGTCTCTTTTTTCCAAATCTTTTTCATGTTGATTTGGAAGAGTTAGAGAGTTACAAGCTCATGAACTTTAGAGTGAGTGAGTGCTCATCTAACTTTAAAGGATAAATCCTAGAAATTTAGGGAAATAAATGAATTATTCTTCCAGATCATAAACATGCTAAATGTCCTCTCCCTCTAAAGGAAATGTAGATTCTTGCCTTTGTTAAGTTGGTGTCCAAAGAGTCCCTGAAGGAGCTCTGCTAGAAACCAGAAGCTGTAAGAATGAGTTTTCTCATATTGCAGATAAGACTTTTAAACCTACTTTAAGCCTGAAAGTAATGTTAGTACTAGGAAGGTGGAATTTTTCTTCCTGTTTCTTGTCAGAGTCTGAAAGCCAGTCACTCACATGTCTTAGCTCTAAGTTTGTTTATGCTGATTTTTATAAGATGGTGAATACTTTAAAACCAGAGAGATAAACTCCCAGTATTCCTTATGGTGTTTAAGGAAAGAAGTGGTTTGATAATAATGTGTTAAATTACTAATTTAAAATGTTAGTCACTGTCTCTGAAAATTAAAAGATGTGAAAATGTTTACTTGAATGCATTTGAATATCTTCCTCCTTCCTCATGCTTACACACAGCCTTCAAGATTAACAGCAGATTTTGAATGACAAAGGGATTCACCAGTCTTCATAATCCTTGAAACACAAAACTAGAGATTAAAATGAGACAACTCAAGGTAGCAGCAAGCCTCCTCCTCAGCAATAAGATATCCAGTTATATCACCTAGTGGCTAGTAAGTGTAAGATGGTCTAGTAGGACACCATCTGGCTCCACTTTTTCTAATTAAAATCAAGGGCTTGGGGAAACCACATTTATGTTAATCCTGATGTAGCAAGGCTAATTGCCAAGCTAGCAAAGAGCTTCAGCTGGAAGAAGCTATTGCATAATTGACCTTGCTGATGTGGACACAGAAATCAGCAGAGGAGCTATAGGCTATCAACAAATAAGAAAGTAAACTGGAAGCCAGAGAGATGAAAATGATACTCCTCTTCTGTGGTTGGTTACCCAAGGCTCTATTTCCCTCCTCATTCTAAGTATACTATTCATTGAATACTTTGCAGATATTTTCATCTGTAAAGCTTCCCCTTTCAGATTTCAGAGATACTTTCATAGTACAGAAGTGGAGAATGAAAACATCCAATTGCTACTTATCAGTCTACTTCAAGGAAAAAAAATTAGACATAGAAAATGACCGTATATTTATCTCTGCAGAAAATGAAATGTGGAAGACTGTTTGCTGATACACTGGCAAGATTGACTGTATGGGAGAGAGGCAAACTTCAGATGTGTGCGCTTCATTTTCAACACTTAGAAACACAGAGTATATTAAAACTGAATGTGAAGAATCCTTCTATCCTGAACAAAAATAAAACTAGACCCTAGACCTAAATCTAAAACTATGAAGCTCCTAGACGATAGCACAGAAAAAATAGAAGTGAACTTTGTTTGGATAATGAAGTCTTTTTTGATTCAGTACCAAAAGCAAGATTAATTAACAAAAGAATTGAGCTAGCTGTCATTAAAAATAACCCCTCTGCAAATGGAGAGTGGACACCCAAGGCACAGGCTGTGTGATAATATTTGCAATATGTAGTTAATAATAGATGGTTATCAAATGTGTACAGAGTACCTTAAAGCTCAACAATGAGTAAACAAATGATTTAAAATTAAGATGTACATACTGAAAATAGTATTTGAAAGTTTTTTCCCATCATAGACCATTAGGAAATTGGCTGGCCAGAGCAAACGGGGCTGGCCGGAGCAAGCGGGGCCAGACCAGAATGAGCAGGGTTGACCGGAATGAGAAAAAAAAATAGTAACATGCTATTACTATATACTTACAAGAGTAGCCAACATCTAGTACACTGGCAAAATTGTATGCTTTTGACTTGTGCAGAGACATGACTACCCCTCTGAATGAGAGTTTGACAGTTTATTAAAAACCTCAACAGATTCTTATAATAGAGCATAAATTTTTCATTCTATTACTTACCCAAATGAACAAAAGTTTACTTTTACAAAACTTACACTGGGAGGCTTATAGCAGCTGTACTCAAAGTTACTCCAACTGTTAAAACTCAGAAGCAACTAACATGATTTTCAACAGTTAATGAGAAAATAAACTGGTATGTGCAGAGAGTGACAGAGAATGCAGCACTAAAAATGCTTGTGCCATCAGACCACAAGATGAGACACAGGAACCTAGGTCGCATGTTTCTATGTGAAAGCCTATCAGGCAAAGCTACTTATTGCAGATCACAAACACATGACATGGTGAAAACACAAAATTTGAAGACAATGAAATGATTAGTGCTTGTCAGGATTGGTAGGGAGAGAGATGAATAACTGGGACATTTTGTATACTTGATAATATTCTGTTTGGTGCTGTGTCAGATGTTATCCATTTCAGAACCCATGGAATACAAACTCTTAGTGTTGGGTGATAATGATGTATAAGTTTGGGTTCACTGGTATAACAAATGAAGCATTTGGCCAGAGCAGAAGAGGCCTTACCCAGGTGAGTAAGGAGGTGCTTGAAAGAAGTATTTCCTTTTACTCACTTACACTTGGAAATGTCATTAAAAACAAACTATAAAGAAAGAAATGATCAAAGGCTTTATATTTTTGCAGTGGTTAGCCAATGCAATATGAGACATAAATAACAAAGTGGAAAAATCAATCTATGCTCAAGTACAATTATTTCTTGAAATGTAAATTAAGAAAATATCTAATAAAATATTGAAAAAAAGAAAAAAAGAAAAAAAATGTGAAAAAAAACTATTACTGGTACTAGTTATTAACATGGTTACCTATGAAGAAAATAAAATGCTTTAAGGAATGCAGTATTTTCTACCTCAGGGTCTTGATTAATGTATACATGTAATGATTTTGGAAAAGACAATTTCTTATATATTCTAACAAGACACTGAGAAAATCATGAATAAACAAAATTTTCAAGGATAAAAATCATGGGTCATGAATCATTAGTCAGGTAAGAGAATAGAGGATTTTAAAACCACTAATTCATTTTTAAATGAATAAAAGATGGTGAAGAAGAAAGCTTTGATGCTAGACTGCAGACTTTTTGAGAGATAACTAATTGTATTTGTTAGTCCTTAGTTTGGATATAGCGAAATTAATGACTTTCAATAAATTGATAGCTGGGTCAATATAGCCAGGTGATAGTTTGTCTTCTAACCTTCATTATTGGGAAAATTTGGTAATAACAAGGCAACAGCCATTTGGATTTACTGTTGGCTACAGCATAGAAAGGGGTGGTGAGGGCATAGATGAAGGTCACACAGGGAGTGTGTGTAACTATAGCATCCCTGGCACCATAGTGTTTACTTAGCGTCTGGCATGAAGGTAGACCTTTGGTTGAGTTTACTTGTTTCTTGGATATTTTGAAACATTAACAAACTCATGGAACTAATTTAATATGTCCATGTTTCTACCCTCAAAGCACTTTTAGCCAAAGGGGGGAAAAAGGTTTATTCAGTGGCATCTTTCAGGAAACATTCCCCCCACACTCTGTATCTCCAGATGTTTACCATTTATGAATGTCTTTAAGAATAGAAACAATCACATGTGCTCCACAGTTCTAGGCAGTGTCCCTAGCAGTTAAAGTCTTTCCCAGGCTTGTCCAAAGGTAAGAGAGGGAAAGAAAAAAATATATTAACCTTTTATCTTTCTTGTTTCATAGTCAGTAAGTTCATTGAATTTCCCTTGATGTTCTAAAATATGTAGCAGTTCACTGGGGCTGTTGGGATATATACCATATATTTAGTGACTTAACAATAGGTCTATGAAGTAAGCAGGGCTGGTTTCTCTTGAGATCTATCTTTTCCTCCCCGCTCCCCTGCCCCCTCTTGCTCTCTATCATTTGTGTATGAGTATCTTCCCTGTTTGTATCTTTGCAGCATAACCCTTTGTATATGTTTCTAGTAAAATTTCTAGTTGAAAGTTTCTATATTTATTTTGGGGAAGGAAGGCCTATATAAATCCCACGGCAACAGTATGGAGGTCAAAGGACAACCTTATTGATTTGGTTGCCTTCTTCTACTATGTGGGTTCTGGATATTAAATTCAAGTTTACTGACTTGGTGAAAGACTTCAGCCACTGAGCTATCTCACTGTCTCTACATTTCTTCTGCTGAAGACAGGAGCCATGCTGCCTTAAGGCATGTCCTAATTAACTCAGCCTAACTTGATATTCTCTTTTACTTCTCTACTACTGCATCAAACACTTACTGAAAGTAACTTGGGGAAGGAAAGGGTTATAGTCCACCACTGACTGAAGTCAATGCAATAAATAAACACAGGATTTTGAAACAGAAACCATGAAGGAACCCTGCTTATTGGATTTTGCTCAGTTAGTTTTCTGAGGCAACCCAGTCCCACCAGCTGAGGGGTGGCTCTATGTGGCAGGTTAGCACTCCTATATCAATTAACATACAAGAAAATACCCCATAGACATGTCCACAAGACAATATGGCAATTCCTCAACTGTGATTCTCTCTTGCTTGGTATGTCATGTTGACAACCGATATTAACCACCACTCTTGAATATTTTTTTGACGGAACCTACATCCAGAACTAGTCACATTTGGGGCACAAAGAGTCAGAATTTCAGCATTTGAATTTTTTAAGTATAATTTAGCTCATTGCATCATTATGATGCCCAAAGAGCAAGAGTTGATTGAAATACTTAAGAATCATTCTTGGTACTATATAAAAAGTCTTAAAATGTGTTGACTATCAAGTATTAAGGATATGATCTATTATTTCTCACTTAGTTTTGCAGCAAGAAGAACAAACAACAGTGGACGGAATCATTTAGAAGGCTGTAAGTCTGTGTTCACCACACTTTGACAAAATCTTCCTTACAACTGTATTGTAGGGTACAATCCTGCTCACCAGCAAGCCTCTAACTAAGATGAACTACAGGGCAATTCCAGCAGCATGTATGGTCAGCTAACCAGTGAAATTCTCAACAGCAAATTGTACAAACTCTCTGCACAGAAAATAAATAAATGGTGCAGAGTTGTGCAGTGGGTTTTGTAACACTCAATCCATTATCTCATTCAATATGACCATACTACATATTAAATGATGAGATAGATATTGCATAAAAAACAACAAACACAGCTTACACATTTTATGCACTGTAGGAGAGAGAGATCTATTAAGTCAAAACCATAATGCCATGTGGTGAAGACAGAATTTTAGTGGAGACATCAGGGAGAGTGCAGCAAAGCACTTTGGTGCATGAAAAAGGAACTGTAGAGTCTAAACTTATTGTGAGAACTTCTTTCTCTCTTAAAGATGGCATAGGTGTTGAGAATGCAGTGAGGGTTCTTATACGGAGAGAAGAATATGATCAAAGATGCAGGGCTAAGAAGAATTATGGTGTGTGAGTGAAAACTGGAAGTAGTCATCTGGTGATCATCAGACTGGAAAGCAACAGAAATTCAAAAGGATCTCTGTAAGCCAGAAAGGTTTGAATGTCGCACAATGTGATGTACAGATACATGGAACCAAAAGTAGATCAGAAGTGATAGCAGAAGAATGAGAACTGAAGGCCTTTTCTTATTGCCAATAGATGAACAACACTTCCATGGTGAATTTCCAAGCATTTCCCAGGTGAATACCTCAGCATCAGCAGTAAGTAAAGAGTAAAAGAAATGTGTATGAGAAATAGTTGGGGAACACATTAGCCAATTTGATATGATTGTAAGTGCTGAAGGAGAGATTTGAAGGTAACATAAAAATTACAGTTGTTTTATATTATAAGTTCAAGTTTCTAAAGACTTTAGTGGGTTAAGATCACTGAGCCTGATTGTATACCTCAAAGCTGCTAGCAATCTCATGTAAAGGAATGAAGTAAACTCAAAAGAGAGTATAGAAAATAATAGAGTAACTATGCTGCAAGAGTTGGCAAAGCTACAATGGAAAAAAAAAGGTTTTAATTAAAATAGAAAACCTGTCAATGGTGTCAGGCTAGTAGACATATCAAGTAGTCATTTTAGGTTTGACACATAGGAACTCACTCTGCATTGAGAAATTTTATGGTGATGGCACCATTCAGTTTTGACTATATGGAAAAGTCAGTGGTTGATATGAAAGTGGATAAAGAACCCTTGGTAGTCTACATGGCTCTTCCAGGGAAAGAGGCTAAATTCTTTTTATACTATTGATGTTCTTCTGGCTTTAAAGGCCTGTAGGTCTCAAGGAAAAAGAATGCTGGATAACAGCAGTTTGGCTCCAAACATTAGTTTCCTGGAAAATGGGGGAAGGAATGAGATCATCTAGCACAAATCTAAGAAGAGACACCTAATAAAGACAAGTAATTGTTCTCTACAAAACATACAACAGGAAGAGAGTCTCTGCCATTTCCAAGATTCTTACAAAGAAGATGTGTTAAGGCTGAAAGACTGAGTCTATATGAATACAGTGTGTTCTCATATTCACTTAAATAAAAGGAGTGGACATGGCCTTGAAGAGTGGTATCCATGCATGCCTAGTGCTTGTAGTGAGCACAGTGATTTAGCATTTGATAGATATGCAGCACAGATTTTTTAGTTAGCAAAAATAATTCTCAACCAAATTTTTGTATGGACTCACAACACATAATTTGGTTACTTTTAAGGATTCTCAGAGAGCAGATACACAAGAATATGATGTGAACAGGAGCTGATTGGCCATGGAAGTGATTATGTGAGGCTATGTATCAAGGGACATACTATGTAGGACACTACATGAGTCAAGAATTGTTGCTGACATTTTGTATAAACAATGGTATGCTTTTTGTAGAATGATTTTGAGGAACTGTCCAAAAGTTCTCTGATTCATTTGAAGAGCATAAGAAAATTCAGGTTAATGTTGCAAACCTACATTAAGATCTCAGAAGTATTCATGATATTAAAATGAAATACAATCCCAGTTGAACAAAAATAATTAGGCAAGCTTTTATGCCTTCTTCCTTTCATTGTACATTCCGTGTTTTAGAAAGTCTAGAAAACCTTCAGGCTAGGTAACTGCTTCTGTCTACTGGGTACTTGCTGCATGCTATTGAACTAGGCAAGTTTATGAAACCTGGGAAAGGCTACTGGGCCTGGATGGATGCTACTTCAGACACAAAACTGTTATTGTGGAGAAGGTAATGGTATCTCAGACCACTCTTAGAGACATGCTCTAGTGGTTAGATTTGACTGCCATACCCCAAAAGTGATAGCAGCAATGGACAAGAAGAAAAGCACCAAGCTATCAAAGATATATTGTGACCTCTTTGTGAAAGTATATAGCTATAATTACTTTCCATAAAGTACTTTGTGGATAATCCCTTGGACAAAACTGCTCTCTAGAAAGATGTCTTCAGAGATCCAGCTGTGAAACATACGCGTGGGGGCAAGCAAAATCAAGTTTGAGAAGTGGTGAAAGACAGGCAATAGCAGGAGGTTTTTCCAGAAACTTCAGTTTTAGGAACATTTTTATTTCCATCACTAATTTTTTTTAAAGCTAGGCAACTACTAATCTGTGTCTATAGGAGAAGGTAAATGATATCATTTTCCTATCTTAAAATTTTAGCTTAGTTTTAAACATCTGAAAATTATGTGAAAAATATACGGATAAGTAAAGGTAGTTAACAAGAGTATATTAGTGTAGTACATAATAAAATTGACCAACTATTGATAGGAACTGTACTATAGCTATGGAATTAAAAAAAAAAAAAAAAACAACCCACAATGTTAACAGCAAAGGCTTAAAGAAGAAAGTCTCTATAACTTGGCAACAATCCAACAAAATTGTGAGGCAGTGTTCTACTTGCTCATTTTATAACCAAACTCCATGGCCTACAAAAACTAACACTAAGGGTACCTCCCCCCCAAAAAAAGACATTTGACAAATGGATGTCTTCCATTTTACAGAGTTTGGTAGACTAAAATATGTACACCATACTATAGACACATATTCAAGGTTTCAATAGAAAACCTCCTTAACATCAATAAAGGCTGATTCTGTAATTACACATTTGTTAAAAGTTATGGCCATTATGAAAATACCCATACAAATTAAAATGGACAATGGTCCTACATATATCTCTAATAAAATAAAACAGCTTTCTTTACATATTATAATATAAAATATGTTACAGACATATCACACAATCCTACAGGACAAGCAATTATAGAGAGATCTAATCAAGCTCTAAGAGAGATGCTTAATAGTCAAAAGGGATCAACCAGAACCCCAGAGATAGATTACATAGTGCTTTATTATCCTTAAATTTCTTAAATGCTAATAAAACACCACGACTGCGGAGGACAGACATTAGATTGTACAAAAACTATTAAACTAAACCAGCCTGTTTATATCAAAGATATTCTAACATCAAAATAAAAAAATGAAAAATATGTTACTCTGCGGGAGAGGCTATGCCCATGTTTCCACAAGGAAAAAAAAAAGCTGTGGGTTCTTTCCAAGTTGATAAAAATCAGACATGACAAAGAGAGACCTCTTAAAGACCTTGATGACAGGGAAGAAAAGGGAGACTAAGACAATCAACAAAATAGGTGATGTATATGTGGTGATGTTTATGTCTCTGTACATAGACACAACTCTAGAGCAAGCTGAGACTAAAATGCCTATACACAGAAAATAACATTTGTTGTGTACAAATTTCACATATCTTGTTATTTCATACTGTCCTTTAAGAGGACAAATATACAAAGTTATATTACAGTTTGATTGTGTGATCAAACTAACCTGAGGAAAGACAGTCATCTTTCTTTATTGATGTTCATTGACCAATCTGTACACCCTACACACTCCTTGTAAATGCCTTTTTATAACTACGTGTTACTTTTAAGTTTTATATACTACAAGATGAAAGAAAGCTCTAAAAAGATTCATGCTCTGAAGATGCTGAGATTCTGAGACTTTCCGTTCCAGCTTTGCACCGGACTCTGCCTCAACTACATCGAAGCTACTTCTTTTTAATCTTGCTTCCAAAACATTTCCAGGATAGCTAGCTTGCCTATCTTGCCTTTCAGAATGTTATGGTCAAGATGTCAGCTAAACTATAAACCTTCTCAACAGATAGTTACTAGAATACAAATATTGCCAGCTAACTCTCCTGTGACAGAGCAAATTTTCCTATTGCCCCTTGGGCTTCCAGATGGGAATTCTTTGCCACAATTCAACTAAAAAAAAAAAAGACAAAAGAATATCATCATCCTGGTTCCTTATGTTGAGGTAGATGGTTCTGGTAGGTGGAAGCTCACAGTCAGATATTAGATGGAACACAGGGTTCACAAAGAAGGAGCTAGAGAAAGTACCCAAGGAGCTGAAGGGGTCTTCAACCCTATAGGTGGAAGAATAACATGAACTAACTAGTACCCCCTGAGCTCATGTCTCTAGCTGCATATATAGAAGAGGATGGCCTAGTTGGCCATCATTGGAAAGAGAGGCCCCTTGGTCATGCAGACTTTATATACCCCAGTACAGGGGAACACCAGGGCCAAGATGTGGGAGCAGGAGGGTAGGGGAGCAGGGCCGGGAGGGGGGAGGGTATAGGGAACTTTCTGGATAACACTTGAAATGTAAATGAAGAAGTTATCTAATAAATATTGAAAAAAACATATAAAAAAAGAAATTATAGATATGCTGTCATTTAAGAAATACTTTATAAATATAGCTTTAGACAGAGAAGAAACTAGAGAACTTAAACTCAGAGATTTCTACCTTTCCTTTCCTCTTCTTTATCCTTCCTTCTTATAAAAGGGAAGTGGGTAGAAAAGAAAGGAGGGATATAGTAATATCATAGAAATTATAAAAATAAACAAATAGGGATAAGTTAACAAATATAACTTAAGCAAAACATTATATAGCTAGATCTTACATTGGTAGAAATTTTTATAATTGATACAAAGTTAAAGTTATAATCTTTTATATTGATACAAAATTTACTTGATACAAATTTAAGGTTTTCATTGCTATAAATTTCTTATTGATATAAAATTGGGACTTATATTATTACTCTCTTATAGGCATTATGTCTATATAACACATTTAAAAATACAATGCTTAGAACCAGACCTTTTATAACTATTACAAACTGTTTTTAAATTATTAAGCAATATGAGTTAAGGGCCAGCCAGATAGCAAACTCATGGTCATGAGTTAATTAAAAGGGTGTTTCTGAAATATTTCAATTAGAAATGACCAAGAGTAGTAAAGACTTAAAAGTTCAGAGATGCTTTGGGTAAATGGGTAATCTTCAAAGGCACCAGAGGTCCATAGAATATGATGTTTGTGGACATTTCTTTAGTAAAGATCATTTTACTAGAGACCTGTCTGCTCCTGACAGCACCATTTTCTTGGATTCAAAGAAGAAACTGAGCATTAATGGAGTTGTTCCAGTTGTGGTGAAACAGCCACTAGGCAAAAACTGCCTCATTTCATCTACAGACAAAATACTGTCCAGAAAAAGGACACACTATGTGAAATAGTAGACTTATAATCTCTGCCACGACAGGATAATCAACCCTTCAAAATTCTGGGCCAGGAGGCTGAAGACCAATACACCAATGTTTTAAAGTATAGGGACTGTCCAGGTGAGCAGCAGTCTCTATAAATGGGCTAAATTTTGGAAGCTACATTTTGTGTTTCTCATATTTTCAGGTGACATTAGTCATTCTTGGATTTCTGACAGGGTTGAAGACTAGTAGTCTCATAGCCAGTTTAACAATGAGAAAGATGATTTAGATTTAGAGGATGGTTTTCAGATGACATACAATCTAAAGCCAGAACTTGAGTCAGGTGTAAAATTATAAGTTATTTTAAGATAGGATAGATGACAGAGGTCCTATTTAACTGACAAAAATAATGGACTGGGTGTGAAGTCTGTCTTGTACTTTATAAATTACAAAATGATAATAGTTGTGCTCAATTTATATCTGAGATAAAAGAGTCTTTAATTGGACAGAAAGGGGGAAGTGTTGTGGGTAGCCCTGCTTTTGTATTTTGATGCTAATTCCACTCTCATGGGAGGGATTGCAGATGAGGAGTATATATATATATATATATATATATATATATATATATATATATATATATATATATAAACTTCTCCCCATCTTAATTTTTCAAATAAAGGCTAGAGCTGGTGATTGGGCAGTAGGAGGGAAGGTAGAACTAAGAAGGTTGGAGGAGAAAAGAGAGTGGAGGAGAGAGATGACGATGAAGGAGGAGGAGGTGGAAGGAAGATAGAGCAGAAGCATGTGGCTTGGAGAAACTGCAAGTTATTTGGGATCAAATAGATGGGAATAGAGTAGTTTGGTGGTAGATCTGCCCAATTTAGATGTATAGCTTGTATTCCATTTAATTGAGTTGTGATTTCTTTGCCTTGGCTTTTTTGGGTTGGAGATTTACCACAACACAGGGGTCATTTCATATTCACACAATAATAGGATTTTAAAGGAGTGACTAATTCAGAGAGATCAATGAAACCCAAGTGCTGAGGCACAGAGATGGGAGCAAACATCAAGTGTTTACATGGAGATATGAACTGTGTGGGCGTGTGTGTATGGACATACATATGGAGGCCAAAAAAGAGATACTTTTCCTCACATGATGACCACCTTGTTTTGGGTGGAGTTGTGGGGGTGAGATTGACTCTATCTGTTATACAAACTTCACTGTAGATTAAAGTGCTGTTTCAAGAGTCCATCTATCTCTATCTCAGCAGCACAAAGATTACAAGTGCACGTCACCATGCCTGACATTTTAAAAGTAGATGCTGGATGCTGAACTGATATATTCACTCTTGCAAAGCAATATTCTAC
>LR753334.1:884558-896551 GCA_902729485.2 Mus minutoides | reverse complement strand
TGTGTGTGTGTGTGTGTGTGTGTGTGTGTGTGTGTGTGTGTGCGTGTGCATGTCTGTGTGTGTGTGTTCCTTGAGAAGCTGCTAAAGAATAACTCCACTTTTTGGTAGAATGTGTTTGTGAAAACCACATTATTGAATTTGAAACTCCTAAAATAAGTCATACTTTCCTTACCAAATGATATTAACAGTTGTGGTTATAATTTAACACAACAGAAATCATAGATGTAATCAAGATTGTAATTCAAAGGAAATGGAAAATCAGCACTTGAAGACATTTGTTAAATCAACTGAGAGATGTAGAAACTCTATTAAGTCACCAATGGACTAATGGATATATTAAAAAATTAGCTAAACATTAAATTTTTGATAACTATTTCCTTTTAATTGTTTTATTTCACAATGGTGGGATGGAATTTTCCCACTGAGACATAGTCCTAGCCTCTGCTACTCTTAAATGTAGAATTTTCCTCGCCATTTTGAAAACAAGGCAAATAATGGAATGTATACCTTGTATGGCCAATGTCTGAAAATGTGATAGCCTGGAATTTTAATTATTTTAAGTTTTATATTTATTGCTACATCTCAAGTGCTCATCAATTTAAGCTATTCAGTCCAAAATAATTCTTTAAGTGTTACTAAGGATTTTAATCTTAGTAAGTCTGAGAAAAGAAAACTAATAGTGTATTTGTCCGTGATGATTGTATGACAAATTACCATGTGCTCAGCAGATTAAAACAGTCCCGTGTCTTTTAAGGTTGGAGAATCTGGGTATGGAGAAGCAAGCCCAGGACTCCTGCTGCTGCCATCACATCTGATACATTGCAAATCCATTTTGCATTTTGCTTTCTCTGAATCCATGTGCTGTTCTCATCCCTTACACTTCAAGTTGTGAAATACTGTCATCCAAAATGAAATATCACAAAACCATTTCCAATTCTATTCCACTTTCTTGGACAGTCTGGTGAAGGCCCATGTTTCACAGGAATAAAACCCTGGTGTCAAGCCAGTCAAATGAGGCAGAGGCTGGCCACAATATCACATTGTTGGTAAAATTCATTATCTCAAAATTTCTTGAACTCTGGGTCTGAGCTCCTAGCTGATTATTTTACCACTTGCTTAATATCAACAAATGATACTTTTACTTTAAAATTTTTACTTGGAAGAATGTTATCTAATGCAAGAAGTTAACTAAATACACATTTTTTGAATATAAGAGGTAAGTAATACATGATAATTATTGCAAAACAGATTCAAGAAAACCTTCTCCAACTTACATCCATACAAAGTTGACCCTTAGCTACAGGCTAAACAAATCATTTCCATTATTATCACCCCAGTTAACTCTTGCATTGGGAAACCCAGTAGAGGTTCTAATGGACTTTATGTATAACATGCATCATCTATAAAGTGGAGGTAATTGTGGTCTGCAAATCATAGTGTTTGCATGATTCATTTTTTTGTGCATTTGATATATAACCAGTGAACATTTATATTCTAAGGACAGTTCTGGAAAATTATAACACAGTAGTCATTGTGAGACACTTGCTGTAATTTGATTAGTCAACAGTGCAAGCAATAAACTGTGATTGTATAATATGATTCCAGAAAATAATGAATGTAACAGAGATAAAGATAGAAGATAGGAAAATAGAAGATTCTGTCTTAGAACCCTCAGACATCTCTATAAAAGGCGGTCATTGGACAAAGATTGAATGAATGGAGAGGATGTGCCAGGGTGGAGGAGGAAGCACAGACTTGAGAGAGTATGACTCTTCCTTGGATGAACAGGGGCATGGCTAGTTTATAGAGACAATATGTTATACATTGGTATTGATATACTTTACAATTTTATCCTTCTTAAATCACAAAGTGCACATTTTTAGCAAACTAAAAAACTATCTTTCTTACACAGACTGATCAGGTTATATTTGAGAAGAGACATAAATATGTATACACAGATAGATAGACAGAATGGATGTAATAACAATGAATTAATTCAAGGCCATAAATATGAAAGAGATCAGGAAATGCATTGAAGAAGAAAAGGGAAGGGAGAAGGGACACTATAATATTATAATCTCAAAAACTAAAAAGTTAATAAGAGACTATATTGACTACAAGAAGTGAAATGATATCCACAGGTAACACCAGGCGCATCACATCTTACTAAGATCCAGTTCAATGGAGGCAGCTATCCAGGAAAGTGGAACAGAATTGGAAATGGTTTTGTGAGATTTCAAGTTAGATGACTGTGTTCTGTGACTTGAAGTGTAAAGGATGCGAACAGAATATGGGTTCTGAGCAAAGCAAAGTGCAAAATGAATTTGCGATGTGTCAGATATGGTGGCAGCAGGGGGAGGCAAGGGGCTTGCTTCTCTGTGTTTGGAAAGGTATGCCATGTACTGCTTTTCATCTGTGCACACCACCAGGAAGAATGAGATGGTCACTACAGCCAAAACACATCAACAGCAATTTCAGAACCTTTCACATTTTTCTCCACATTTGACATTTTTTTTATTGTTTCAAAAGACTCAGTGTATGAGGAGGGGGAGGAGTTTGAAGAGAATAGATAGCTTTGACACTTAGCATTATTTTCTAATTAACCATATTGCATTTAAATCCTCCCAAGTATGACTAACATAATACACTTCCCCCTCATCTTCTACGGACATGTAGTTACTTTTTGCTTTACTCAGAGTATTCCATGAAGTACTGAAAGTGCTAAGAGCAATAAAAACAACCAAAACTCTGATATAATTTTTTTCCAAATATTAGCTTAAAGCATTCATGAGTAAGTCATGTGTAAAACAAACAAACAAACAAAAAAACCATGCAGCTCAAAAAGGAAGTCATGTTTAACAAAAATACATGCAGTTCAAAAAGAGGAAGAATGGAGAAGTAAATAAAAGGAAGGCAGTTAAAGCAGAAAACATGCCTTCAAACAAAAGCTAGAGCTTAAGAAAATGTAAGCACTGAATGCCAGAAAAGAGAGATTCAAGGAAATGGACGCTGGTATCACCCATTTAAGTCTCAGTAGAGATTAATTTAATGAAAACACACTGGCATTAAATCCTAGCTGCACACCCACCAGTGGATTTGTGTTTGCATCTGAAGTCTTTCTACTTCTGACTGAGTCAGTATAACTACAGGCAATCTTAGAGCGTTCAAAGAAAACGTTGCTGCTGTGGTTTGGACTGAAGTGATGTGTATGAATATATCATACTCTTCCCAAAACAATAACTAAGAAGTAGCATATCACATCACCACATACAGAAATATTCATTAAAATAAACCAAAATACCATTAAATATAGTGCAAGGCAAGTATAGTATTAGCTCACAGTGTCGAGGATTCAGTTCATCTTGGCCAAGAAGGAACAGTCTATACCACAGCAAGCTGGAAAATAGAGAAAAGGAGAATGGCAGGACTCTACTTACTTTGTACCTTTGCTTCTTTTACCTTATCTGAGACTCCAGCTCATGAGATAATAATGTTCATATTTATGACAGTTCTTTCCCTTACAGTCAATACTTTCTAGAAATATCCTCCAAACACACAGATTTATCTTCCCATCTCCTGGGGATTCTAAAATTCAGTTACTTTGACAAAGAAGATTACCTTCAACAATCCACCCCTTGTCAATGTGACACCAAACACTTCACTACAGATTATAACATTCTACCTCTGGTATGTTTAAAGTCTCAGCTCCATCTCTTAATGCAAAATTCATTTAGTCTATCTTCAAGGGTCCTCTTAGGCTTAACATTGTTCAACCATCTAAGTTCAGAGTCCTTGAGACACAAGGTAAACTTTTAGTTGTGAGATTCTCTAAACTACCCTCACTCCCATACATGCACATATACTAATATCAAAAGCAAGTTATATACTTCCAATATAGTGTCACAGATAAACATAATTCTCAATATAAATAGGATGAATATGAACATAGAAATAATCATACCAAAGAAAAATAAAAGTAATGGAGGTAAATATTACTTATTATAGTTCCATGTTGGGCATCTGGACCACATGATTTGAAGTGTACTGCAATGAGATTGGAAAGTCCTATCCCTACAACCTTATTATATGTAGGCCTTATGAGTTTGCCTTGAATGTAGCTTTCCTTGAAAAACACTCCAAATTCTTATTGTCTCCCTTGTCCAGAAGTTTCCATTTTGGCTTAGGCTGTACCCTTACAGCTTCATCATGCTGTATATGGCTTCAATTATATTGCATATTATAGTTTGGCTTACCAAGCCATCCTTAAAAGTTGGGTAGAAGACTTTATGATCCTTGTACTCCAAAAGCCAGTGCCACATGAATCATGCCATGCTGCTACAAGTTTGAGCATTATTTGTCATCCATCAGATCACATTGGAAAATACTTCTCCAAGCATTTGTGAGCAGAATGTCCTGTTGTTTTTTTTAACAAGATCTCAATCATTTGATTTTACCAATGAAGACTTAGTTGCTGGGGTGAAAGCCTGTTAGCTTGGAGAGGAAGAGAAAGTACACAGGTGACCTTCCTCCTCAGCCAGCATCTCAGAAGGAATGACCCTTTCTTACAACTTCTCAAAAAACTCTTCAAACTGAATGTCCCTCCCTTCTACTTCTTGTGCATCTCTCCAGCGACTCTCTGAACTCCCTTTCTATAAATTTTTTCTTAAATACTACATTCATTTCCTGCCAACTGATTGCTTGCTCTGCCTCTTGACCTATAGTTGACTTTATTTAATCCTGTTTACAGTATTCAAGCAGAAAGCTCTTGGATGAAAGGTATGCAAAGGCTGAGACAGACCACAACTAAAAACAGGTTTTTCTAGTAAATAACACAATCTCGGGGTTCATAGTATATTTAAGTATTCTATAATGGTCTTATTCTAACTTATCAATGGAAAATATTTCAATTGAGTATTTTGTTTTATGCCCCAAAGCTTGTGATTTATGGGGTGAGTCCAAATTCTTACTTTCTTGCTGAAAAATATTCATATTCTCTCTATTGGTGCTAGTCTCTTATATTACTATACCCTCCTTGTATACAACTTTCAAGTAACTCATCTTCTGCATAGATAGTATACTTCACAAATCTTTTTTCTCTATTTTTCTTTTTTCTTTCTCACTACAAACATGAAGTTGCAGACAATATCCACACTACAGCCTTAATACAGCATTGTCCTGAACTTTCCTTTGCCATCACTTTAGGCTAACCCTCACACAAAATTTCAAGACATTAACAACATGTAGAGATTACTTTTTAATGGAATTTATCATGGAAACCTTCAATCTCAGTTCAGAGCTGGGCCTTTCTCTCTCTGAAACCTCATGAGAACAATCTTTACTGCCCATTTTCATGTTGCCATTCAAGGTTTTTAAGCTTCTTCCAGAATGTTCCTCTAAGCTATGCTTAGAGCATTTTGAGATTTGTCTAGCCAAATTTTCTGATTTTTTAAAAAACACCTCTTCCAAGCTATTTTCTTTCTTTTTTTAAAGAAATTTCATTTTATTTTAAATTTATTTTTAAACTCCACCATCTACCCTCTGACTGTTTCGCATCCCACACCTCCTTTCAATACTACCTCATCCCCACTTGGATGGCCCACCCCTCACCCACCTGATTCCTAAATTCTCTGGGGCCTCCAGTCTCCTGAGGGTTAGGTGAATCATCTCTGAAAAAATACAGTCCCAGAAATCCTCTACTGAATGTGTGTTGGAGGCCTCATATCAGCTGGTATATGCTGTCTGTTTGGTGGTCAAGTGTTGAGAGATATTGAGGGTCCAGATTAATTGAGATTGCTGGTCCTCCTACAGGATTGTGCTTCTCCTCAGCTTCTTATAGCCTTCCCTAATTCAACAACAGGGGTAAGTTGCTTCTGTCCACTGGTTGGGTGCAAATATCTGCATCTGACTCTTTTAGCTGCCTGTTGGGTCTTTTGGAGTGCAGTCAAGATATATCCCTTTTTGTGAGCTCTCCATAGACTCAGTAATAGTGTCAGGCCTTGGGACTCCCCTTGAGCCCTTGAGCTGGATTATACTTTGGGCATGTTGCTGGACCTTCTTTTCCTTGTGTTCCTCTCCATTTCCATCCCTGTAATTCAGACAGGAACAATTAAGAGGATATTAGGAAAAAAAAATACAGAATACCCAAGATACAGCCCACAGCTCAAAAACTCAAAAAGCTCAACAAGCTGAAGGGCCCTAGTGAGGATGCCTCAGTCCCACTTGGGAGAGAGGAGAAAGCAATCACAAGTGGGGAGGGAGGGGGTACCTGGGAGGGAAAGTGGATGGGGTACAGTGGGGGGGGGATTGGAGGGAGAACAGTACCTGATCTGGTATTAGGTGAGGGAAAAGGACTGGAGCCCTGAAGGCCAGCAGAAAGAGTGGAAACAGGCAACATCAGGAAATAGGAGGTGGGGGGAGCCCCCAAAATGCACCAGAGACCTGGGAGGTGAGAGACTCCCAGGACTCAAAGGGAGGTACCTTAGATGAAATGCCTGACAGTAGGGAGAGGAAACTTATAGAGGCTACCTCCAGCAGGAAGACAGGACATCAAGTGAGGGATGGGGTTGCCATCCCACAGTCACATCTCTGATCCAAGCTATTTTCAAAGGCTTGAGAACCATACACTCAGGTTTAGTCACAGCACTAACACCACTACTTTGATACCAATTTTCTGTACTAGTTCTTTTGCATCACTGTGACAAAATGCCTGAACATGGAGAAGAAACTTAGAGGAATAAAGATTTATAGTAATTACTGGTTTTAGAGGATGCAGCAAGTTGTAGCGTAGCAAAAGAGTACAGCAAAACTGATTGTGTTCAGGTCAGGGTGTGTAGAGTCGTGGCTGCAACTGACCCTGGGGAATACAGAAGACGGGAGTGTTGACACTTTGTTCATGTTCTATCTTTCCCCAAGTACCCAGACAGTGAGATTGTGCCCCTTGTCTTCAGAGTAAGTCTTCTTCCAATTCACTAGTCCTCTCAGCACATACTCTCACAGATATACCATACCCACAGTGTATTTCTTTAGGGCTTCTGAGTTGAATCTAAATTCATTTAATTATCTCTGGCATCTGTAGTGGTATAAATGATGTTTTGAACAAAACAATGCTTTTTAATAGTACCAGTGATTATTTCCTGTCATAGAAATAAAACATACTTTCGCAAAACAGAGATTATTGAGAGATGTTCATTATAAGCACCATTTAACCAGAGGGAAAAAATCTTAAGGAAACTGAAATTGGTCAAAGACATTTTAACTAAAATAAAAATGTTTTTGTAAGATTTTCAAGTTAGCCATCTCTGTGTCATTGTTGTGTCTCAAGCTATAAGTTCATAGCTTCTTCCCAGTGCCGTGCCTGCCTGCCTGCTGCAGTATCCCTTACCATGGGGGTCATGAAACTACAAGCCCCATCAAATGGTGTGTTCTATAAGCTGCCTTGATCTTGGTGTCTTATCACACCAATAGAAAAGTAAATTATAATACATTTTACCCACTGTTTTTAAAGATTTGAAAATTTACATAATTCTTTTATTTTGATTGACAGATCAATCCTCATGACTGCCTATCATCATTTCCTGTCTGAATTTTGAGCATTTTGCATAATAGTCACTCTTAATTTCTTCCTAAGTCCTTTGCCACAGTCCCCCTCTGTTATCCATAATTCAGATCCCTGATACCTCCTAGTTGTTCTTTTCTTTAGGTTTTTGTGCTGGTCATGACATATCATGACTTGAATGGGGGCAATAACTGTGTTTTCCATGTTAAAAAAGCAGCTTGCTTATGTATCCTGTGCTGAGATAAATTCACATGTCAGTACTCTTACTATAGAGAAGTTTATACAGTTTATAAAGTCAGACTTTCAGAAAGTAATCAATATTTCAGGATTCACCAGCCAACCTTTCAGTGTATACAACATAATCTCTTGAACTTGTGGTTGCTGAAAGTTGACAGAAACCATGATTTCTTCTGATGCAGATACGCTGCTTTGAATAGTGTTAGGTTTGACTTTATTAGGAGTATTAGCATTTTATTCCTGATCAGAAGAAGAAAATTATTCCCAGATGACTTACTTTTTTTTCCTGACTAAATGAAGAACCTTCACAATTTATTTAATAATAAGGTCAATTAACCCAAGGCTTACAATTCACTTGCAATCTAAACAAACAAATTCCAGCCTATACAACCTTATAAAATTTAGGTTGTCCTGTAGACATTTCCATTCCTAGAAATAATACAAAGAATGGTAGCTAAAAGAACATATCAGTATATTTCTAATATTTTCCAGTTAACAGTAGAGACAGAATATGTATAAATTTAAATCAATTTTATTTATCAGTTAAATCTTTTTCTTTTGCTATTGATTCATGGAGCCAATGAAATTAAATGTTTTGTAATATGTTTTCTTCTATAGCATTAAAATGAAAAAGCTCAATATAGCCTTTAAATCAGCAAAACTTATTTCCCAAATAAAATTCTTTTTTACATTCATTAGTCTATCATTAGTCTAAAACTTGAGACCTGTAATTTCTGTACACTACTAATTTTATTGTTTTCATAAACTCATTTTTTTGTGAAATTGAAGTCATACTACTCTGGTGCATAAAGACAGATGCAAAGTCTTATTTCAGATCTAACTATGAGAATGGTGAATCCTCAGCTGCTCACACAGCCCCTCCTCATTTCACTATCTGCTGTCCTTGCCTCTATCATGGTATGTGCTAGCAAACTGAGTTATTATTCTTTCTCTTCCTTTTTTGGAAATGTAACTGACTCTTATAACAGAAATATTTCATACATATTTTATTTGATGTTGTCTAATCTCTGATGCTTTCTTAACATTTGCTTTAATTTTAATAATTCACTCAGAATATGTAACATCTGTTCAAAACATTTGACTGAATCAGTTTTATTGATATAAATCAACAAACCAATTCTAATGCAGGGAAAACCACCATATAATTCTTCTTCATCTCATCAATGAATCTCTGTGAAGAGACTTACACTTGAAAGGCTTTTAATTTTTCTATAAAGTGCCTTGAAACAGATGTGAAAATTCACTCATCTCCCACACTGTCTAGTTCAAACAGCTGTAATTATTTCATGGATTACACTTGACTGAAATGAAAGTCCTAGGATTATTTTATCTAAGCAGATGCTATTTTCTGACATCAAAACACTATTTTGCTTGATTAGTTCTTGGTTATTTGCCAGTGAATAAAGATAAAGATGTCTGTGCTTTCAGTGGTAAATTAGTTTCATTCTTCTCAGTAATATTCTTAGGACTGGGAAGATGTGCTGTAGTTTTATAAGCCACCTTTAAACACAAATCATTGGGTTTTCTGTTTGAAAGAAAAGGCTAGTGTCTTCTCAAACATTTAAAATCCAACATTCATTTAACATGTTTCTCTTTTCTTATGATGAAAGTTAAGTGAATGAAGTGTTCCTGCTTGAGGTAACCCTGTGATGAGAACTGTCGGATTTCCTTAGCCATCTGGTCTATTGCTCCATTCTCAACACTTTCCTCAACACTCTCTGGGGTCATCTATGCAGGTATCTTGTAGATACCTTGAGAAAGGTATTGCCTTCCAGGTCTCCCTGAGAGACAGACCGTGCAGGAGCTTGCTCAGATCTCACCTTCAGCTCTTCAGTTAGTCTTCCCGATGTGTTGTCCTCCTCTGTTTTCTAATATACTTTTCTGGTCTAGTTTCTTCTCCCATATTAGGCCCCAGAGTTAAAATACATACTGATATCATGGACTTTGTGATGGCTAATATTATGTTTTATGTTTAAATTATTGTGCTTAAGAGAACTATAAAGTAAAAAAAAAAAAACAAAAAAAAAAAAACAAAACAGCTCTAACCTGTAAACCCTACTTTTCCAAGGATAGAATAACTTCCTGGAATGCAGGGGCTGTAGTTATGTAAGGTAACAAATTGTGTGTTTCTATAAACAAGCTTGGTTGCCCCAACTGTGAAGGCTTTGTGTAGACTATTTTTGCTACTTGAGGGCTTTTTCCTCTCCTACCCTTTAATCCCTCCCTATCCTCACCAGTTTCACCCTCTATCACTAGATGGGAGAGAAAGGACAGAGGGGGAGAGAAAGGGATAGAGATCCCTGAATCTAATTTCTTTTCTTTTGTGTCTTTTTTGATCATGAATACTAACAAACCACAACCAATGTCCCTGAACAACCACCAACCCTGCCTATAGGGCTCTAGGATTTATATTCCCTCTGAAAAGTTCCCAGAATTCCAAATGTTATGTAATTGCAGAAACCGTCTACAGCTGGCAATACCATGCCTTTGCTAGAGCATGAGGCAAATCATATTCACCTACTGAAGTAAAACCCAAACAGCCCCACATCCTCACACCTAGGATTAAGATGAAAAACATGTTTTTATAATATTTCTGTGTTTTCTTAAAGAAACCAAAATTTCAAGTGTCATTATGAATGTGCGCTTCACCATGCATATACAGGAAGTACATATGCAAGAAGTACAAATACATCAGGATATATGCTACTTAGAAGTTCAAGGCCATCAGGATATTTGCTAATTGCCTCTGACTAGATGAAGTTGGGAAATACATAGTCTTTGGGTTTTGCCTTTGTAAGTAAATTCAGTACCATATGTTTAATATGCGTCTCAGGTCTGGACCTGGCCAGTAACCACAGCCCTCATTAGTATCTGATAAAATGTGTTTCAAATTTGGCTCAAAATTGCTCAGTTTTTCTTCCCTCTTTAGCTCCCTGAGAATTTTCTTTTCCCAGTGTCTATAGATAAGTACAGCAAAAGCATCCCTTCAAAAAACCAATTGCTAGGAGTCAATATATGTAAAGGTCAGGTTTTCAAATAAGTAATTAACAAATTATTAAAATCAATTATTTTGTTACAAGAGAAATCAAAATCTCTTCTTGGCATTCTTATTCTTATTAATAAAAGAATTTAAGAATTAACTCAAATAAAAACTCAAGGACAATTTTATTAGCATTTAAAATACAACTCCTCGCCCAACACTATACTTTGGCAGGCAAGCTGTCACTCTCAGCAGCTTGAAGAGAAGAATAGGAGGAAGTTAAGTCATTTAAGCCTACATGGAGGTTAGACACATGGCAGACAAGAAGCCATACAACAATGAAGGAATTTAACGAAAGAGCCAGGAAGCCAACAAATCAGAAGAGACAAAGATTCTAGCCAGCATCTGAGGAAGGAGACTGAGAAAGGAAGAATGGAAAGTTATTACTTGCTGATTACAAAGGGCAGCTGAGCCTTACTATGCCTTATAAGGACTATACTGGGATGCAGGTGGGTAAGGGGCATAAATTCACACCTTTAGGAGGTGACTCTGCCTATCTCTTTAGTGCAACATGTGTTGGAAATGGGAGAAAAAGGAGGGAAACCAGTTTAATATTTGATTTATTAAACAAATGTTGAATGTTTGAGGCCAGTTGCTGAGGAGGTTGTGGCTCAGTACTGGAATGTCATCTATCTTTTAGGCATTGTCCGTTTGTATATTGTCTTTCAGTCTCTCTTCCAAACACTTCCTGCCTTGCAGAAGTTTGGTTAAAGCCTAGAGATCCAGATACTTTCTGTCTAGTGACTGCACATTTGCCTTTATATTTGCTTCTATACCAATATATTTTAACAACATTTAGTTGTATGTCACTGTGATCATGGAATAAGAAAATGAGAATGCAGCAGAATTGAATTTGGATGCCAACGCTCAAAGCCAAACATAATGAAAGGACACTAAGGGTGCTTCAGAACCAAGAACATCTTTCCAACCCAGGCTGAAAGAGCAAGCTCACAGATATAGGACCAAGCTTACAAAGTCAAGTAGCTTTTTCCTGAATACATAGGGGGCATTTCTGCCTTACCTGTTGCATTAAGCCAAACACAGAAAGAGATGCTAGCTGTCAGACTCCACCATCAATAACACACAAGAAATCTAGACCAGCATAATTATCAATGTGTTAGCTTTACCAATCAATTGAAA
>LR753334.1:848818-878979 GCA_902729485.2 Mus minutoides | reverse complement strand
GAGGAGGAGGAGGAGGAGGAGGAGGAGGAGGAAGTAAACCTAATGTTGCTTCACACTGACTGATTCTGATTCTTAGGTATAGGCAAAAATCTGTCTTTATCTTAGTAGACAAGCCCCTCAAACTGTAGGTGGATGTGTCAGCTTGTAGATAAACCAAGTACACCAGAGAAAACTGGAAAATATAATTTACATATGGGGTTTGTGTGTGTGTGTGTGTGTGTGTGTGTGTGTGTGTGTGTGTGTGTTGGTTGGTTTTTTGAAAGAATACAAAAAGTGGTTTACTTCACAAATTACTGATAGGTAGGTACATTAAACATTGTTCGTTGTTGAATTCAACAGGAGTTAATTTTCTCTGTCACTGTTTATGTTGTTGCAGAAGATCTGGATGACTTAAGGATGGAGGGTGTAACAACTCTGGTACTTTCGGGGAGCAAATTTAACCAAGGTCGTCCTACTCACCCTGCTGTGCCACAGGCCAAAGTCACACTGAACATCTGTTCAAGGTGTGCCAGGTAAAACTTATACTTGGTGTGTGGTATAGCTAAGATTTTGATACAAAGAGGGTACTGTGGGAAGAAGATGGTTTTCCTAATTACTTTTGTTCTGACTTTGGCAGTTTATCTTTGTGGGCAAGGCAACTTTGAACAACAATGAATCAAAAAGTTTAGATTGTCTACTCAGCTTGAGATTGTGTTGAGTCCTTTAGTCTATGTGGTTTCTTCCCTGCCTACTCTTCATTTCTTTTTTCAGAGAAGGTTCAGCAAGTTCTGAACATTCAGAGCCACCTTTAAAACACTTTTCTAAAGAGTTTGCTGAGGTATAGTTCAAATTCTGGTATGATTGGCTTTTTAGCCTGGCCTCATCCTGTTCACCTCCTGGTAAGAATTTAATCAGCTTGAGGCTTCCCAGTTTTGGCAGCTGGACGCAATCTTTGCCAACACTGCATGTGGCCCAAGAAGCAGCTTGGTTACTGCCAAGTCAGTTCTGGGCTATAGGCAACTTACCAAATGCCACCAATTCATTCTTTTGTATGAACTAAATCTCATTTGCAAAGGGCTTTTAAGTCTGTTTAAATGATAAAACAAGTCTCCTAACCCTTATGTAAATGGCTCAGATTAGCAAGGACAATGTAGTCGCTGGCCAATTTTCCTTCTCCTTCTTTCTGTCTGCCTGGTCTATTATGCTCTGTGAGAGGGGATTAGTTGCTTGGAAATAAGGAATGGGTGAGGGTAGGAAAATCAAATCAGATTCTTGTAGCTTTTCTTTTTTGCTTTTTACTCCTTTGGAATTTTTATTTTAATTGTTGCTGGCTTAGAAAAAAAACTAAAGAAAAACCTTCAGAAAATCAGGGGAAGTTGTTTGAAGACAAGCAAAAGAGCAGAGTGCAAACAATGCAAACAGGAGTGGGATGCTTGGTTTCATATTTTTATTAGCACTCTGAAGAAAGCAATTGATTTTTATATAATGACCTTTCTACCATTATAGATCATCTATGGAAGAGGTCTTTGGCATTTTAAACTTTGTAGTATGCTTATATAAGGAAAGATTGACTAGATTGAGTTGATGCTTGGCTTTTCCTTACAATTATAGGCCTGTTGGGCACACTTAGAGAGGAATACCTGTCCAAATATCTTGTTAAACTATTAAAGACTAAGCTGAGAAAACACCAAGCACACACTTAGCTCTTTATCCTTCCACTTTCAAAATGAAAGAGTTGGATTGTAATCACAATCTGTATTTAAAGTGAATCTGTAACTGAATTTATTCGAGAAACACTCAACCAAGTAATGTCTGGTTGTTGATGTGTCAGGAATTGAATGCAGATGGAAGTAATTAGAAGGCCAGAATCAATACAAGCATTTTAATAAAGGATATATGCTATATGAGAGACAGGAACATAGAGGGTGAATTCACAGAGAAAACTGCCCCCTGAGAAGAAATGGAAGGCCTATTATAACAGTTAAGAACTTATTCAGTCTTACCTCAGGACTCTTTTGTGTGGGGTCTTTTGTGGGAAAGTAAGAAACAGACACCTCATGATCTTCTTAGATAGTAAATTTCTCCATTCAGGACTCAGATGCATGCATAGATGGGGGCTAGGATCTAAATGTTTGTATAAGGCACTTGGAAGGAGAAAAGGAAGACAAAAGAAAAGTTCTTGAGACAGACACAGTCTTGCCTCAGGTGAGCATAATTAGGGGTAGGGTGTACTAGTATCCAAAACATTCCTTGTCTTCTAATGCCATCTTGTGGCAATGGCTTCTGGATTCTTCATCTCCCAAAGTGATAGAATACATTTCACAGACAAGGTAGGTGAGTTTCAGAAAAAAATGTATTATAGGTGATAGCATAAGACAAAGGGGGCAAGCAGAACTCATGCACAATGGGGTAGGTTCTGAGGAAGAACTGCCATTGTTGGAAGTTGAAGTTTCTTAGGAAGAAACCCCAACACAGATGAGGCTTCCTTCTTATCAGAAGCAGGTGCTCCTCATAGAGGGAGAAGTACACATGTCAAGCACCCACAGACAGGAAGTTCAATTGCTTTTTATGCTAATGTAGGTGGTATCATTCCCCTATTGGCTAAGGACCCACCTCATAGTCTTTTGTGATTGGCTAGTCTTAAAAGAATCAGTACCAAAAAAGTGAGAAATTAAGACATTTAAAACCTGAGATTTCAGGACGGAGTTCATGAAAATAAGTTTTACAAGACAGGGGAATTAAAACATTTGCAGAAAGGGCTTACAAGGTTGGGGAGATAAAAAGATTTAAACTTCTCATTCTAAAAGAATCATTTACAATGTTTGACATAAAAGACAAATATTTAATTTGTGATTTCTACCACTAAAGATTCTATCTAGGAGTTAATAAGGTTTTACTAGCTTGAGATGTGCAGAGATGACCTGGTCAGTCCAGTTGTTCCACCAAGAATGTCTTCATGATTTCTCTACCATGGTGTCTGGTCTGGACTGGAGTTCTGGGCACACTCTCATGGGCTAGAAAAATATCTGATCATATACAGCTCCCAGGCTGCTCTGCCCATTTGTTCTTATGTAAAAAGAGAATAAAGACTAAAGACAAGAAATCAGAACATGAAGCAGTTCCCCTAGACAGTTTTAGTATTTCTGTTCTCTGGCCAGGACAGAGCTGCTCATAGAAGTGACATTTTCACTGTCTAGCCAACACAGAGCTGGTTGTCAAGGATGAGAAGCAGACTGGCTCCTTTCTGGAGTTCTCATCCCACATTCCCCAACCAGCCTCTTTCTTCTGTTCCCAGAAGTAGCACAAACTACTGGTTCAGTTTCCAAGCAGTCAGGGTCCAATTGCTAAAGACTGGGATCTTTCTGTCTTTTGTGTGTCTCATATTTTTGTGTGTAGTCATATTTTGTATCCACATTATCCATTATATAATCATATAAGGATTATTATTACACATATTAACTTGTATTTTTCAGGAAATTCTGAGTTAATATTACTGTCTGTCTTAGTCAGGGTTTCTATTCCTGCAGAAACATCATGACCAAGACCAAGTTGGGGAGGAAAGGGTTTGTACTGGCTAGTTTTTGTGTCAACTTGACACAGCTGGAGTTATCACAGAGAAAGGAGCTTCAGTTGGGGAAATGCCTCCATGAGATCTAGCTGTGAGGCATTTTCTCAATTAGTGATCAAGGGCCCTTTGTGGGTGGGACCATCTCTGGGCTGGCAGTCTTGGGTTCTATAAAAGAGCAGGCTGAGCAAGCCAGGGGAAGCAAGCCAGTAAGGAATATCCCTCCATGGCTTCTGCATCAGCTCCTGCTTCCTGACCTGCTTGTGTTCCAGTCCTGACTTCCCTTGGTGATGAACAGCAGTATGGAAGTGTAAGCTGAATAAACCCTTTCCTCCCCAACTACTTCTTGGTCATGATGTTTTGTCCAGGAATAGAAATCCTGACTAAGACAAATTGGTACCAGCAGAGTGGGGTATTCCGGTGACAACTTGACCATGTTTTGGGGAGGACTATGGAAGGACTTTGGAACTTTGGGCTAGAAGATCCATTCTGTGTTAAGAGCTTTGTCAGATGTTGTGTAGGAGCTTGGAAGATAATGTTGAGAACGATGCAGAAGATGGAGGCCTGGCTTGTGAAATTTCAGAGGGAAAATTAAAGACTCTTTTTCAGGGACATTGTTACTTTGTGAAGATTCTGTGGTTCTGGTTAGCTGGGGCTGAAGAATCAGCTGTGATTAACAAGATACCAGAACTACTAAAGCAAAACCTTTGCATTACTGGGACTATTGATGCTGGTTAGCTGGAGCTAAGAAATTAGCAGTGATTAAGAAGAGACCAGCATCATTGAGATGACATCTGGGAAATGTTTTCTGAAAGCACAAGGAGGCTGTGTTCCAGAGATAGCCAAGGCTGTACCTTGTGCTCTGACTGAACTTGGTAATGTGTAAGAGTTACCTAGGTGGTAATGGTTTTAGAGGTGTGAAGGAGTCATGCAGAGCAGCTGAGGCCACGGAAGCACTGTGAAGGTGCAGCCTCGGTTGCAATTGATGGCCCAGGACTGAAGGGGTCATGCAAAGGAGCTGAGGCTCAGCACCATGAAGAGAGCCTATGAGAGGCTAGTGTTGAAGCCTAGTTATAGTGGAAGACAGAAGCATTTTGGAGATCCCAGTACCATGAGATGACCACCAAGAACAGCAGCAGCAATGGAGTACAGGCATCTGGAGCCTAGAGGACAACGTGTGTGCTACAAAGGGCATGGCTGGAGAAGTGACCCAAGCCCTTGGAGGAGCCCAGAAGATTGTGAGTTGGATCCCAGACATTGGACGGTTGGAGATTGATTTTTGCTTTTGATAGTGACTGTGCCCTGATATTTTTCACTCTTGAAGGAAGTTTTTAATGAAGCCCATAGTTAAGAGACCTTGAATTTTAAAGTACTTTGAATTTTAAAAGATACTGGATATTTTAAAAGGATTGAACTTTTAATATGTAAAGACTGTGGGACTTTTAAGTTATTTAAGATCTTGGGGATGAGTAAGAACTAAGGGTTGAGGCTTACTAGTGATGTATTTGTGTGTCAAGTTGACAAGGGGTCAATTGTACTGGCTAGTTTTTGTGTCAACTTGACACAGCTGGAGTTATCACAGAGAAAGGAGCTTCAGTTGGGGAAATGCCTCCATGAGATCTAGCTGTGAGGCATTTTCTCAATTAGTGATCAAGGGCCCCTTGTGGGTGGGACCATCTCTGGGCTGGCAGTCCTGGGTTCTATAAGAGAGCAGGCTGAGCAAGCCAGGGGAAGCAAGCCAGTAAGAAACATCCCTCCATGGCTTCTGCATCAGCTCCTGCTTCCTGACCTGCTTGTGTTCCAGTCCTGACTTCCCTTGGTGATGAACAGCAGTATGGAAGTGTAAGCTGAATAAACCCTTTCCTCCCCAACTGCTTCTTGGTCATGATGTTTTGTCCAGGAATAGAAATCCTGACTAAGACAGGGTTTATTTAGCTTACACTTCCATACTGCTGTTCATCACCAAAGGAAGTCAGGACTGGAACTCAAGCAGGTCAGAAAGCAGGAGCTGATGCAGAAGGCATGGAGGGATGTTCTTTACTAGCTTGCTTGCTTCCCCCTGGCTTTCTCAGTTTGCTCTCTTATAGAACCCAAGACTGCCAGCCCAGAGATGGTCCCACCCACAAGGGGCCTTTCCCCCTTGCTCACTGAGAAAATATCCCACAGCTGGATCTCATGGAGGCACTTCCCCAACTGAAGCTCCTTTCTCTGTGATAACTCCAGCCTGTGTCAAGTTGACATACAAAACTATCCAGTACACTGTCCCAGCTTCATAGATAAGGACAATGAGGTACAAGTTGATTAAATAACTTCTTAAAATAGTATTGGCCACTGAGAAAAGCAGTCAATTTTAGGTACAGACTCCTCTGTTACTGAATTTTTGTAGCATTTTTTCTTTTTTTAGCTAAAACTTTGTAAGATCCAGAAGCATTTTTCTTTTTTTCTTTCTTCCTTTCTTTTAATTTTTATTGAAAATAGATTTTGTTCCCTTCACATAAAACATCCCAATTACAGTTTCTCTTCACTCCTCCAAGTTCCTCCTCTCCCCTCTGATCCTCACTCTCTTTCCCTCTCTCATTGGAAAAGAACAGGCTTTTAAGGGATAATAACAAAATACAACAAATAAACAAACCCGGGACTTCTCAGCTCCATATCCAGCACCATTTGGCCTAAATGTTGCCATGCTTCTAACTATGGCAATAATGGACTGAACCTCTAAAACTGAAAGCCAGCCCCAATGAAACTCTTTGTAAGAGTTGCTGTTGTCATGGTGTTTATTCACAGCAATGGAAACCCTAACTAAGACAGTCTCTATAAAACCTCCTCCTGAGCAATGAGCTTCAGCAAAGCGGTTGTACTCCACTTTTCCTCCTTTCGCGTGGAATTGTGTCCTAATGTTGGGGGTACTTGTGATGCTTTTAGCCTCCTTCTCCATGGTGTTAGAGATTCCCAGGCAATTGTGATACTCACCTCCCCTGCACTCTGAAATTAGTATGTAACTAGGGACACAGGAGTGAGGTTGTCAATAGTTATCTCATCCTTGAATGAGTGGGGGTTAACCAGCTGGGGAAGCATTGACCTGATTCCTCCCGTGGGTACTGTCATGACCCACTGTCATGGTTCTTGGTATCTTTTGGGGAGAGGAGGCAGAGCCTTAGAGAAATCCGTAGGATAATGTTGAGAATAGATACCATCCTCCTTCAAACCAGGTTTGCCTCATGGGGAATTCAGAAATGGTCCGTGTTAGACCTTCCCCTGTGGTGCTTAGCCTCCCACCCATGCTGGTGCCCATACTAGATTCATTTTATCAAGAACCAGTATGCACAGGTCTGAATCCTATGCATCTCCTAAAGGAGAATTGTCAACCTCAGGTTCAGCAAAGTCTCTGTCAGCCAAATCAAATCTATGATAATAAATTTGCAAAGGTTTTGATGCCAAGGAATCAATCTGCTGTTTTATAAAACCAGTAATTCTATTAAAAATAAAAGGCCCTAAGGTTACTAATAATAAAATGCTTATTAAAGGTCCAAGGAGGGGCATCAAGAGGGTGTACATAGAGGACTTCCACCAATTATCAGCAGCGACTGAAAACTGTTTTCTCTGGAGCTCCAACTTAAGTTTATTTAACTGTTGGATTCGTGTTTCCACTATGACTGATTCATTTACATAAAATCAACATTCTTCTTGGAGAAAGAGACAGGTGCCACCTTTCTCAGCAATCAGTAAATCAAGTGCTCTTCTATTTTGTAAGGCAACTTGGGCAAGAGAAGTTAATTGTCTCTTTAAAGAAGCTAATGACTCAATGGAGGCTTCCACTGCCAATGAAAATTATTGAGATAATTTGGCAGTGGTATGAAGAGTATGGGTTAAAGTTCCTCCAGCAAAATTGGCAGCCACAACAGAAGTTACCAAGGAAATGCCAGCCACTACAGGAAGGAAAACAGCTCAATTGATTCTAATATCTGGGGGGCTATTCCAGGTCAAATATTCAACAGGAGTTAGTGAGATCAACTGAGGAACTAGGATCATGGGAAAACACAGCAATTCTTTATTTATAATTCTTTTTTTTGAAAAACTAGGGCAGAAGTACCTGTAGCTGCACCTCCCACAAAAGTATATAGAGGCTTTAGTTCTAAAGCTTTCGTAATTAATTTCTCTATTGATGGTGAAATTTCCTCCAGCAAGCATATTCATCAATTTAGTGTTGTTTACCATTACCATAACTTCTAGGCCTTCCCATACTGTTGGATGTAATAAAGGGAGGATCAGGGATGAAGGCCCAATACAACTTCTCTATCATCATTGTCAGGACACTCTACAAACTCAAGATCAGCATCATTCTTCGTCCAAGCATCAGCATGTCTCATTAACCACTCTGGCAGCTACCATGCTCCTTCAGCATCCTGCAGAAAAAAACACAACATGCCCTCTTCCCTACACTTGGAGAGTTCCTTAGCATTGAAATTTAAAAATTTTTGTGGTGTATGGGGATATGATTCCCCCTTTTTTGTATTCAAAAGCCAATTTTTTTAAAGTGTAGTGTACACGTTCAATAATACTTTGTCCCATGGATTATAAGGAATTTCAGTTTTATGTTCAATTCCAAATTCCTTACAAAATTGTATAAAGTTGTTTCCAGTATAAGTAGGGCCATTATCTGTTTTATAGGCTGAATGGCTTGTGCCACAAATTTTTGACATAATGTAGGACTGTTAGCCATGCCTTGAGAAAAACTATCTATTGATACCTTTTCATTGACTCTTTAAAATCAATAGAAAGAACACTGAAAGCAAATCTTTCACAATCTTGAGGATGCAAATGAATAGTAAAGAAACAATCTTTCAAATCGACTGCTATTTTATAATATACTTTATGAATGTCTCTACCTGCTTGATTTTTTTAAGATTTTAAAACACTGGCTACAGCACACAATTCCATTATCTATGCTGAAGCAGGAGGAAATTTAAAAGAACAGACATGTCATCTAATCACATATATTTCTCTCCCATAGAAGGGCCATTTATAAATACAATAGACATATTATTTATGGTATGCATGCATAAATTTATAGGAAATACAAAAGCATGCACAGAAGCAATTTTAACAGCTTACATTTTGTATAATGATTATCAATTTTACCTACAAGGTTTACTATGTAATAGACCAAATATCAAAATTTGTGAAAACCAATTTAATTGCTGTTTGAGACAAGAAACAGACACTTTGTCAGGTTTTTAAGACTTTTTAAAAATATCTTCATGATTTTATCTTATAATTTTTGACTAACACCACAACAGCTTCATAATAGGATGTTAAAACTTTACTTGGAGATGAAGAAAGATGATTCCACATTAATGTTCTCTTTTACCAAAGAATTGCTGTGGGCACATTGAGATACAATAACTAAAATAAGAAGCTAATGTTTAATTACCATTGATTACCATTGATAAAAATTGATTATAGAAGCTTCCTCTACTCTATATGGAGTAGGCAGGCCAGATTTTAATGCCTTTAGAAGTCCCAAAGTCTCATTGACATTTCATATATCTTAAGTTGAAACTTATTTTGAACATCTTAATAGATCCGTAATTAAAAATCCGTCTTAAAAATAATTCCTGGGAGGCAAGAGGAGGTGAGGTCTCAAAACTTCCCTACCAGGACTTGCAAAACAAAAGAATGCCACACAAACCTCACTGAGGCTGCTCTGAGCTTTGCATTAACTCAAATATAATCTTAGCATACTGCCAGAGTCCTGGCCCAAAGATTTATCCCTTCTGCAGTGAGGTCAGATTCCAGGGGAACAATTAGACTGTCTGTCTATGCCTCTAATTTTTGGACAGTCTTTCTTAAGAAAATTTATACTTAAAACATTCCTTATAACCTTAGTGCTGGAAGCATTGCTTGTACTGTAGTCCCCTGCAAGACAGTAACCACAGCCAAACTGATTGTATGAGGGTCCAATTTCTGCATAAAGATGAATATATCCAGATAAGTCTGTCTTTGTTTTGTATGGATGGATGGCTGCAGGGAGCTGCATTAGTGTTCTCATAAGATAAACTCTTGTAATCATCCTAATTACAATATATAGGTGAGTTAAAAATCATGAGCTTGTGATCAAACTGCAAACTACACTCAATGGAGCACTGGCAATCATTTTATCATAATTTTTAAGTTTCTCTTGCAAAATTAGAATATATCCATAACTTTTGGAAAGCAAAACCCAATTTTAAACCATCTATTCTCTTTAAAATCAATACCAAGACCATCACTTTCATGTCACGAAGTTTGGCTGCCAATTCTTATATATGAATGCATGACAGTGCAGCTTTTCATACCTCATTAAGAAAATATTGTTTTAAATCCTATTCTTTATAAGTCTAGTTTCTAGAATAAAAATTACACAAAATATTATTCCAATTTAGAAGTATCTTTAAAGACCTATTTTCCTGGGTTGGCTCATGCCACGTGTTGTTTAGCATGACTCCAGGCCTGAGCTACCAATTTAAAGCTAACTTTTTTGTAACCTATGTTACACCTTTTTGATCATACCCACTAATTTATTAGTCATTATTCTATGACCAAGATATGTAGAGCATATTTACACCTTTAAGACCAGTCAGAAACTAATTTAAGTGGCTACACAAATCTTATAAATTTAGACCTATCAGAGAATTTTAATTTTTCTAGCTATAATTTCAAGATAAAGAACACTTTGGCATTTTCTGAACCCAATTGTAGAGAATTTTCTAGGAAAAAACCAACTCTCAGCTTTTTGCCTTAGAAATAAGAAGCTGTAGACTTGCTACCTTACTGTGTGTCACTTCTGACTAGAGTGCAGGGCACATTAAATCAGCCTCTGCTGTGTAAACCGACTAAATCAGCAGATAAAGTTCTAACCATTTTTATTTTCCAACATGAAACACAGAACAGTCAGTCATTCAGACAATGAAACAAAAACATATATGAATTGACATATGGACATATATTGGTGCACCAAACACAAACAACACAAAGAACTTATA
The DNA here is from genome assembly GCA_902729485.2 of Mus minutoides. Taxonomy (NCBI): domain Eukaryota; kingdom Metazoa; phylum Chordata; class Mammalia; order Rodentia; family Muridae; genus Mus; species Mus minutoides. The sequence continues at coordinate 868,413 of LR753334.1, read as the reverse complement.
GAACTTGATGTGACCAAATCTACAAGTGTCTCCTGTGTATCCAGAGATAGCCAGATGTCTTTGGATTTCCCCCTGACCCTGGGAGAGTTCTGAAATCCATTTTCCTTATCTCTTGAGGGAGAGTTCTGAAATAGCTTATTTTCATTTTCCCTCTTTTTTTGCTAAAAGGTCCCGAACAGGGGATAACTGCTTTTCTGAAACCTATTCTCTTTCTTTCTCTCTCTGATGTTCAAATTCTAATTCTTTATCTCCTTCTTCTGGGAATTCTGCCAGAGAAGGGAGAGCAGTCAGAGTGGTAGCTTCTGATAGTGTTGCTCCCCAGTGCCCTGCTTTATTAACTTTCTTAATTACTCCTCAGCTTTTCAAATTCTTTCATTTATATACTTACCATTGCTACTTCTGGGAATTAAGAACAACATAAACGTACTTGAACTAAGAGTTTTTCTAACACCTGTTATTTTGTTTTTGTAGGGTTTTTTTCTCTTTTTATTTATTTCATTTTATCTCATTTTAAACCCTATACTTCCAACCTGGAGCACCTCTTGGCTGTGAACAAATTTTCTTAACCCATATTCCTCCTGTCTTGAGGGATTCCTTGAGATCTCTTTAAAAACAATTCATGTTTACTTAATACTTGTCCCATAGTCTAGTCACTCTTCCTACCTTTCTCAGATATGTCTCACAGTGTGGGTGACACTCTGGTGATCTCTGTACGGACCTTCACTCACCCCCTAATGAGGCAGAGGTCCAATGGGAACCTTCACTCACCTCCTGAAGAGGCGGCGATTCATGCGAACCTTCACTCACCCCCTGATGGGGCAGCGGTCCAATGCGAGCCTTCACTCACTTTTTGACAAAGTGGCGGCTCAGTGCGGACCTTCACTCACCCCCTGATGGGAACTGCCAAACTGATTTCAAGATTGCAATCCCACTAGCAATGGAGGAGTGTTCCTCTTACTCCACATCCTCACCAGCATCTGCTATCACCTGAGTTTTTGATCTTAGCCATTCTGACTGGTGTGAGGTGGAATCTCATGGTTGTTTTGATTTGCATTTCCCCGATGAGATGACTAAGGATGTTGAACATTTCTTTAAGTGCTTCTCAGCCATTTGAATTTCCTCAGTTGAGAATTTTGTTCAGCTCTGTACCCCACTTTTTAATAGGGTTCTTTGGTTCTCTGGAGTCAAACTTCTTGAGTTTTTTGTATATTTTGGATGTTAGCGTCTATTGGATGCAGAGTTGGTAAAGATCTTTTCCAAAAAAGCTAGAAATACCCACCATACAATTCACAAACCATATTAAACCCAAGAAGAAAGAAGATGACAACGAAGTGTGAATGCTACTGAGTTACTCAGAAGGGGGAAGAAAAAAATCTTCAGAAATAAAATCTTCAGAAATGCAGGGACAAGCCAAGCATAGTGGCGCATGCCTTTAATCCCAGCACTTGGGAGGCAGAGGCAGGTAAATTTCTGAGTTTGAGGCCAGCCTGGTCTACAAAGTGAGTTCCATGACAGCCAAGGCTACAAAGAGAAACCCTGTATCTAAAACAAACAAACAAACAACAACAGAAATGCAGGGACAAAGAGTAGAGCAGAGACTGAAGGAAAGGCCATGCAGAGACTGCCCCATTGAGGGATCCATCCCTTCTGCAGACACCAAACTCATATACTATTGCTGATGCCAAGAAGCACTTACTGACAGGAGCCTGGGATACTTGTCCCCTGAGAGGCTCTGCCAGAGCCTGACCAATACAGATGCGGATATATGCTTCCAAACATCCAACTGAGCACAGGGATCCCAGGGGAGAAGTTAGGGCAAGGTCTGTAAGAACTGAAGGGGTTTGCAACCCCATAGGAAGAACAACAATATCAACCAACTAGACCCACCAAAGCTTCTAGGGACTAAACTACCTACCAAAAAGTACACATGGGGGTACCCATGGCTCCAGCTGGATATGTAGCAGAGGATTGGCATATCAGGCAACATTGGGAAGGAAGCCACTTGGTCCTGTGGAGGCTTGATGATCCAGGGTAGGAGAATGCTAGGGCACTGAGGCTGAAGTGGGTGGGCGGCTTGGGGAGCACACTCATAGAGGCGGGGGGGGGAAGGGGAGAAGGGAACAGGGGATTTGTGGAGAGGAAACTGGGAGGGTGAATAACATTTGAAATGTAAATAAATAAAATAGCCAATAACAAAATGAAAAAAGTCTATCACCACCATGGTGGGGAGGTATTGCAGTAGGCAGCAGGCACGTAGAGCAGGATGAAGAACAATTGTGTGTACTGAACTGCAAGCACAAATCTGAGAAAGAGCATGGGGGAGGATGAAAGGCTTTCAAGCTCAATGGTGTCCCCCAGCGGTGTACTTCCTCCTGCAAGGCCTCATCTCCGTAATCTATCCACTAACTAGGAACGAAACATTCAAATGCCTATGGGTACATTTCTCATTCAAACCACCACATAGGCAACTGCTTCTAATCAGATGTACTGAGCAACTCAGAGATCTAATGTTACCAATTAGACCAGCAGGAAGAAAATGACTTAATTAAAATCAGAGGCAGAGGGGGCTGAAGTGATTGCTCAGTGGTTAGGAGCCCTGGCTGCTTTTCCAAAGGATCTAAGTTCAATTCACAGGACCCATATGTTTGTTTAAGGCTATAACTCCAGTTCCAGGAGATCTGACACCCCCACACAGACACAAATGCAAGCAGAACACCAATGTAAATAAAAATTTAAATAATAATAATAATAATAATAATAATTAATAATAATGTTACAAGATTAATCTCTTTTTAGACACTTGTTCCTAGCAAGGAAGGGAGACATAGGATCCAGTTTGATTTAAAATTTCACTAAACTAAACTAAAAGGTGATGGATAAGAAAATATAGGAATAGTAATGTTAAATGGCATCACTATACCAATAACCTTCAGGACTTACAGCAAAAGTAGATTAGTTAACTTGATTTAAAGTTGGAGAGTAGTGTTCTTGTCCCCACACTACTAGACGGTGGCCAATAATTGAGGAAATATTCACAAATGCTGAGTCCTCCTCTATGAAATGAAGTTCTAACAATCTGCAGCTAACAACATACATATTGGGCTGGGTAGGGAACTGATAATGTCATTAATATACTTTTATGGAAAACATCAGAGAGGTCTCTCAGGACAGAATCTAGAAACAACATACATTCCAACAATTCCTGTTCTTGGTGCATAGCCAAACTGATTTAAATCCTTACGCAAAAGACACATCTGCATAGAACCTTTTCCCAGTCAGAAGCTATTGGAAGACCTGCTCAGTAATGAAACTGCTGACCATTTGCTGCCATTGATTGACGCCTTCAAGGAACTCCCAACCACTGCTCTTACTTTAGGTTTTCAAGACATCTAAAAGGAAATAAGCCATCACATATTAAAAAGCCCCTGCAGTGTTACTTGCTTCAAAGTGTTTAAAAGATTAACACTCTTTTTTTTTTTTACAGTTTGTTGATTAGCATGCTTATAATAATTCAAAGGTTTCCTTTTGTTGATAAATATTTCCTGTTAGGAAATTACAAACAGAAAACAGAAGTGTTTTAGGCCAAAGTTATTATAAGTCAGAACCACTCACTGCTCTGTTCTCCTGTGATTATTGACATAATCTGTGTAATTTGAACAAAGAGATGATGACATAAGACAACTGAAAGAATGCATAGTTACTAGAGGAGTTATGTCTAAAATATATAAATATTTCATTCTAGAACATTTCATTGACCCCTTTCTTGAGTTTTTGTTTCAAGGTAACAGCAAAATTGCTTGATGTTAAGATAAGCAGAGAAGTGCTGGTGTGGAGGCACAGTGAAGCTTCTTCATTCTACAAAGATCACCCCAACCTTTTTCTCTTAATCCAATGCCACTCTGTGGAGCTAAATCTCATTTTGTGAACTCATGCCAAGGAGTTCCCTGTGGTATGATGCCATTTGCTTTTGATGGTATGAGTGTTTGCATTTCTTCATGCTTCATTCATAAACAAAACAATGCTGGAAAGCTGAAAGTCATCTTGAAAGAAATTGGATTATAGAGAACATACAGGAAGCTGGCTCAAAAGGCAGTCTCAGAATTAAGTAGAAGTTTGTTTCCAAGTATTTTGATGATTTAAAGAAAACTTGTCTTCTATGCAACTGAAAGTTCATTATTGTTTCTTTTTAGCTCCATGGTATTAAGCTTTTGTGACTAGTAAATTGAATTAATAAAACAGAAATAGATTATTTTGTATCACAGGACTATGAGGAAAGGCCGATGCTAAAGCCTGTGTGAATTAACTGCAAACTGTCAATATTAGAAATTACTAGCTGATAGAGTATCTGCATAATAAATGACACATTATATTCAGTTCACTTGTGTGTACATATTGTCCAGTTGCTTTCATAAGGTTTAATTCACCAAGTTTCCATCAGAGGAAATGGTAAGTTAAACAGGCATGAACCAAAAATGAAAACAATTACTTTCCACTGGCTTAAATGTATGTATGTATGTATGTATGTATGTATGTATGTATGTATGTATGTATATTTGTATGCATCTGTCTATCTATTTGCTATTTAATTCATAAAATTGACCTTGACCAAAGGATTCAACTATTGGCATGTATACAATGAGAAATTCACTCATTCAAGTGGCAGCAATATTTAGTTTGAAAATGGTTACAATCATCCAGAAAACTCTGTATGAGCCTCTGTGATAACCTTTAAGAATGAAAATTAGCACTCATGACTACCAGGAACTTGTTATCAGGAAATTAGGCATGCTAACAAATGACCAATATATATTAGTCAGTTTCTATAACAAAATAGCTGAAACTTTCTTTTTCTTTTTTTTTTTTTTTGTTGTTGTTTTTAGTAAAGAATAGATAGAGTTTATTCAGGGGATGGGGAGGGGAGTTGAGAGGCTAGTAGACACAGAGAAAGGGAGAGAGAGACAGAGAGAGAAAGAGAAGAGAAGAGAAGAGAAGAGAAGAGAAGAGAAGAGAAGAGAAGAGAAGAGAAAGTAGAGAAAAGCCATGAGCACATGGAGAGAGATGGGGAGGGGAATGGAGAGAGAGAGAGGGCAAGGAGCAGAAGCAAGAGGAAGAGAGCAAGAGAGTGACTTTCATTTTGTTAAGACAAAAAGATTTGTTTGTGCTTATGGTTTAGAAGATTTCTGTTCACGAGCTGTTGGATCCATGCCCTTAGACCAGTGACAAAGCAGCACTTCATATATTCCTTTATGATGGAGCTAAACTGCTCACTTTGTAGCCAAAGAAGTAATAGAGAGGAAGAGGAAGTTCATCAGTCTTATTATCCTCTTTTGCAGCATATCTCCAATGATTCAAGACATACTCATTGAGCTCTACCTAGTCAAAATCCTACAATCTTGTAATAGTGATGCCTGGAAAACCAAGCTATTAACAGATGTCTTTTGGGACACTCATGATCCAAGCTGGAGTAAATGATGACAGAACTACGGATAGAAGTGCAGCATGGCATAATATTTACTCCCTGCTAGATGTGACTGGTTGCAATTTTATGGAGTGTTGCTATGGAATATGCCCACAGCCTGGGACATATTCCTACATGACATTCATTGCTCATGTCAGATATGCATGAAGCCATGAAGCATTTCACTTCAATTCTTAAATCAATTTCCTAGTTCCTTTTATTTATAAATCAATGCAAGATTCTCTCTAACTTTGACAATTGTCCTTGGTTTATGGTATTTAGATGCAAATATACATACACATGCACACATCATAATAGACAATTTTTATTTTATATCTTAAAATGCAAGAGTTCAGAAAAGGAGGCACAATGGTAAAATCAATTTGGCCAGTGCAAACTTTCAGAAATCAGGTTATCTCTATAAACTCAGTTTCCTACATGGGTGTGGGAGTAGAGACTTCTGTGAGTTGTAGTGGGAAAGAGTCTTTACTTCAGTTTCTGACTGTACTGGTTAGTTTGTTATCAACTTGACACAAATTAGAGATACCTGAATCAAGGGAATCTCAACCCAGGAACTGCCTCCATCAGATTAGCACTGGTCATGTCTTGATTGCTAATTGATGTAGCAGAGCCTAACCCACTGCACAGAGTGCCACGCTTGGAGAGGTAGGTGGTCTTGAGTTCTATAACAAGTGTAGCTGAATGTGTACCTGGAAGCAATCATGTCAGCAACCTCCCTCCATTGGTGTGGAGGTGTTCTCTAACCATTTTGTCAGACATAGAGATATTCCTATTTTGAATCCCATTATGAGAGTCTGATGTTCCTATTTAAATTCTTGCTTCTATAGTAGAAAATCATTAAGTAATGTGGGTCATTATTTTTTTTTATAAAACAAATATTTATTTACTTGATTGACAACTTAAGAATTAAGAAAATGTATGAATCATATTATTGCATATTTTAGTGCAGTTTAAGATTCTTAAAATTATTTTAAAATGAAGACATTTGAAATATTCTATATATAATGATGTCAGAAATAAATCAATTAAATTGATGTTTAAAAGTCTGTGTGGCTCTTTGTTTCAGATTACAATGAATACTCCAGTTAGACCATAGTATCTGTTTTAGAGATCCTGGAGTAATTCATAACATGGAACTCTCTGTGGCCATATAGTTTCTCCACTTATCTGATGAGTTAATGCTTCTATAATTTTCAACATGCCTTCAGTAGGAGAAGTATTAACAAATCCCCAAAGCTTCAGATTTCAGATACTACCTTAGTTCGTCCAGTTGCTCCAATCAAGTATCACAGAAGAGGTAGATAACAAACAGTAGAAACTTATTTTTCACTTGTCTGCAAACTGGAAATCCGAGGTTAGGTGCCAATCTGGTTTAATTCTTGTGAAAGATGTCTTCTAGGCTGTAGTCTTCTGAGTTCTCATGTGGTCTCTCCTTTGGGCCTCTTCTTGTAAAGACTCTATCTTAGTTTGTTTTCTGTTACTCTAACAGACTATCCAGGACAGGGTAATAAAGAAACACAGGATATTTTAGACAGGTGAGAATTTTAAGAAATGTTGTTAGCATGAGGACCAAAGCTACATAAACAGGCTGGTGAATGGGGTTCACTCATCTGTAGGCACACTTTTGTGCACTTAAAATGTTGCTGGACCTGCAGCACCAAAAACAGTGTCTGGAACGCATGTAAGTACTGAACAGTGGCATAAACTAGTGGCAACAGTCTGTGGCATATTACTTTCTAAAATTATTAATAACGGCCAGATTTTTCAGAATGGGGTACCCATGTCTTTCTAACAATCATTGAGAATAAATTGAATGGTGCTTGGTCCTACCTCTTTTGGAGTTTGGCTCAAAATGGACATTGCCAGCTAATATGATGGAGGACTTCTCAAAGTTATCTGAAAGTCAGATATTCTTCCAGTCAGCCCTCACAGCAATTGCTTCATAGAGGATGCTCATTTGAAAAACAAAATAAAAGACTCTTGGATCTTCAAACTGATTGTTAGACATTGTGTTGGGAGCAAAAATTCCCAAGACTGGGGATTCATCCTCCTTTCTATTTGCTGATGTAAAAATCATGACAAACAGATCCTATTTAAGGATTCATTCATTTTATATGGATCATTAATAGAATCATTTGCATACATACCGCTGCTTGTACAGAAGCATCCTGAACTGTTTTCTGTTAATAAAAATAAGCAAATTTAGAAAAATTAAAATGAGTAGTGATTCTTTGTTTTTTTGTTTTTATAAGATTAGTTACCATTTAAAAGTCTTAAATATTAGGGCTTCAGGTTGGGTTAATAAAATTTCAATTTTTTATTCTTAATAATATTTTTTGTATAGTCCTATATGATAAAATACATGTACTATTTTTATGGGATGGATTACTAAGTCACTATTGTATATCAACCTAGTACGTATTTAGTTAAAGTTGTTCTGTTTTGTTTGTTTGTTTTGTTTTATTTTAAACTTGCTGCCTCTCCTAGGCTTGAACTAGATTGCCTCCTGTTTCTGGCAAGTACTATAGTGATAGGCTCTCACCACTTTGTCCAGGTTGACGGGATGTTTTGAATTCAGACACAATAATACTAATGGGAAAAAGAGAAATAAACACAGTGCCTATAAGTTGTTACTAGAGAGTAGAAAATATTGCTAATTTTCTGATAATTTTACAAATTGAAATATAAGAGCACTCCTTCCTTTTAGTCTATGAATCTACCTCTGTATCTAATCTCTATTAGAATACATAGAAATGTATATTACTATTAGTATTAAAGAGTTATATCTTTTGGTCAGTCAAAATGTCGGTAGGAAGAATGGATTTAATGCCTTATGCTTGAAAGGTTAAAACAAACTCATAAAGATACTTTATAGCTCCCCTTAAGTTGAATCAAACCAAAGGAGATACACAGCTTTCCAAAGTAGACATCTTTCTTTATAATTTATGAATCTTAAATTTCTGTTTTTGGAAATGATTGTAAGAGGATTAACATCAACAGCTCAGTATTACTGCAATTGTTGAATTCTCTCTCTTCTGTATCTGATCTTCTTGTTAAGCCATGTCCAGCAGCAGCTGTTTTCACAGTAACTTGGCTAAATTCAATCTTCCTGGATTGCCCTCTGTGTTTAAAAAGCCCCAGAACTCACTGAGCAATTGAAAACATATTCCAGGCAGACTGCAACTCCTGGGTTGGTTTGATTTCTGACACCCATGATCCTTGTTCAAAAACTGGCCTATTATTTCATGTTTTTGATCCATTTTAACTCACTTTGATTATGACTAAAAAGCATTTTATTTAAACATTTAATAAATTATCCTAACAAATGAATATGCTAGAAATTTAAGCAAATTTCTAGCTACTAGAAAGTTAATAGGGTGACTAAAAATGAAACTATTTGAAAGTATTCAATATTTAGGAATAGAGATGTCAGAATTATGGAGGCTTTGTTTGTTTTGTCACAACTACCACAGCATGCTTCTTGTTAAGGTCCTATTTAGGCAGCCATGCTGTTGAGGTATTAAGGTGAAGTTTCTCTGTCATTTCTGTGAGGCAAAATTTCATAGCGGATTTTCTAGTCCTCTGACTTTTATAATCTTTCCATCTCCTCTTCTATCATGTTCCTGGAATTGTACATGGGGGAGTTGTAGATGTATCAACTGGGGAGACAATGATCAGAGTTGTATTGTAGATATACTAATGAGGGATATAATGATCAGAGTTTAATTACAGATGTATCAATAAGTGATACAATGATCACTTGTTATCTGCATTTGACCAGTTGAGATTTTCTGTGATGGTTTCAACTGTTCCAAAGAAAACTCTCTTTGATAAGAAAGGAAAGCTACACTTATCTGTGGATCCAAAGATAAGTATTTAGACAGGAATTGTGTTGCTTTAGTAAAGTGGCAGTATGAAAGTTCTTCTCTAAGATCCATGACCTCACTCACCCCAGGCAGTTGACTAGGTTTCCAGTACAAGGCTTAGTTTCCCTCCTGTCAAGCAGGCCTTATGTCCAAATAGATGGCAGTGGTTACTGCCAAGATATGTATACCACTATGACACTCTTAGGACTAACTTAACACATTTGTTATTGTTGTGAATCTCAGTTGGATAAGACTGATTGCTTCCTTCCTTTGGAAACTTGAATAATACTTCCCGGTACAGTCTTCGGTAGGAGGTTTTGATACAAGTTCTTAATCACAGTTCATCAGCACACTTTGAAAAAAGCATTTCCTAAAAGTATATAATGGAATCACTTTCTGTCAACTTCATTGAGCAAGAAAAACTTAGTAAATAAAATGAACATCTTGTGTGGGACAAGTAAAGTGAGTAAAGTAAAGTGTGAGTAAAGTAAAGCAGAAATTTTAGGCAGAAGAGATCTAGTCATTCAGAATGTGGAAGTTCAGATAACCTAAGAAATTAGTCAAACATTATATAATCAAGAAATTTCGTTAAATATGCATCAATTTCACTTAAAAGTAAGAATACATAGCTCCTATATTTATTATTAAAAGTTTGTGTGTGACTATGTGTATGTATTTCTGTTGAACTGCCATTACATTTTTCCTTGAGGCACTAGTATTGAATTGTACAACACAAGAGAAATATAAAAGTTTCCTTAGCTCAAGCATTTTTAAAAATTAGGAAGATTTTATAGTTTATACTGGACAAGAATAAATAGAGCTATGCATATTTGAAGGGCAATTACATGGAAGAAAAATATACTTATTTTTGTTATTCTGACAAGCAGTACTGGCATTAAAGCCAGCACACACAAACTTTAGTCAACTGCAGTAAGGACAGTGGGACAAGGGAGGCAGCTGATGAATGGGAAGACCAGCTTTATGACCTTTATTTTTTTCTTTCTTTCTTTTTTCTTTTTTTATTAGATATTTTCTTTATTTACATTTCAAATGCTATCACGAAAGTTCCCTATACCCTCCCCCCGCCCTGCTCCCCTACCCACCTACTCCCACTTGTTGGCCCTGGCATTCCCCTTTACTGGGGCATATAAAGTTTGCAAGACCAAAGGGTCTCTCTTCTCAATGATGGCCGACTAGGCCATCTTCTGCTACATATGCATCTAGAGACATGAGCTCTGAGGGTACTGGTTAGTTCATATTGTTGTTCCACCTATAGGGTTGACTTTATGACCTTTTAAAAAGTATTTGCTAAATAACTTTTTGAAGATATTGTCATTAGACAAAGTGACTTACAAAAGCGTATCTTCAATGTGTGTTGTGTTGTATCATGTTGTGTGCATGATTGATATTGTGTGTGTGTGTGTGTGTGTGTGTGTGTATGTATGTGAGAGAGAGAGAAAGAGAGAGAGAGAGAGAGAGAGAGAGAGAGAGAACAGAAGGGCCAAACCCCTAAACCCATCTGATAAGCCTCTCAATGCAGAGAGCTTTCTACTGCTGAATATAGAAGAGACAGACAGGAATGGGTTCTATATGTTATTGCACGAAGGAGCAAAATCTTGGGAGATAGTTAGGTATGTTCTGTGAACAGCATGTGACTGAAAGCCCTCCAGTAAAAGGACCTGCAGAACTGTAACAGGAGGTGCTGGACTTGGCCAGTAATTTGAATGAGCTTAAAATGAATATTTATGTAGGACAGTGAAAGGCAGCGTGATTCCTGGTTGAGCTAAGGTTAAAAACTCCTGTGACCCTAAAGGTGTTTTGCCTGATTCCCAGACACTAGGTTCCTGACACAAGTCATGTAAGGGCAACAGAACTCCAAGCCCCTCCAAAGGTGGAGGACATGGCCTGTTGCCACATAGCCTCTAGACAGATGTCCATCTATAATGAGGTACCTAAAGGCCTGGAGGCTTAGCCAATAAACTCCCCTTCCCAGATACTCCTCCCTGCAGAAGGTATTTAACCTCAAGCCAGCCCAGAGAACTGGGGTACAATTTTAGTCATCCACTTCCCACCATGACAATAAATGCCTTAAAACTATGGACTGTCTCTTTTCACTGGAATCCACCATGGGGAGCCATAGAGAAGGTCTTCAGCTATAGACCTGTGTCTAATCTCTGATACAAGTCTCCTTTGTGCTCCCAGCATGACCACCAAGCCAAACCAGCCTGTGTGCGGTAAGCACAGTCAAAACTCCAATGACCTGCCTCCCTGAGCAGCTCGGACCCAATGGCAGAGCAGACGCAGGACCCAATTGACCCTACATCTTTAGTGTCTCCAGATTAAAGGTCTATACATCTGACACCTTAATTTTGTTTTTGTGAGAGCCTGTAGACATAGCCAAGCTTTTCTAGGCTTGCTTTAAAACAAGCAAGCAAGCAAACAAACAAAAACATTTTATTTCTTTATTTGTGCATGTTTTTGGCACAGTGTATGTTAGAAAGTCAGATGACAATTTAAATGAATTGGCTCTCTTTTTCTACTATGCGCATCCTGGGGAAACAGATTCCAAGATTTGAGATGAAGTACTTTATTCTGGTTGGCAAATCTTGCTAGCTGAGACATATTTAAAATGATAAGGCTACATAGTGGAGAAGGATGTTTTTCAGAGTTGAGGACAGTAGCGTAAGCCTAACAATGTACATGCCTGGGCCCACTCAGTGGCAATGATGTGAGACTTGCTCTCCATTTAGGGTTTGGAGAATTCTGTATGAAAAATATTTTCCCTTCATCCTAGAAGGCATCTGTGTCTTCTGCTCTTTCTTTTTTATTTCTTTACTAAGTGCTCTAGCTAAATTAGATAGTTCAGTGTATACCTGTAAGTATTATTGTATGCCCTTTGTGTGGTTTAGTAGAGTGGTGTGTCTTTTTGTAGAGAAACTTAGACTGAGAGTCTTAAACCCTACCTCATTTTCCATTCCTGAAACACAACTGTAGAAAAAGTACCACATGCTCAATAATGTTTTGAGTAGCAAAGTGGATAATTATGTTGACTTTTCCCAGAATTGAGTTGCTATGTATAGAGGTACAGCTGGTCCAACCTCTAAAACCATAAATTATAATTGGTCACAGGTGAATCATATGACAAAACCCCAATTTCATGGACTCATCCAACACCTTTAAAACTAAGCTTTACTTTATGCACCAAAATATTACATCTCAAATAATAACTGTGTTTCAACTTTAAAGAAATATGAGCATATTTTATATTTATAGCATGTACCTGAGTGCTGGGGACTGTCATGTAACTTAGGCACCCAAAACAGTTAACCAAAGCTAGGACCATGGTTTACTGCAAGAGAAGAAACAGATTATTCGTAAAAAAGAAATGGCTGTGCTAAATGACATCTATGTTAGAGTTAAGCAAAAGTAAAAATTAAAAAAAAGCCTTTTTTTCAGAGTAAGAAATAAGTTTTCTCACTAGGTGAAATGAAGAAAATAGAGGAACATAGTAGAATGGGGGCCACACTCCATCTCAGCACCACAGTTACTTCAGAATTGTTATATATGTTAAACTACTGTTAGAAACTTAAATTTTCCTAATTTTGTAATTTGAAAAAATATTAGGTAAGAGTTTTCACAGTATGGTAATATCACACAGTATGGTATGGTTTTTCTAGGAACCCACTTTAATAACACTTATCCAGTGACACTTGAGATGTAGCTGTTTAGACTAGTGCATTTGCTACACAAAACCACAAATCTAGAGAGGAAAATAATTTCCTTTTTTTTTTCTTAGTTGTTAGCTGCCAGCTTTTATGGCAAAAGACATATTAACTATATAAAATAAGTGTATGAGCATACAGGTAGAGAAGGCCAGGCAGGAAAAGGGACAGGAAGGGATTAATTAGTAAGCAAGGGCAAACGCAGTTATTTTGACTTCTATGGATCCCTTCTCATCCACCAAGATTTTGGCTGATTAACTTCCTCTTTCCTTGCTTGACAAGGTGGAGACAAGTACAAATTTGTATAAATTTACTAATTTATACAAGTTTCCCTTCAAGAAGGATCATTCTACACTGTTGTCTGAATTCTTCCTCCTCTTATTTCTAAAATACTTCTGTGCCCAAAGAGCATATTTGGGTGAAGCCTTCTCATCTCCTACAGCGGTAGTTTGGGAGCATCTTCTGCACTATCAATCCATCACCACCAGTTGTTGAATTCCATAGGTACAAGGATTCAAATGTGTTTGTCAAGATGGGTGTCTTGGGGGCGGGCATCATCTTCAAGTTTGTGTATTGATGGACTTTGGAGGTAGTTTTTGGAGGATAATAATAGTTAGCAAAGGCATGGGACTGGAGCTGTCCTTGGGTGACTTTATAAGAAGAACAGGTCTGGAGAGATAGGTCAGTAGATAAGAGCACAGTTTGTTCTTCCAGAGGACTGGGCTTCCATTTTCAATATCTTTATGGTGGCTCACAACTGTCCGTGACTCCAATCCCAGACGATCTGGCATCATTTTCTCACCTCCACAGGTTCTGCATAAATATGATGCATATATATATATATATATATATATATATATATATATATATATATGCAGTCAAATCACACATACACATAAAAAGACAAACTTTTTTTTTAAAGTAGAGAAAAGTAGAGTTAACACACTATCTCTTTGCACAATGCATTCGATCTTGTATCTCAAACGTCACTGGATAACTAACTGTTAAAGTAAAGTGGGTCCCTGGAAAAACCAAACAGAACAAAATGGCACTGTCAAGATTCTGGCAGGTACATCCTGCATTTCTTGGTCTCCGAAGCTGAGAGAAATGTCTTTCCTCTGCGATATGATATTCTTGCAATATGGCATTCTGTTAGACCAGCAGGAAATGGACTAAGAGAAGAAATTGGCATCAAACCAAATATTACTCCTAATATTTTCTATCAAAACTAATTCTATGATTGATTCATCAAATTAAATTTCTGGCCCTCCTTGCTTTTTTTTTTTTCTAAATTAGAAATTAGACACAAATTTTAATATTTCCACTGAGTTCGCAACAAGAAGGGAAACATTTCATGCAGCTGAGCTTGGAACAGTGACTTTGGATATTCCCCTATCTCATGGATTCACTGTACTCAGACAACAGCTAGGAGATGGAATGCCCTGGTCTCTGGTGGAGAATTAACAGCAGTGTTAGCCTTGAGTGGCTTTTATAGTCTTGTCATATTGAGCAGAAAAGAATGTGGTGATTTGAAGTTAAATTTGAGAACAGAGAGACTACTGGACTCCCAAGCCCTTATACCATTCGCTCATGCAGATGACAACTGCCAAACAAATTTAGTTTTGTCATGAAGAATATTGCTTTAGAGATTAAATTTTTATTTAAAGGGACCTTTATGAGATTCATTCAGAATTGTGACTTAAAAGTTCATTGTTGCTCACAGAGCTTTTAAGCTATGTAAGATGAAGAAGCATTAGGTTTGACTCATGTCAAAAGAAACAAAAATCTGACCTCACCCCAACTTTGTGGCGGGTACGGATCTACTTCTGCCATCGGCCGCTATTTCTCCAGTGCTTGGAGAAAACGTAACACAAGAGAATTTGCAGGTGGTGTAATTTTTTTGTCTTTTGATGACAGATGAGAAACCAAGAGATACCAACAACAACTGTGTGATATGAGCATTCATAATGTGGTAAGGACATAAAGGACAGGTTCGGAAAGTCTAAACGAGGTCTGAGTTTCAGAGCGAAGTTTGTATTTGAATAACTTAAACATGTGTGGTAGAAGGCAAACAGAATACAAAAATTACAACTAGCCTAAACAAAAATCCAGATGATGGCCAGACAACAGTGAGAAATGGTACACTTTCTATTTCCTGACACAAGACTTCCTGGGATTTCTTTCTCATGTTGGGATTATGAAAATAATCAACAGTAAGGAAAAAAAGAGCAGGGGCATTGTGAACTTTCCTTCCAATTGCTTTGAATACTGGCTAACGTTTTTACATCAACATTCAAAATGAAAATCCAGTTAAAACAGCAAGGAGCACGGAAGGGCATTGTGCAGCTCCTGCTCCTTTGTCTTTCATCTCCTGCAGTCTGTTGCCCACTTCCCTTTTCTTTCACCATGTGAATGAGGCCTTGTGTGACCAGCTGGACACTGTTTATTTTTACATGTTCCATGCACTCATAAAATTACAGAATATATTGGGGGCTTTTCTTTGCGATCCAATGGGAGTCACAGTTGGTTCTGAGCGTGTCTGCTTCAAGGGGAAAAGGAAATGAAAGATCCAGGAAAGATGGGAAATTAGAAAGAACCCAAATGTTTTCTATGCAATGTTTCCACATCACACACAGAAAGTTTTAAAAGTATAAATAAGCGAGAGTTAAGAGATGATTTAGAGGGAAACTGGGAGCACAGCAAATCTTGTTGTAAGAAATAGCTATGAACTTGTTAGGAATCAAGAGCCCTTGAGAAGGCTGACTAGTCTTTTCTCTAAGCTCCAGACTATGGTCTTTGTAGTAAGTTTGAAAATTATGATGAACTATGATAGAGTGTAAAACTTTAATCTCCAAGATTACATAAAATTTCTAAGTTAATATAAAGGTAACACAATAGACAGTAATATTGTAGGACCAACAGTCATAAGAATTAACTAATAAAAATATTTCAAGTTAGTTTTCAAAACTAATCACCTTCTCCCCTTTCCCATGCAAAATTTCTAAAAAAAAAAAAAAAGGAACAGTCTGCTTATATAAAAGCTGCTATTTTTTATATAGTAAAAAAAAATCAGGTTACTATTACCTTTAGATAGGTAAGTTATTAAAATAGAATACTTATGAATTAAATTTTATAGTGTTATTTTATTAATATAGAATAGGTAAAATAAAATTTATTCTTACATAAATGTTGTACAAATTTCAAGTATCTTATTTTAGAAACTCTCAAGAATATCAGAAAAAAATCATACTAGTCACTGTGTCTCAAACTGGGACATCATCAAAGTTACAGTAAATATATTTCAAGATGTCAGAAAGACTCTGTCCATCATGGAAGTGCAGAGAATCCAGATCTTTATCATTTGTTGGTTCTTGACAACTTTTCTCATAATCTCTGATTAGAGGCACCATTCAAGGTTAGGAATTAACAAGTTAAATTCTACAGCTTTGCAAATTCTTGGTGTAGAATTATTCTCCTTAACACCGTGCCCCCCCCCAATAAGTAGGAAGTAGAAGTTAAAGGATATGAAAATGCAGGATCCCAGTTAACACTTCAGACATGATTAAGACTTAAATATCGTATGTACAGCCATGGAACTTCTCAAGCAACTACCAATTCAGTTACAAAGTTTAGTGAACTACTGACTACTTCATGGATATAGTATGAAATATTGAGACTATTTACAAATTAAGTTGTAGAAAGGAACTACAGTTTTAAAATAAAAATAATTTTTTAGTATTTTTAAGTGTGTGTGTGTGCTGGGGCAATATATAAGTTCAGGCCACTTCAGGATAGAAGAGGGTATGTTCTCCTGTATCCTGTAGATAAAGTTTCATGTAGTTGGGAGCAACCAGACATGGATGCTGAGAAACAAATTTCAGACCCCTGCAAGAATAGTGCATGCTTTTAACCACTGAGCTGTCCGTCTAACCCCAGCCAACAAACTATTTCTAAAAGTACAATGATTTTCTGTAATGGTCTCCATCTGTGGCAAAGTAAACTTTTCTTGATGAAGGGTGAGCTTATCTGTGGATATAAGTACAAATATTTAGAACTTATTTAGAAACTATGATGGTTTAGTAAAGTGGCTATTATAAGTTCTTTTCTAAAATCCATGACTTCACTAGCCCAAGGTAGTGGAAAAACTTTTCCTCCTCATGGAAGAGAACAGCAATTGCTTGTCTAACAGCAAATAGTTAGCTCTGAATGCATAACACAAACTAGGCAGAATGTGTTTATATATCTAGAAATATATATGTATATGTATGTGTGTGTGTGTGTGTGTGTGTGTGTGTGTGTGTGTGTAACTAATAGAAAAGAAGCTATGATTTTTTAGAAGAGAGAGCTATGAGTCATATTGGAGGAATTAGAGGGATTGAAAGGAAGAAGTGATATAATGTACACTATAGCCTCAAAAGTAAAAGAATTGGTTTTCTAAATTTTGTGCAATGAAAGAATCCTTCGCTCCACAGCATGTTGCAGCTGTTACAAAATAACAAGTGTAAGCCAAGCACTATTTTGGGCACCAACATTCACCATCTGTAATTTCTCAAGCAGCAATTTCAAGGGTGAACTTTTTAAGTCTTATTTGAAGTTGAACAATGATGTCCAGAGAATTGGCCAGACTTCTCCTTAGCTCTAGCATGTCAAAAGAGTGTCAAGGTTAAAGAGAAAGCCCATTTCTCATTTTCTCTGTACTGGTGAATGTGTATGCTTTTTTGATTATTCCTCCTAAACTAATCCCAATCAGAAGGAAATGTAGATTTTATGAGGCCAGTTGGGTTTCAAAAACTAATGATGATAAGGGGTTGTATTAATAACTAGGGGCCAAATTGAGCAATTCTTGAAGCAGTAGGATCAGAGAGTTCTTTTCCTTTGCGTGGGAATTCAAAGTGACAATGTAACAGAATACTGCAATCTTTATAAGAGGATCAGCTACCAAACATGAGCTAATGACACTCATGTCTGGAGTATCATTGACATCTGGCATGGACATGGTGTGTAGAGGCTAGACCATAGATAGAATGCCTGACAGATAGAGAATGGGGCATCCACTGGGAAAGGCTGAGTATATGAAATGTGACAGAAGAATACTAAAGGAGGTCAGAAGAAATTTTTCTTGTCATATGCAGCAGCAGAAGAGATGGATTCAAGATGATCACAAAGTACAGAAACCTAAGGCAAGAAGCAGCTAGGACGACGTTACTGGACTTTCCAGGTAGCTTGTAATCAGACTCAAATTACTGCTCTCTGGACAAGGCCTGTGTATAGAAACCTATGGTGATATTTGGAAGTAGTGGGACCTTTAAGAAGTTTAATCTTTCTGTGAAGATGTTAAATGGTACGTCTTTGGTGGCACTAGCTTGTTTTCCCATTTGCATCCTGGGTATCACACTCTTACCACAGGCTCTCACACTGCACCATGATGTACATTACAGGTCCAAAGCAACAAAGCTAATTAATCACACACTGAAATTTCTAGAACTATAACCTTTCCTCTCTATAAGATGAATGTCCCAGGAATTTTGTTATGGTTATAGAAAAATACCACAGTGATACAGAGAATTAATAATTTGTTTCCAACAGAGTTCTTTATTGAAATGAATCTATGTAACTAAAGACAGGCTAACAATAGAAACACAAATAAAAGTTAATTAATGTACACATGTAACATGTGTACAGAGATATCTGCAGTGTGAGTAGTTCTTGAATTTTAAATTTGAATTTTCAAATGACAGCCTTGAATTTTAGTTTCTGTAGCTTCTTCAGCAAATAACAGAACATTTGTAGACAAGTATAGAGATCAAGGACTGTGATCTATAGGCTAGCATCCTGTGGGAAATAAACACATCGCACATAAAAGCTAGCTAACAGAGCTCTCAATAGATGTCTATGTGATCAACCCTAAACCAATACAGGTCTAAAGCTGTCTTCATTGGTTAAGTTCCCCATTTCCTGGGAAGAACTGAGAAGAATGGAAGGAGTTTCCTTTTATCCTTGAAAACCCATTCCTGGTTTTAGGCAGACAGAAAAAACTCAGAGAGACCCACACTCTTATATTCCAATTTACCTTCAACTCAATGATTCTTTATTATGGTGATAAAATTTGCTGGTCTTCTGCAGTGAGCTAAGGGGAAAATTTTGCTAATACAAAAAGCTATCAACACATAATTTAAAGAGCCAGATATGTGAAGAAACAGAGAGGACACTTAAAGAAACTGTTTATCTAAAATCCTTGTCCAAGTAGAGTGGTGGAGTGTGTCTGTAATCTCAACACCCATTAGCTGGAGGGAGGAGGATCAAGCTTGAGAGTAAGCCTTAGTTACATAGATAGTGAGGCCGAAGGGCTTGGCACTAGCTCCATTTTCAAAATAATTCATGATGATAATAATAATACAATTTGTAATTGTTTTTCCAATTTTTTCATTGCTAAATTTTCCAAAAAATGTATGAATTCTGCTTTCTCAGGTCTGATTCAGGAGTACTCTCTAACATGACTACTAAGGTCTTTTGGCTGTGAGCAGGCAT
>LR753334.1:655715-848718 GCA_902729485.2 Mus minutoides | reverse complement strand
GCGTCGTTCTGCCGTGGGAGGTCAGAGCCTCAGGTCCTTTGGCTGTGAGCGGCGTCGTTCTGCCGTGGGAGGTCAGAGCCTCAGGTCCTTTGGCTGTGAGCGGCGTCGTTCTGCCGTGGGAGGTCAGAGCCTCAGCATCCAGAGCCGGTGGTGGTACTTAGTTGGATGGTGACGGTGGAAAGCGACAGGGAATTCTGAGAAAACCTTCTTCTTGTCTTCTTAGTAGAGGCTCTTAGTAGATCAGAGGGGGAAGGGTGCATATTTACACTATTGATTTACTGTTCACTGTTCAGCGGCACTGGGAAAATCCTCTGTCTCCCTCACAGAACTGAAAAGTGGTCCTTGGGAAGATAAAGAAAAGCAGCTCAACTGTGAAAGCTCATTCTTTGTGAGCAAAGAGGACAGGGGTGAACAGGGTTGTAAAACCACCATGTGGTTGCTGGGAATTGAATTCAAGACCTCTGGAAGAGCAGACAGTGCTCTTAAACACGGATCCTTCTCAACAGCCCTCAAAACAATTTGTTAAAAAGATCTCCCCAGGGGGCTGGTGAAATGGCTCAGCGGGTAAGAGCACCCAACTGCTCTTCCGAAGGTGATAAGTTCAAATCCCAGCAACCACATGGTGGCTCACAACCATCCGTAACAAGATCTGGCTCCTTCTTCTGGAGTGTCTGAGGACAGCTACAGTGTACTTACATATAATAAAATAAATCTTTAAAAAAAAAAAAGATCTCCCCAAATTTTCGGAGTGGTGACTTCACACAAACACAACTTTAACCTGAGTTTCTAGCAGTGACCAAGTTCTCTTACTTCCAGCTGGTTGTCTGATACCCCAGGGTCTGTTCCAAGAGCTACCTCCAAACATGCTGCAGCTCCCATGCTCCTCTAGATGATTTCAATCAACACAGTAAGAGGCTGAGAAAACCATGAAGGGGAAACCCAAGAAGAATAGGGCTGTTGCAATACACAAGCTGCCTAACAGTCCTTGGTTCAAGCAATGTCACACAATGTCTGCTTTCTTGCCTCTTAGCTGCCCCTGAAAATGGAATTCTGATAAGCTCCCCCTTAAGCACCTTTAGTTAAGAATGTGTGGAATGCTTTGTGAGAGCTATGTTTGTTGAAGCAAGAGGGTACCAAGTCCACAAGTGAACTAATTATGCCCAAACCTTAGGGAAACAGAACAATAGACCTTAAATGTCTTTGATATGCATGTCCCTTCAGGCTATTAAGATTTTTCCAAAATAACATACAATAAAGACATGCTGTGTCTGTGGATTGGGAGACAATTTCAGAAGGAATTTACCTTATATATGTCTATTGATAAAATAATCATAGAAATGCTATGACAGAGAACAATATTTCAGTTTTGAGCAAAATATCGATCTTGGTCTAAAATTAGTAGTTTTGAATGTTCCAGCTCTAATATTGACATCTATTGTTATGCACTTTAAGTGTTCTAACAGCGATACTGAAGTTTATTTTGTTGTCACAATGGGGTATTGACTAAGATGAGCCATTCTGTGAGAGATGGAAACAAAAAACAAGAAACTGCAGTTCTTGCTTCCTGCCCATGACTGAAGACTACTTATTGATTATTCACTGTGTGATATTCTGTACTTCCCTGATATACTTTGTAGTCAAACGGAAATTACTTCAAATACTTACTATGGCAATTTCACAATGGCTTGCATAGCATGGGTCAAACGAAAGATATTGTTTCTCTGCATGAGTACTTTCTACTGTCTCCATCATCTGTTGGGAGTTAGCTCTACAAATCAGAAGAAGTCTTTTAGAATCAAAGTGGGCTGGTGATTTTAAAACTATCAAAGTATAATATTTAATAAAATTTCCTAAGAAGTAGGATTCTCAGAAGGTGCATTTCATTCACAATATTAAATAATTCCAGTGAATAATGAAATACTTGAGCAGAAAATAATGCTCATGACACTTGCTGGTACCTACCTTCCAATTAGAGAGGTTCTCCATAATTTAAAATATAGTCGTCCATTCTCTCTTTTTTTAATTAGATATTTTCTTTATTTACATTTCAAATGCTATCCCAAAAGTTCCCTATACTCTCCCCGCGCCCTGCTCCCCTACCTGCCCACTCCCACTTGACCCATATGGGGTAGTCTCTGGATGGTCCATCCCTTCATCTTAGCTCCAATCTTTGTCTCTGTAAATCCTTTCATGGGTGATTTGTTCCCTATTCTAAGAAGGAATGAAGTATCCATACTTTGTTCTTCGTTCTTCTTGATTTTCTTGTGTTTTGCAAATTGTATCTTTGGTGTTCTAAGATTCTGGGCTAATATCCACTTATCAGTGAGTGCATATCAAGTGACTTCTTTTGGGATTGGGTTACCTCACTAAGGATGATATCCTCCAGAAACATCCATTTGCCCAAGAATTTCATAAATTCATTGTTTTTAATAGCAGAGTAGTACTCCATTGTGTAAATGTACCACATTTTCTGTATTCATTTCTCTGTTGAGGGACATCTGGGTTCTTTCCAACTTCTGGATATTATAAATAAGACTGCTATGAACATAGGAGAGCATGTGTTCTTATTACCAGTTGGAACACCTTGTAGGAATATGCCCAGTAGAGGTGTTGCTGGATCTTCCTGTAGTATTAGGACCAATTTTTTGAGGAACCTCCAGACTGATTTCCAGAGTGGTTGTACCAGCTTGCAATACCACCAGCAATGGAGGTGTGTTCCTCTGTTGTCACAACCTTGCCAGCATCTGCTGTCATCTGACTTTTTGATCTTAGCCATTCTGACTAGAGTGAGGTGGAATCTCAAGGTTGTTTTGATTTTGCATTTTCCTGATGATTAAGGATGTTGAACATTTTTTCAGGTACTTCTCTGCCACTTAGTATTCCTCATTTGAGAATTCTTTATTTAGTTTTATACCCCATTTATTAATGGGGCTATTTGAATTTCTGGAGTCCAGCTTCTTGAGCTCTTTGTATATATTGAATATTAGTCCCCTATCAGATTTAGGATTGGTAAAAATTTCCCAATCTGTTGGTGGCCTTTTTGATACTTCTTGACAGTATCTTTTGCCTTACAGAAGCTTTGCAATTTTAAAAGGTCCCATTTGTCAATTCTTGATCTTGCAGCACAAGCCATTGCTGTTCTGTTTAGAAATTTTTCCCCTGTGTCCATATCTTCGAGGCTTTTCCCCACTTTCTCCTTTATAAATTTCAGTGTCTCTGGTTTTATGTGGAGGGCTTTGATCAACTTAAACTTGAGCATTGTACAAGGAGATAAAAATGGACCAATTTACATTCTTCTGCATGATAACTGCCAATTGTGCCAGCACCATTTGTTGAAAATGCTGTCTTTTTTTCACTGGATGGTTTTAGCTCCTTTGTCAAAGATCAAGTGACCATAGGTGTGTGGGTTCATTTCTGGGTCTTCAATTCTATTCCATTGATCTACCTGTCAGTTGTTGTACCAGTACCATGCAGTTTTTTTTTTTTTTTTTTTTTTTTAATCATAATTGCTCTGTAGTACAGCTTGAGGTCAGGCATGGTGATTCCAGCAGAGGTTCTTTTATTGTTGAGAATAGTTTTTGCTATCCTTGGTTTTTTACTCATTCCAGTTGAATTTGCAAATTGCCCTTTCTAACTCAGTGAAGAATTGAGTTGGAATTTTGATGGGGATTGCATTGAATCTGTAGACTGCTTTCGGCAGGATAGCCATTTTGATTATATTAATCCTACCAATCCATGAGAATGGGAGATATTTCCATCTTCTGAGATCTTCAGTTTCTTTCTTCAGAGACTTGACGTTCTTATCATACAGATCTTTTACTTCCTTAGTTAGATTCACCCCAAGGTATTTTATATTGTTTTTGACTATTGTGAAGAGTGCTGTTTCCCTAATTTCTTTCTCAGCCCATTTATCCTTTGTGTAGAGAAAGGGCATTGATTTGTTTGAGTCAATTTTGTATCCAGTTACTGCACTGAAGCTGTTTATCAAGTTTAGGAGTTCTCTGGTGGAATTTTTAAGGTCACTTATATATATTGTCATATCATCTGAAAATAGTGATATTTTGACTTCTTCCTTTCCAAATGAATCCCCTTAATCTCCATTTTTGTTGTAGAATTACTCTGGCTAGGACTTCAAGTACTATATTGAATAGGTAGGGAGCAAGTGGGCAGTCTTGTCTAGTCCCTGATTTTAGTGGGATTGCTTCCAGTTTCTCTCCATTTAGTTTGATGTTGGCTACTGGTTTGCTGTAGATTGCTTTTATTATATTTATGTATGGGCCTTGAATTCCTAATCTTTCCAAGACTTTTATCACGAGTGGGTGTTGAATTTTGTCAAATGCTTTCTTAGAACCTAAGGAGATGATTATGTGGTTTTTGTCTTTGAGTTTGTTTATATAGTGAATTACGTTGATGGATTTCCATGTATTAAACTATACTTGCATCCCTGGGATGAAGCCTACTTGGTCATGATGGATGATTGTTTTGATGTTTTCTTGGATTTGGTATGTGGGGATTTTATTGAGTAATTTTGCATCAATATTCATAAGGGAAATTGGTATGAAGTTCTCTTTCTTGTTTGATCTTTGTGTGGTTTATGTATCAGAGTAATTGTGGCTTCATAGGATGAATTGGGTAGAGTACCTTCTGCTTCTATTTTTGCGGAATAGTTTGAGGAGAGTTGGAATTAGGTCGTCTTTGAAGGTCTGATAGAACTCTGCACTAAACCCATCTGGTCCTGGGCTTTGTTTTGTTTTGTTTGTTTTGTTTTGTTTTGTTAGGAGACTATTAATGACTGCTTCTATTTCTTTAGGGGAAATTGGACTGTTAAAATTGTTAATCTGATCATGATTTAACTTTGGTACCTGGTATCTGTATAGAAAGTTGTCCATTTCATCCAGGTTTTCCAGTTTTGTTGAGTATGGCCTTTTGTAGTAGGATCTGATGATGTTTTGGATATCCTCAGGATCTGTTGTTATTTCTCATTTTTCGATTTTGATTTTGTTAATTAGGATACTGTCCCTGTGCCCTTTAGTTAGTCTGGCTAAGGGTTTATCTATCTTGTTGATTTTCTCAAAGAACCAGCTCCTGGTTTGCTTGATTCTTTGAATAGCTCTTTTTGTTTCCACTTGGTTGATTTCTGCTCTGAGTTTGATTATTTCCTGGCATCTACTCCTCTTGGGTGAATTTGCTTCCTTCCATTCTAGGATTTCTAGGTGTTCTGTCAGGCTGCTAGTATATGCTCTCTCTAGTTTCTTTTTGGAGGCACTCAGGGCTATGAGTTTTCCTCTTAGGACTACTTTCAATCTGTCCCATAAGTTTGAATATGTTGTGGCTGCATTTTCATTCAACTGTAAAAAGTCTTTAATTTTTTCTTTATTTCTTCATTGACCAAGGAATCATTGAGTAGAGTGTTGTTCAGTTTCCATGTGAATATTGGCTTCTATTATTTATGCTGTTATTGATGATCAGTCTTAGTCCATGGTGATCTGATAGAATGCATGGGATAATTTCAATATTTTTGTGTCTGTAGAGGCCTGCTTTTTGATCAATTATATGGTCAATTTTGAAGGAGGTACCATGTTGTGCTGAGAAGAATGTATATTCTTTTGTTTTAGGATAAAATGTTCTGTAGATATATATTAAATCCATTTGTTTCATAACTTTTCTTAGTGTCCATCTGTCTCTCTTTAGTTTCTGTTTCCAGGATCTGTCCACTGGTGAGAACGAGGTGTTGAAGTCTCCCACTATTATTGTGTGAGGGCAATGTGTGCTTTCACCTTTATTAAAGTTTCTTTAATGTATGTGGCTACCCCTACATTTGGAGCATAGATATTTAGGATTAAGAGTCCATCTTGGTAGATTTTCCCTTTGATGAATATGAAGTGGCCCTCCTTGTCTTTTTTGATGACTTTGTGTTGGAAGTCAATTTTATTCGATATTAGAATGGCTACTCCAGCTTGTTTCTTCAGACCACTTGCTTGGCAAATTGTTTTCCAGCCTTTTACTCTGAGGTAGTGTCTGTCTTTATCCCTGAGGTAGGTTTCCTGTAAGCAGCAAAATGTTGGGTCCTGTTTGTGTAGCCAAACTATTAGTCTATGTCTCTTTATTGTGGAATTGATTCCATTGATGTTACGAGAAATCAAAGAAAAGTATTTGTTGCTTCCTGTCATTTTTGTTGTTAAAGTTGAGAATCTGTTCTTCTAGCTGTCTTCTTTTAGTTTTGTTAAAGGATTACTTTCTTGCTTTTTCTAGGGTGTAGTTTCCATCATTGTGTTGGTGTTTTCCCTTTATCATATTTTGAAGGGCTAGATTCGTGGAAAGATATTGTGTGAATTTATTTTGTCATGGAATACTTTGGTTTCTCCATCTATGGTAATTGAGAGTTTTGCTGGGTATAGTAGTCTGGGCTGGCATTTGTGTTCTTTTAGTGGCTGTATAACATCTGTCCAGGATCTTCTGAAGGCTTTCATAGTCTCTGGTGAGAAATCTGGAGTAATACTAATAGGCCTGCCTTTATATGTTACTTGACCTTTTTCTTTTACTGCTTTTAATATTCTGTCTTTATTTAGTACATTTTTTTCTTATTATTATGTGTCTGGAGTAATTTCTTTTCTGGTCTAGTCTATTTGAAGTTCTGTAGGCTTCTTGTATATTCATGGGCATCTCTTTCTTTAGGTTTGGGAAGTTTTCTTTGATAATTTTGTTGAAGATATTTGCTGGCCCTTTTAAGTTGAAAATCTTCATTCTCATCTACTCCTA
Organism: Mus minutoides; assembly: GCA_902729485.2. Classification (NCBI taxonomy): domain Eukaryota; kingdom Metazoa; phylum Chordata; class Mammalia; order Rodentia; family Muridae; genus Mus; species Mus minutoides. The sequence goes on along the minus strand of LR753334.1, from coordinate 841,959 downwards.
TTATCCATAGGTTTGGTCTTCTCATTGTCTCCTTGATTTCCTGGATGTTTTTAGTTAGGATCTTTTTGCAGTTTGCATTTTCTTTCATTGTTGTGTCCATGTCCCCTATGGAATCTTCTGCACCTGAGATTATCTCTTCCATCTCTTGTATTCTATTGTTGATGCTCACATCTATGGTTCCTGATTTCTTTCCTAGGGTTTCTATCTCCAGAGTTGTCTCCCTTTGGGTTTTCTTCATTGTTTCTATTTTCATTTTTAGATCTTGAATGGTTTTGTTCAATTCCATTGCCTGTTTGTTTGTGTTTTTCTGTAATTCTTTAAGGGATTTTGTATTTCTTCTACCTGTTTAGCAGTGTTTGCCTGTAGCTCTTTAAGGACTTCTATCTGTTTAACAGTGTTCTCTTGTAATTCCTTGAGGGATTTTTGTACTTCCTCTTTAAGGGTTTCTATCTGTTTAGCACTGTTTTTCTGTATTTCTTTAAGTGAGTTATTAATGTCCTTCTTAAAATCTTCTACCACCATCATGAGATATGATTTTAAATTCACATCTTGCTTTTCTGGTGTTTTGGGGTATTCAGGTCTTGTTGTGGTGGGTGTACTGGGTTCTGATGATGCCTAGTGTTCTTGGTTTTTGTTAGTAAGATTCTTATGTTTGTCTTTCGCCATCTGGAAATCTCTAATGTTAATGTTCAAGCTGTCTCTGGTTGGAGCTTGATCCTCCTGTGATTCTGCTAGCCTCTGTCAGCACTCCTGGGAGTCCAACTCTCATCTGAGTTCCAGTGTTCAGAGCTCTCTCTGCAGGCAAGCTCTTCTCTTGTAGGGCAGGTATCCAGAAGTCTGGAACTCTGATCCACCTCCTCAGTTCTGGGGTCAGAACCCTTCCTGAAGCTGGACTCTCCTCTGGTAAGGAATGTGCCCAGGGGTCTGGGTCTCAGCTCTGCCTCCTGGCCATGGTCTTGAGGTCCTGCAGAGTGGTGAGCACTCAGTAGCCCCCAGCAACCTCTGCTAGGCTCAGAAGGAAGATCTAGTCATCCATTATTAAACAATCAGAAAGTCTATTACTTCTAAATCATATGTACTGGTCAGAAAAATAAATGATCAAAATTGAAGAAAAGAACTAAAATTCTGAATATGATAATTACATAAATTTAAAAAAATTAAATAAGACCCCATGAAACTATTGTTTATCCATAGACTGTGTTAGGCTACCTATACCATTTTTAGTTTCTGAAAGCAGATGGTATGGGAAAAATATTCCACTGCAAGTTAATCATATAAGCCTTCTAGACGTCATTTGAAGTGTACAGTAGAATACATATAGTGCATACAATGGCAGTTACAATTTATCACAGCAGCATAAGCAGCAGATATGGACACTATGCCATAAGATGAGTCACTCTCATCCTCATGTCTGATGAGCTTTTGCTTGTCTGGTTATGTAGATATATGTATACAGTACTGTCCTGATTAAGAATTTGAAAAGCATTATTGGTAGAATAAAAGAACTCCTCTGTCTTTCCAGTGTATCACTTCCAGACTACTAGAAGGTTCTTCATTTCATTTTTCACATTCTTCACATTTCATAAAACATAGCTTCTCTTCCTTTTCAAGGAACTTATCATCTTCTTTCAGGATTTTGTCCAAATGCCAGTAAACAGGAAATTTAAAGATTTTATTTTAAAAAAAAAAAACCTATTTCTCATCCACGTTTGCACTTATTGTGCAGGGTTATGTTAAACACAAAGGTGATCAGGCCAAGTTTATTGGCCCATGACAAACCTGATACTTTGAAAGCATGAAAAGCTCAAGGGAAATGCTCCAGTAAGACATTTACCAGTGGCAAGTGCCTGCTGCACAGTAAGTTAGGAGTACACCAGTGCTATCTATTGCAAAGGGAAGACAGAAACGATTCTATGCATAGGTGTGAAAATCCTTTAATCTCCTAGCACATGGGGAATGTCACATGGAAGAAAATATCTCACAATGGACACTTGGTACAGTTTTCCTATCAGTATCTAAGTTGTGTATTATGAAACAAAATTTATGAGACTTTTGCTGAGTTTGAGAGTTATACTTTACTATGAACTCGGAATTTTTTATATACTATCTATCATCTATCTATCTATGTATCTATCTCTGTATCTCTGTATCTATATCTATCTATCTATCTATCTATCTATCTATCTATCTATCTTCATTTCACTTTTGTTATATTTCTCTATTGTTTTATAAAAGAGATTAATCATCTATAATTATCCATTAATTTTATGTGACTCAGCTTTCATATTAATGACTATTTACATTGAGTTTTCTTGTCATTTAAGACACTATTATATTCTTAATTTTAATACCTCTCTGTTCTTTAGATGCAATTTACTTCTTAATCTTGTGATGAGTAGATACTTACTCTGACTTCCTTAAATCACCTTCCTAAATAAATTTCTCAGGTAAAACTGTTCCTGTCTAGTAAGTAAAAAATATGTAATACCTAGTGAATCCATTTTTATCTGAGTGATGCAAAACTTTTCATTTTAAATTACTTTATATACTTTAATGCTATATAATTCAATGAATAGAAACTCACAGTGTGCCAGCTTCAAAACTGTGAGAGGTTAGATGTGTAATTATTGTACATCTAAACATTAGGTTAAATTTCTTCAGTAATTTATAAAACCTGCATCCTGTTTTCTTCTTTCCTATCCCCTCTTTTCTTTTATACTTTCCTTAATGTTTTTTCTTTTAAAGAAGGTTTCTTTAACTAGTCCAGAATTGCTTCAAATCTTAAATCTTTTTGCCTTAGCCCACCCCTGCTGAGATTACAGATGTGTACCACTCTACCCATCTTTAAATTTTTAATGGCATCATAACAACATAAAAGCTGTACATATTTATAAGTGATGTTTTGGTGGATTTATATAGTGCACAATTTTAAAATTGAAGTAAGCATATCTATTCAGATACTTACCATTTCTTATACTGAAAATGTTTCAAAATTTTGTAATGAGCAATACCATTATTATTGTCTATGGCTGTATATATCTTATATTTATGCCTAGTTAAAAACTAACATAACTAAGTTTATGATTATTGAATTATCAGAAAGAGTATCTTGTAAGGTGTGGAATTATTATTATTATTATTATTATTATTATTATTATTATTATTAGACCTAATCTCTTGATGAGCTCTCCCATTTTCCACTTTTTACACTTGTTGACTGGGCCTGAATCCCTCCTCCACTTCCTCTTTCATAGAGCTTCTCTTCTGAGAATTATACCATGTTCACGCTGATCTCAGAGTACTGGCAGTATCTAAGTTTATTTCCATTTTACAGATGATTTTGGAGCCAGTATGGTACAAGGATGATGGAGAAGCAGGTTTGGAAAGTGGGAAGGGAAAAGGTCATTTAAGTTGTATCTGAAGTACTGCTGGGATGTGCTGATAGTTCCTAGGGCAGCAGTGACGGGGTTGGTTTTGGTTTTTTTATTTGTTTGTTTTTAGAGGGGAGGAAAGAGATCATCAAACGCAGTCTAAGTGTGGTACTCTTAGAACCACAAATATAAGCTCCCCTATAAGTCTCCGATGATGTGTGGAGAACACAGGACCTGGCCTCTGACCTTAGGATACCTGTGATACCGATGGGGCGAACATGTAAATACACACAGACCATGCCAGATCACAGCCCCAGATGTAGAATAGAATTGCACCCTTAACAGTTCTCAGTAGGGTTTTCTTTTTGTTTTTGTTTTGCTGTTGATGGCAATTTTGATTGATTTAAAAGCATCAAGACTGAATGAATGACAATAAGTTCTTAAGATTTCCTTTGAAAGCAAAACCCAGAGAAATATACTAGAATCTTGTGGGGGCAAATTAACAATTAGAAAGAATTAGAGGTTGCCTAGGGTTCACTGTCATGAAGGTAGCTTTGGGAATCCAGAGCAGCCTTGTATAGGGAAAGAAGTGTTTTCTGACCCGCTTCAAAGAAAGTGGTTCAAAATGGTTTTTAAAACCCATGTTGCCTAAAGTGTATTTAATATTGTGTTCCAGACTAAATACTGTTTAATTTCCATCAGATTTCTCTTCATTTTTATTTCTCAGACAAGGGCCAGATTATCAGTTCAATTGCTCAGTGCTCTTCTCCCTAAAAAATGTGATATCAGTTCCCTCCTTTCTTTCAAACTCTGCATTGATGTTATAGTTATCATACCCACTGTTACCATCTAAGATGTATTCAGAATCAGTCTCAATTCCCACACTATGGTCACAGAGACAGGAGTATTCACTTCTCTCTCTCTCTCTCTCTCTCTCTCTCTCTCTCCTCTTCCTCTGGTAATGTACCAAGCTATTCTAATTGTCCTCCACTTGACTGATGTCATTGGCTTGAAGATGCTTCAATGTGCAATTTCTGCATACTGGAGTATCATTTTTTCCAGGGTTCATGTCACTTCATGCTTCAGTTCAAATACTACATTTGAGAGCAGCCTTCCCTGTACATCCCTTGTGAAGTTGTATACTCCTCCATACTGGCTGAACTTTTCCTTTCGTTAATACAAACTGGATTTCTTACATACCCTCAGCTGTGTTTATTTTACTTGTCTGATCCTCATTTCTGCTCATGTAATCTAAACTCTTCAAGGATGGGATTTATAGTGACTTTTCCCAGTCTCTGCAGTGCCTGTGCCATCAACTGTCCACAGAAACCACCATCCATGCTTTGCACCCCTCTTTCTGGATTATTGTTCAAGACTTCCCAAGGAGCTCATGTATTTCAACAATTGTGGTTGCCGTTGTTACAGATTTCTCACATTAGGCATATCAGACTGTAGGGACTTTCCATCCAGTATAGGTCTCCTACCATTGCTCTTGCTGAAGCTCTCAGCTGGTGTAGTATTCTCATGTTCTCTTTCTCTTAACCCCATCCTCATCTTATTCTCTCTCTCCACATATCAAGATCGTAGGATAATCTTAATTCTCAGCTCAAGTACTGCTCACTCTGTTAAAGCTTCCCCAGTTAGTGTATCTTTATGAGTCCCTACATGTATTAGAAGTGTTAATTAAGCTTTCAAGTAATTATTCAGTGACAAAGAAGCATTTGATGAATATCTATCTACTCTCAAGTTAGATACTGCTTCTTCTAGAAAGTGTTCAGTCAAAATAATGTGCAGAAAAGTGATTATTTATCTCTACAGAGTTGGTACATCTTCTAGTATGTTAAGAACTATACTTGTTTGATTGGATGATCTATTGCCCATGCCTTGATTCAACTGGACCAGAATGCCAGGGATTCTGTTTGTCCTTTGCTAGGTGACAAACCCACAGTACTATGCATGCTTGACTGCCACTGAGCTGCTTCCCAGGACAACAGAATGGAGTTAAGAAAAATAATAAAACATATACTTTATTGAGTCTTTTGGGTTCTTAAAAAGGAACAAACTGACCGAATGGTACAAATTGTCTTGTCTGCCTCACTGCTTGCATTGTTCAAACTCCCTCCTCAGAGTCAGGAGTCAATTCTGTGCTATTCTTGATTCTTTTGGATGAGACCTTGAAGGTAGGTCTTTTTTTTTTTTTTTTTTGGTTTTTTTGAGACAGCGTTTCACTGTCAGAACCAAAGTCCTGAATGAGCTCTGACCTTTTCCTGACAAATCCCTTTTCCTTGGGTCTATATTTTGTAAGATCTGGGTAATTTCTTACTAACTTTATATAACAAGTCTTTCTCAATGATACATATTTACCAGGTTCTATGACAGGCACAATAATTCCCATGGGTGGGTATATCTGTTCTTGTTAAGTTCATTATTAAAACTGTGCCAGTAAGGATACCACAAAATTTGCAATACAATTTTTCAATATTTATTGTCTACTATAAAATTAAATCTGATTTTAACTTGTTTCAAACAATATATCCACAGCCATTCTTAGAAAGCTATGTTTCCCATTGTGATATTCTTTGACACACCTCTGGTTGAGCTGCTTTAAGGGGTAGTAACCAGTTTTGTGTAGGGACAAAGTTCAATGCCTCACTTATCTTAGTCTTGTTATATTGTATTTCCTACTCAGGGATAACAACCAGCAATCATGGAATAGTAGTCTATATGCACATCATGGGTTAAGAAAAGACATTGCCTAGGAGTCACTCCTGACTTGGTATCGGTGAATAAATGCTTTGTGACTTCATACTTGAAATCACATCTCATTGGGTTCCTCAGAGATTCATGTGGGATAAAATATCAGCCACCCGCTAAGTACAGTAGTTGACTCAGTGATCCATCATCACATGGATTTGTTTTCCTACTTTACCTACCCATGTCCTTCTTTCCTGTTTCCTGGACATAGCATCCCCTGACACTTTCTCTGCATCTAAGTGGACCAGGTAGAGAACTACTTGACCAAAGTAGGACACATGCAGGATGATATTTAGGATTTCTCAAATGCATATTGTTATAAATAAAGTGTCTGTAGAGATTCTTACCTGTCATCTGGATCACATATTTCCTGATTTCCAAATTGAACTAATCATTGAAAGAAAATATCTGAAAAATATCTCCTTAGACCCCACAATGTACCAATCCTTTAACATAGGTTTTAGGGACAAAACTCTTTCTCCAAGCTTAAGACATCTAAATAAATAGGTGAGATGCAGTGAAGCAGAGAGATGGTAAGGTTTTGCACAGATGCTAAGACTCCCAGAAGGAAGGCTTTTGAAAGGGGGAGGATCCAGAATGAAAATCGAGGAACAAACCCATGGTATAAAAGAGGACAGAGGAATTTGGCCAGCGATAACAGTACAGCAACAGAGGACTCACAACAAAATAACTTTGAAAAAGTGAAAGTAGCCCTGAGTTTCTAGTCTATTCAACCACAGGAGAATAATCCAAGACAGATTTGCAGACACATTTAGGGATTGTCCAATGGAGGGAATCACGTAATTTGCTGAGGAAACCATAACTCATCTTGCAGAAGACAAGAAGCCAATACAAATGGGAGTTCTTAAGCCCTTTTGAGTCAAAGATTATTTTGAGAAATCAACTAAAATTATGGTCTCTCCTTCTTTCCAAAGACATAGGTCACAGACACTTAAAGTTCCTCATTTTCTTCACTGTAATTTATTCTGAATCCACTAAAAGTGCTGATGCAAGGCTGTTCTGAAATATTCCACTCTACACAGCAGATGAAGTCCCAGTGTGAGCAGGTATCCCAGGGTAGTTGAGAAACAGACCAAACTAAAGCAAGCTGAATGGAAACTGAGAACTATGGTAATGAATGAAGAATATCTCAAGAACTTGGCTAAGTGCAATACATAAGAACAGACACAGACATCTGTTAGATAATGTGGAGTCAGTGTGTGTGTGTGTGTGTGTGTGTGTGTGTGTGTGTGTGTGTGACAGAGAGAGACAGAGACAGAGATGTGGGAAGGAGAGAGGGACAGAGTGAATGAGAGAGAGAGAGAAAGGGGGAGGGGGATAAGAGAGGGAACAAAGAGTAGAGAGAGTCTATAGTTGCAAGAGAAGTAAGCTTGCTCATATCCTATGAGGAACAATAGGGCAAATGCACATAATGAATAGCAATGGTGTGATGGGGGTGGATAAAACAAACCGAAGATCCAGAGAGACATGGGACCATGGACCTCCATCACCAGCCCAGTTAATAGACTCCTCCTGTGAGTTGGGAAACAGAAAAATAAGGAAGATAATTATGCTCCTGTGTGGGGGTGAATTGAAGATCTTTATTAATGATGAAATAATTTTTCTGAGTGGAACAAAAGGAAGGTTTTATATTTGGAAAGTCCTTGACAAAAATGGAAGAAAGAAAACCAAGAAGTCTCACTTTTAAATTGCAATCTATAGATCTGTACTCCCAGGACTAGAGTCATTATTAACATAGCATAACTAACAAGCAGCACCACTACTGTTATTTAGTTTCACACAAGCACTATGTGGCAGATTCTTGTGGGGCTGGATTCTTGGTGGCATTGGTGGAAAGATGACATGGGAAGAAACTAAGGACACATGAATTCTAACAGAGGAGAGAAGCAGAGAAATTAGGAAAACTTAATATCTGTCTAAAAAGGCGCATAGGGGACATGGGGAACAGGGACATACGATTAAAATCGTTTAGAAAAAGGTGTTAATGGAATGGCATTACAAAAAGGCATACAGGAACAAAGTACTTCCAAGGAACATGGGCATAAACATTTCTGGTACCGAGTAACTGTGAGAATCCTGTCATTGGCTTAGGGATGATGAAGCAGAAGAAGTCAAAGGATTTTGAGTTTATCACATATGTATGCATATAGACACACAAGCACTCCAGACACTAGGGATATAAGAATTGAAAAAAAGAGACTGAAGACCTAAACAGCATGTATTACCAGTGTGAAGAAAGGGTTATCCACAAAATCCGGAGTGAGCGGAGGTTGAGGGGCACACAGGGTTCTTTGGAGAGGAGTAAAGTAGTAATAAAACTTTTCTTATTCCTGCGCATGCTAAGCACATGCTCCACCATAGAGTTCCATTTCACTCCCCAGGAGAATAGCTTCAGTGTGACAAGAAAGGGTAGGGGCAGTGTGTGTAGGGGCTGATTCAGCGTGACACTGTAGGGCAGAGGCATTCAGCAAAAGGGTTAAAAATATAAAGAAGTTTGTTTAATATCAAAGAGTGGTTTTAGAAAGCAAATAAAAACAGCTTGAAAAAGGCTTGTGGTAAAAAGGAAAATCAAAAGAGTTTAAGTTTTTAAAGGCTGTATTTCCCGGACCTTCCCTCCCAACCCTTGTCTGTGCAGCAACTGCTAACCTCCAACAACAGTGGGCCTCTGTGGCTCCCAGCCTGGGGAATATTGGCAGAGCAGTCAAGCACATCTCACCCAGGAAAAAGGTGCCAAGTCACAGCAAACAGCTTCTTGGGCATCTGGAAGGCAGTGCTTGGATGAAGATGAGCCAGCTTCAAGGACATCCAATTCAGTGGGATAAATTCATGGCTATTAGTCTGTTCAGTGCAGTTACACCAAGCACTCAGAAACCAGACAATTAGGCTTTCCTTTAATCCTTGCAATAGTTGGCTCAACATCTATAAAATTATTAAATGCTAAGTAAACATTTGCCTCTACTGATTCATAAGATGAGAAAAAACAGGAATAAACACAAAAACAACAAAGAAGGAATTTATAGTTCAATTTTTCAATTCCTCAGCCAGCTTTCACCAGGCTGGTGTGGAACTGGAGCCTCTCTGCCTTCACGTCCTCTGTGTTGGGATTACAGGCTCAGAAACACATGCTGGCACAGCAGAAAGGCATGGATTTATGTCTGAATTCCTTGTATCTGTGTGGAGAATTTATTTTTTATTTACATGTTAATCTGCTGTCAATTATGCAAGTATGTTGAAACATTTCTGAATGCAATTTTTAAATTTTTCTTTATGTGTATATGTTTTTGTGCCCATAAGTAGGGTTGCGTGTAGTGCCCAGAAGTGGGCATAACCTGCATCTATAGTTACAGGCATTTGCCTGCCACCCAATGGATCTTCTCAGACCTGAAACTTGGGTTCTCTGCAAGAGCAGTAAGCACTCTTAATCATTGAGCTATATCTTGATCTCCTTGTTATTTCCAATAGCAATTGTTAATTATATTTTTAACTATACATTGTGCCTTTGCACTCTTTTCTTAAGAATTTTGATAGTATAGTTACAGAAAAGGGAACTAAAAAAAAAACAATGTTTGATATTATGGGTTATCAACATATTTTTCCTAATTTGTTTACATGAATTGAAAAGGGGAAAGAGGTAGGAAAGGTTTGGAGAAAAGTATAGCTCACCAGTTAATGTTCTGTTTTCTTTTCCTGTGGTAAAAATTATTGAGGTATAAAATACATACATATCTGACTAAAAATATTACAAGAAAATTATCCTTGGAAAATCTTTAATTTTTTATTTTATCATTTACTCCTTTGTGGGTGTGGGTTTCCCCAACCCAAGTGGAGCTCAGAGGACAACTTGCTTTTTTATATGTGAGTCTAAGGGATCAAATGCAGCTGTTCAGGCTTGGCAACAAGTACCATTTTACATGATGACTGTCCCAGTTAGCTTACACAATCTAGAAAACATGAGTTTATTTACAGGAGGCTGATATAGTACACATGGTGGCATATAAAGAAACACAGAGAAAGCAATATTATAGAAAGCAAGCATAATTTCCAAATATTTATAATTTTATAAAACATAAAGAGAACAAGTTATTGTGTGATTCTACCATGATGCACAAAGTAAAGATATTACTGAGAAAAATAAAGTAAAATAAAATAAAATAAAATAAAATAAAATAAAAGTATAGTTACTAATTATACTTTTTATTTTTGACAAAACTTAATGTTACATGCAATATATTTATTATTATTTCTCTAGGAAATCATTTGTCATTTTCTCAGTATACAAAATATGTGAATACGTTGGTGGAAACTTCCAGTATTGGGACTGTTTCATAATAACCTTCAATATTTATAGAGCTAGACTTATCTATGGCAGAATTATGAGACATATTGCTAATACCTACCTCCTTCTCTGAAGGCAGTTTCACAATGTTTCATCAAAACAAAGTTGAATTCAATACCGCCAGGTATCATTTCTCAGTAGAGACATGAGGATACATCACTTGAGAGATCTGCTCCTGTAAAGGACTTACACAATCTTCCACTCTCCAGGCTTCCTTAGTGCCTTTGCCAACCCTGGGCATGTGGTGCAAAATAGGATCCTCCTTCCTACTGCTCCCTCCTATTTTCTGTTCAGACTGACTTGACTTGGACAAGTGTGCATGTGGCAAACCTCTGTGTGATTATAAAAAATGGCCTCAGAAGTCCAAGACTTGGAAGTCAGCTGAACACATAGTATCAGACTTGTTTCTCTCTGCTCAACCAGACTTTGTAGCTTAGTAAAATCATTTGCTCTAACTACTTTTATTTTTATATTATTATTATTATTGTTGTTGTTGTTTTTGCTCAGGCTAAGATATAAAGGAGTTTGGCTCTAGACTCTGGAGTCTAGAGCAGTGCTTCCCAACCTTCCTAATGGTGTGACCTCTAATACTATTCCATGCTATGGCAATCTCTAGACATAAATTACTTTCATTGCTAATTCATAACTGTAATTTTGCTGCTTTTATGAAACATTACATATATATGTAACATGTAGGATGTCTGAAATGAGACCCATGTGAAAAGGTCAGCATAGGTTGAGAGTCACTAGTCTACAGTAATCATACTGCATATGGAGAAACATATAGAAGACATTTCCTTTATAGCTAGAAAAAGCAATAACTTGAGATTAAAATAAGATATTGTTTGTGTTTATTAAGATAAGCCCAAATGTCTATGCTTATGTTGAAGAAGCATGTTTGACTTCAGAGTCTGGAAGTCTGGCATATACTTTGAAGTTCACCATTTAGCACTGTTACAGTTTCCAATGATAATTTTTAATTATTTAGGCTTCAAGGAGACAACTTGATGGAAAGGACAGAAGACACACTACAAATACTTCATTCTCCAGACGAGATAATCCCAGACTCATTGGGTAAGTATTAAATTCAAAAGTGTTTACTGAAGTTTTAGTTGCTCTTGGTGATTTTCAAAAATAAATTCCCTGAACCAAATTCCTGCAACCTTGACTCACAAGCTCATCACACCTGCCTGGGCTCAGAAGGACAAATGAGGAAAGCAATCAGGAAGGGCAGATTCTGAACAGGCAACTATATGTTGGCTACTGTCAAAGTCATGCTACTCATTCTAACTTTTTACAATTTGACTTTCTACCATGGCTCTATGGAAAGTGGAGTTCATTATGAGTTCCTTGACAATTAGCAAGTCTTTTACTCCTATTATCTTGCCATTGGTCCTGTTAGTCTTCTTGGAGGAAAACAGTAATATCCAATTGGAGATGTCATACAACTTTTCTCTCATCCATGTGTTAAGGTGGTATTAAGACTGTAAATATTGCCGGGCGTGGTGGCGCATGCCTTTAATCCCAGCACTTGGGAGGCAGAGGCAGGCAGATTTCTGAGTTCGAGGCCAGCCTGGTCTACCAAGTGAGTTCCACAACAGCCAGGGCTACACAGAGAAACCCTATCTCGAAAAACAAACAAAACAAAACAAAACGAAACAAAAAAAAGACTGTAAATATTGTTTCTCTCTCTAAGATAGACTTCATTTTCTTCCTGAGAGTCTCATTTATGCTTCCTTTCCCTTGACTATATTGTGTCCTAGCTTGCTTTTCTCTTGATTTGATAAATCTCCAGGACCAAAGGCAATGTGGGTAGGAGAGAGTTTATTTCAGTTTACAGGATACAGTCTGTTATCTAGGGAAGCTAACCCAGGAGCTCATGCAAACCTGGAGGCAGGAACTGAAGAAGAAACTAGGAAGGAAGGAATGCTGCTTGCTTGCTTGTTCCCCTGGCTTGCCCAGCTGCATCTCTGATACACCTGCCTGGCCATGGCATCACCTACAGAGGGCTGGACCCACCTATAGCAATTACTAATCAAGAACATGTTCTACAGAGATGCACAGTGGCCAGTATAATGGAGGTCATTTCCTAGTTTAGATTTTCTGTGCTTAGGTGTCCTAGTTTAGTTTATGGTGCTGTTATAAGTCACTGACCAAAGCTACTTTGTATGAGGATGTGGTATTTCATCTTATACTTCTAAGTTACAGTTCCTCATCCAGGAAAGCCAAGACCAAAACCTGGAAGTATGTACTGAAGCCTCTAGAGATCAAGGAAGAATGTCTCTTACTGGCTTTTCCTCCCATAACATGCTCAGCTTGCCCAGCACCATGTGCCCAGGGGTAATGTCTCTAAAGATGTGCAGATCCCTCTTACATGAAAAAGTAATCATGCTCTACAGGCATGCTCCAAGAAAGGTCTGATGGAAACAATTGCTCAGTTGAGATTTTCTCTTCCTAGATTATTCTAGTTTGTATCAAGTTGACCAAAGCTAACCAGATATGTCTAGGCTTTGTTTCAGGTTGACAGAACTGTGAAACACAACACCACAGCTGTCTACTTTATTATCATTTTAAATTAACAGTATTTAGTGTATCCCCATTTCTATATGATGCAGCACAAAGCCCATGACTTATCAGATGAAGTTAAAGCTAGAGTGCTTCAAAATGCTTGATGAAGAAGTAGTAACTGTGATCGTACTCCAATGCCATCAAGATGCATTACTATTATTCTATAGCATTCTAGAAGGTCACAGCACATGGTGTCAGGATCATTAGAAGAATCACATTAGGAAAATATTTTCTTTATGTCTGAATAGAGAACATCTTAAAGCAGACAGTAAGTTCATAGCCATTAGCGATCAAATACCAAAAGTTAAAGAGTGTTTGAACCATTTTACCACAAACAAGTGAAATAATGAATGTATATAAATATGTTTAATTTTATACAAAAGTGTACATGTATTAAAACAGAACATTCCAGAGTTCCTTACCAATTTGTACAATTTCTATCGTTATAATTTATCACTTTAATTAACTCAAGTTTTAAAATGAGTTTAGAAGATAGTGAAAACAAACTATAGTAAATGAAGAGCTATGAAGCTAAAGTGACTGATAAGCATGAAAACCGCTTCTTGTACATGTATGAGGCTGAGTTCAGATCCTTGCCATTCATGTATTGAGCATGGTAGCACTCATCTGTAAATCCACCTGTGGAACAGCTATGATGGTGGAGTACAGTCAGAAAAAATCCTAGGGATTCACTGGCCAGCTTGACAAGCTCATCAGCAAGCTTGAGAGGCAGTGAAAAACCCAGTCTGAAATAAAAATAACCTGGAAAATGTTCTAAGAGTGTGTACCTGCTCACATAAGGCACACTGCAGTACATATATCACAACCATACTAATAAAACCAGCACACATGCGACATCCATACAAATAACATCAGCACAATGTGACATCCTAACAAATAACAGCAGACATGCCACATCCCTACAGATAACACCATCACACATGCCACATTCCTACAAATAACACCAGCACACATGCTACATCCCTACAGATAACAATAGCACATATGCCACATCTGTACAAATAACACCACCACACATGCCACACCCCTACAAATAACACCATCATACATGCCATATACATACAAATAGAGCTTTTAAAAATCAAAAATGCCTAGAAAAAGTCACAACATGAGGAAATATATTTGCAGTACATTTTTCATTGCTCAATGATTACCTATAATTTAATAAGTTCAACAAATCCATTGAGCAGTAATCAACAGATTATATAGACTTGTCACAGAAGAGGAAATACAAATATCAAGTAAATATATGAAATATGCCTCATTACCTTAGAAATCAGGAAAAATCAAATGGAAACTATAATGAAGTATTGTTTTTTAACTGTTTGGTATTAATTAATAAAGCTGAAAATAGCTAGTAAAGATAGGAATTTACTCGGCGGTGTTTAAACAACTTGAAAAAATGTTTCTACTATATTAAGATTTTAGCATTTATATGATGTAAAGTCCCAAAACAGAATATGCAGTTAAAGATCTTAGAAAATCTAGCTTTACATACCAGTGAATGCCAATAATCCTTGTTAGGATGTTCATAGGTGATGAAACCAATGAGCTGTAGAATTGTTACACTGTAGGGACTCTTGAGTACATTTTAACTGTACACACAGGATGGATAAAGGCAGCAACCTGCTGGTAAACATTTAGCAAAAATGCTGTGCAGAACGGATGATTCCTCTGATGTAATACAGCCCAGACACTGAGCCAAGTTCAACCAACTCTGAATGGCCAGCTGGTTCTCTGATGGTGCTGTGAGCACATAAGCACGCCGTATTGATCTGGCCTTAAGATAATAAATGTTGATTGGACAAACAGAAGTCACAGGATACCATTTTCATAAAGCTTAAAATGAGGACATTTCTAGAGAGTGTTCACTAGGAAAACGTGCCTACGTGAAGAAACTATACTACAGGAAAGGAACGATAGACTCAAACTATCAGTTCTCTTCAGCATATGAGGAAGCTTAGAGATCTGATAAAGAAGGAGCCCCAGCAAAATGAAAGCTGTTGGGAATTCTCTGATTTTTAAGATAGATCCCCACCTTGGTGTTATTATTATACTTTGTAAGTTAAATTTACTATATCTTATTCATATAACACAATTTTGTGTACTTTATTTAAAATTTCATATGTATATATAATTTCACATGTTGACTATCACCTAATAACATTTAAAAATAAAATGATACAAGAATATAAACCAATGCCAATGATGACCTACAAAGAAAGCATGATATTTTACATTTGTTCAGATCTGTTATAGAAGTAAGGCATGAACATGCTCAAGATAACTCTTCAACCCTGACAATGAAAGCAGATCCTTGGCTGACTAGCAGCATGGAGGCTCATGCTAGCTAGCTATCAACTCTGACTTATCTTGTGGATTTAGCCTGACGATCTCATTTTGTGTATATTGCATGATTTCCTATGCACAGGTCACTATTTCCTCAATGATAGCAGCTTTCTTTTCCTTCCTGCAGTATGCAGAGCACCCGCCCTAAGGTCATATTAAGTGTCCCTCATGTCCAGCTCACAGCAATGCTTCCTCTTTCTAAACTTCTAATTGTTTCTGGATTACTCTATTTGTTCTCAGTTCAAATGATTTCATGCTTCTTAAGGCTTTCATGCTCAATATAAAAGTAACACAACACAGATACTGTGTTAAAACTTGACCATTAACTGCTTTAATTCAATCAAAACAAGTCTAATCAATCAATCTATTAATAGAGCTGTACTTTTGAGCAATTTGCATATTTACATACATATTTACTGAAAACTGTAGGGATTCAAATATCCTGGGAAATTAAATAATACATATGTTTTTGATTATTTCTAGATCTGCTAGAAAAATGCATTCATTAAGTTTAAGCTCTTTTCTTGAAATATTTATATCCTGCTCTTTCTACACTCAAATATTAGAATATCTAATTAGGAAATTGCAAAACAGGAGTTTCTGCTTTAGTACATTTCTTTCTCCTGAAGTTAGTCAAACTGTGAGACCCCAAAGTTTAGAATCACTAGCATCATCCAAAAATCTGCAATGTGATTTACATGTCAACTGGTCATCCATATTGAACTTCACTCAAGATATGTGTTTCTATAAATAGGCCTAATTTTGTGCAAAGCGGTTCTTGGAACACAATCAGCCATGGTAAAAATGATGACAAGAGGAAGCTGATTGAGACTAAGCATTGTGACAAGCGTTCAAGATTTTTAGATCCATTAACATGCTCGCCCAATAGGTTAAAATTGTATCCCAGATTTCAAAGACACATTTTAAAGAGTAAAATCACCTTACTACTCCATGCTTCTGTATTAGACACAATTTCTACCATTCCTTATGTGAATCAAACAACTTAAGAATCAAACAACTATAGCATGTTTCTTGAAGACATGCTTGCTTGTAAGATAAATTTCTCTGCAGAAAAAAACAACACAATCGGTCCATATCTACATGTGCTAGTGAGCACTAGCCAAGAAATGGACTTCATATACCTTAACAAGTTTGTCCCTCCAAGCATGAGACACTAAGTTTTTTTTCATGATGTCTCATTGCTCAACTTCTTACATTGGTGGTCCATCAGAGTTTTAGTCTCTGTCTGGCTCTATTTGCTCTTGTAAATTTCAAAAAAAAAAAAAAAAAGACATCAAAATTCTCAACTGCTCTGAGAAGCCAATCACAGAAGTGCTCTGCTAGACTCTAGGACTGCTATGATCTCATAGACTCTAGCAGGTATAACACCCCTAATCACAAAACACTAAAATCAAGCACCTAGCAGAGCATAAACTAAAATGTTACTAATATTGCCACCTTTTAAATCTTCATTTTTTGTTAAAAAATTAATACTGCGTATGTATTCAAGTGAATTCCATGAAACAGTAATAGAAAATTGATTTGTTTAACATACTTTGAAACCACATAGCCTATGGAATCATGTTTATTAAATAAATGAATATACATAAATGAATGAATGAATGAATGAATGAATGAATGAATGAGTTAGCACAAATGAAATCAAGCAGAAAGGCATCTACCTAAAGCTGTCACATATTCTCTGAGAGGAAATGGAGAACATACACCATACTTCCAACTTTAAATAGTCAGTATAGTCATGGAAAGTTTTAAGTGTTTTTGGTCTTATACATGTGTGTATCTCTATAAATTATTTTTCCTGTAGAAAATATAATTTTTATATTAAGTAAATGTCTTACTCAAGAATCTCAATTCATTAAAAAAAAAAAAAAAAAACACAGCAATTTGTGGGGAATTGCAGGCTGGTCTCCAGTCTAGCTGAGGTCTGAACCCTGATGGTCATAATTCACCTACATGACATGGTAGGCATTCCCTCATGCTCCTGGAACTCCAGCCCCTGCCTAAGGTACCACCTCCCACAGCCCCAAGAGAAGCATGGTCAGTAGTCACATAAGCAACGACCAAGCTTCTGACCTTCAGGCTAAACTCCTCCCCAGTTACCTAGCAACAGTGAAGACCATAACAAGGGGTGCTTAGCCCACACCTCGCTCTCCTTACTCTTGCTCTCTTACTCTTACCCTTTTTCCTTTGTCCTCTCACTTCTCTCTCCTCTCCCTTTCTCTTTCTCTTTCTCTTTCTCTTTCTCTTTCTCTTTCTCTTTCTCTTTCTCTTTCTCTTTCTCTTTCTCTTCTCTTCTCTCTCTCTCTCTCTCTCTCTCTCTCTCTCTCTCTCTCTCTCTCTCTCCTACCTTCTCTCTTTCCCCTGCATTTCTATAATAAATCTCTTAAACTATAGACAGTCTCTGTCCTTCAAGTTCTGCTTGCGCACTCTGGTTAGTGTTGGGAACTTCTTCCCCTATTCTCTCTCTCCCACAACCTTGGTGGCTTTAGCTAAGTAGCTCCAGGAGGGTCCCCAGGCAGGGCTGCCCCTTGACCACCCCCTGAAGAGTGGGATAGAGGAATGCCCACCCAGGGATGAGTGGATAGGGTAAGTAGCAGCTTTCCCACGCCTGACTGACCAGAGAATAGGGAAACTGGCGGGGCAGTGGGCATCTTTCCTCCCCTACTTTCCTCAGGGCCACCAGCCCCCCCTTTTATTTTGTTCCCAACAGCAATTTAGAAAATGACACTGTTTGCAGTTTGATGGAATGTAACTTAATTTTATTTATAAATTGTTTCCTTTTTCTTTTATTGAAATTAGATTATTTTCTCACATAATATATTCTGATTAAAGTTTTATAGTTTCCCCTCCCTATACTCCTTTTAGTTCCTTCCCATCTGGAACCATTACCTTTCTGTCTCTCATTTAAAAAGAACAGGTTTCTAAGAGATAAAAAATATAATATAATGTAATATAAAAAAAGATAAAACAAAACTATCACATCTGACTTAGAGAAGATAAACCATCAAAAGAGCCCAAGAGAAGGTACAAGCACCAGAGACCCATGCATTCTCACTCTTAACAATCCCATGAATACACCAAATTGAAGTCCATTTGCAGAGGAACTGGTATAGACCCAGGCAGTCCCTTTGCATGCTGCCTCAGTCTCTGAGTTTGTATGAGCTTTGTTTATAATTTAGAGGGCCTTGGTCACCTCGTGTCCTCTATACCCTCAAGCTCTTACACTTTTCTGCCTATACTGAGTGTTCTATGAGCTCCAAAGAGAGGATTTTAATGGAGAGGCCACATTTAGGGCTTAGTGTTCCAAGTTCTATCAGTCTCTGAATAATGTCTGGCTGTGAGTCTCTGTATTTGTTCCTATTTGCTGCAGAAGAAAACTTTGATGAGGGCTGAGCAAGGTACTGATTTATAAATATAGCAAAATAGCATTAGGAGTCACTTTATCACTCTTATGTTTTGCTTGTGTTTGATTTGGTTGTTTTAGACCAATAAGTAGCATTTTTTTTTTTTTTTATCTTAGGACATTGGGTTGCCTAGTCTTAGGTTTTTGGTAACTAAAGCAGTGTTAGGTATGGGATCTATCTTATGGACTTGGCCGTAAGTCAGATCAGATATTGGTTGTTTACTCCCAAAAGTTCTGTCCTACCATTGCCATAGCATATCTTTTTTTGTTTTGTTTTGTTTTGTTGTTTTTATTTTTTTCAAGACAGGGTTTCTCTGTATAGACCTGGCTGTCCTAGAACTCACTTTGTAGACCAGGCTGGCTTCGAACTCAGAAATCCGCCTGCCTCTGCCTCCCAAGTGCTGGGATTAAAGGTGTGCGCCACCACGCCATAGCTTATCTTATAGGCAAGATGGTACTATAGATGAAAGAATACATTCTGGAAAGTGTAACCATACTCTTTGGTAGCATGTACAGTACTTTCCTGTGCCAAAGACATTAAGACATAGAGGTGAAGGCTCTAGGTAGTCAACTCCGTTTTCTGGGAGTTGTGCCTGTGTTATCTTCAGCAATGAGGCCTTGCTGTCAGTTTATGGTGAGCTACATGAAATTCTGGCCATACCTTGGAATGATTATGGATTCCTATGGGTCCCCATTGCCCAACAATTCAATTAGATTTGACCCAAACCTAGTCCAGGAAGTTTCATTTGAGGACAGCTGATGGCCAGTTGGCTCTCCGTCTCCTCCATTATTTGGCAATTTCATTTAGATTGGTTTCATATACGCATGTATTTTAGGAGGTTTTTACTGCTTTAGGTTTCCATACTACATCTCAAATGGCCTTTAATTTCAGATCTCTTTCTGTACTCCCTTCATCAACCCTCTCTCTCCTTTCCTTCCCATTTGATTATCCCATTTCAGCTCTCTTATCCATCCTAATTATCCATTACAGTTCCCTTTCCTAATAAGAACTATTTGTATCCTCAAGTTCCTTACTCCATTCCTAACATCTGTGGTTCTATGGACTGTAGCTTTGTTACCATTAATGTATCCACCCACATCTAAGTGTATACATATTTGTCCTTCTGTTTCTGAGATGCCTCACTCAGGATGATTATTGTTTCTTGTTCCATCCATTTGCCTGTGAATTTCTACACTTTCTCTTCTATCAGCTTCAGTGTATCTGATTTTATGTTAAGGTCTATGTTCCATTTGAAGTTGAGTTTTTTTGTGGAGTGATAATTATGGGTCTGTTGGATTCTTCTACCTGCAACCATCTGGTATGACCAACTCTTTTTGTTGAAGATGTTATCTTCTTCCAGTGTATATTTTTGGCTTCTTTATTAAAATCAGGTGTGTGGACTTTTGTATATGTCTTCAATCTGAGTCTGTTGATCACTGTGTCTGTTTTTATGCCAATACCATGCTGTTTTTATTACTATATCTTTATAGTAAAACTTGAAATCAGGAATGGTTATATATCCAGCAGTTCTTTGTTATATTGGATTATTCCACTATCTTAGGACTTTTGTGTTTCTGTATAAAGCTGAAAATTGCCTTCTCGAGATCTGTGAAATTTTGTATTAGAATTTTAGGGTATGCAGTGAATCTGTAGATCACTTTTGGCAGGATAGCCAGTTTTGCTATATTAATCCTTTTTATCTATGAGCATGGGAGATCTTTCCACCTTATGATATCCTCTTTAATTTCTTTCTTCAAAGGTTTGAAATTTTTCACTTGATTGGGTAGAGTTACCCCAAGATATTATTTGAGGCTTTTGTAAAAGGCATTGTTTCTATGTGTATATATATGAGGGATCCTGGTTTTGTGAGTTAATTTTCTATCCAGCTACTATGCTGAAAGTGCTTATCAGTTATAGGGGTTTCCTGGTGGAATTTTTCAAGTCATTTAAGTATATTATCATACCATCTGCAAGTAAATATACTTTGACTTCTCCCTTTTTACTTTATATGTCCTTTATCTTCTTTTGTCTTATTGTTCTAGATAAGGTTACCCTTCATTTATTATGTTTAGATATGCTTCTTGTATCCCTAATCTCTTCAGGACTTTTGCCATGAAGGGGTTGTTAGATTTTGTCAAAGGCCTTTTGTTTTATTTTATTTTATTTTATTTTTCCATCGAATGAGATGATCATGTGGTTTTTGTCTTGGAGTTCTGTATACAGTAGATTTACACATGTTAAAACATCCCTGTTTCACTGGGATAAAGGTTACTTGATCATGGTTGATAATTTTTTAAAATACTTTTTGAATTTGGTTTACAAGTATTATAGTAAGAAATTCTGTATCTATGTTCATAAAAAAATTTGGCATATACTCTGTGTCATTATGTTATTTGGATATCGGTATAGCTGTTAATAAAATGAATTGGTTAGAATTATTTCTGTTTGTATTTTGTGGAATAATTATAGAGTTATTGGCAATAACTCTTGAATGTTTGGTAGAATTTTGGGCTAAAATGATCTTTCCCTGGGCCTTTAAAAAACATTTTAATGATTAGTTCTATTATAAGGGTTATAAGTCTGCTTATGTTGTTCAGCTGATCTTGATTTAACTTTAGTAAATGGTATATGTGATGGTTTGTATATTCTTGGATCAGGGAGTGTCAGCATGTGGAGGTGTGGCCTTTTTGGAATAGGTGTGACCTGATAGGAATAGGTGTGCCACTGTGGGTGTGGGCACAAGATCCTTACCCTAGTTGTCTGGAAGTCAGTCTTCCACTAACAACCTTTGGATGAAGATGTAGAACTCTCATCTCTGCCTGTGCCATGCCTGCCTAGATGCTGCCATGCTCCCACCTTGATGATAATGGACTGAACCTCTGAACCTATAAGCCAGCCCCAATTAAATGTTGTTTCTTATAAGACTTGTCTTGGTCATGGTGTCCGGTCACAGCAATAAAACCCTAAGACAGTATAAATCAAGAAAATTTTCCTTTTTTTTTTTTTTTTTTTTTAGATTTTTTTTCACTTTGGAAAAGTACAGATTATTAAAGGGTGTCCTTATGGTTCTTTGGGGTTCCTTGATATATGTTGTTATGTCCCCCTTCTCATTTGCAATTTTCTTGATCTAGACATTCTCTATCTGCTTATTTACATAAGGCTTTGTTTATTTTGTTGATGTTCCTAAAAGAATTAATTCTTTTTTCTATTGATTCTTTGAATTGCTTGTTTGTTTCTATTTCATTCCTAAGTTTGGTTATTCCTTATACTCTACGACTTTTTGATGGGGTTTATTCTTTTTTGTTCCAAATTTTTCCTGTGTGTGTGTGTATGTGTGTGTGTGTGTGTGTGTGTGTGTGTGTGTGTGTGTGTGTTGTCAAATGCTTTTTCAGCATCTAATGAAATGATCATGTGGATATTTTTCTTTGAGTTTGTTTATGTAGTGGATTACGTTGATAGATTTCCATGTATTGAACCATCCCTGGGATGCAGCCTACTTGATCATGGTGAATGATCATTTTGATGTGTTCTTAGATTCGGTTTGCAGAAATTTTGAATATTTTTGCTTTATAAGAGAAATTGGACTGAAGTTAGTTCCCCTGGTCCTTCGCATACCAAGTTTTACTACCAACATAGCTGTGTGTTTTTATTTTATGGAATAGTTTGAAGAGTACTGGTATTAGGTCTTCTGTGACGGTATGATAGAATTCTTCACTATACCTAACTGGTCCTGTTGTTTTCTTTTCTTTTCTTTTCTTTTCTCTTCTTTTCTTTTCTTTTCTTTTCTTTTCTTTTCTTTTTTTGCTTGGGATACAGTTAATGTACAGTCTATTTCTTTAGGGATTATGGGACTGTTTATATGATTTATCTGATCCCAATTTAACTTTCGTACCTGGTATCTGTCTAGAAAATTGTCCATTTTATTCATATTTTCCAGTTTTGTTGAGTATAGGCTTTTGTAGTAGGATCTGATGATATTTTGGATTTCTTCAGATTCTGTTCTTATGTATCCCTTTTTATTTCTGATTTTATTAATTAGGATACTGTCCCTGTGCCCTCTAGTTAGTCTGTCTAAGGGCTTATCTAGTTTGTTGATTTTCTAAAAACAAACAAACAAACAAGACCCCAGCTCTTGTTTTGGTTGATTCTTTGTACTGTTTTGGTTGATTCTTTGTATAATTCTTTTGGTTTCTACTTGGTTGATTTCAGCCCTGAGTTTGATTATTTCCTGCTGTCTACTCCTCTTAGGTGAATTTGCTTCCTTTTGTTGTAGAGCTTCTAGGTGTGTTGTTAACCTCCTAGTATATGCTCTTTCCAGTTTCTTTTTGTAGGCACTCAGAGCTATGAGTTTCCTCTTAGCACTGTGTTCATTGTGTCCCATAAGTTTGAGTATGTGTGGCTTCATTTTCCCTAAGCTCTAAAAAGTGTTTAATGTCTTTTTTTATTTCTTTCTTGACCAAGTTATCATTGAGTACGATGTTGTTCAGCTTCCATCTGTATGTGGGCTTTCTGTTATTTTTGTTGTTATGTAAGACCAGCTTAAGTCCATGGTGATTTGAGAGGATTCATGCAATTATTTCAATCTTCTTTTATCTGTCAATGCTTGTTTTGTGACCAATTATATCTTCAATTTTGGAGAAGGTACCATGAGGTGTGGAAAAGAAGATACATTCTTTCATTTTAGGATGAAATGTTCTATAGATATATGTTAAATCTATTTGGACCTTAACTTCTATTAGTTTCCCAGAATCTCTGTTTAGTTTCTGTTTCCATTATTTGTACATTGCTGAGAGTGGGGTGTTGAAGTCTCCCACTATTATTGTGTGAGGTGCAATGTGTGTTTTAAGCTTTGGTAAAGTTTCTTTTATGAATGTGGGTGCCCTTGCATTGGAGCATAGATCTTCAGAATTGAGAGTTCATCTTGGTAGATTATTCCTTTGATGAGTATGAAGTGTGTTTCCTTATCTTTTTTGATAACTTTTGTTTGAAATTCAATTTTTTTAAATATTAGAACTTCTATTCCATCTTGTTTCTTGGAACCATTTGCTTTGAAATTTTTTTTCCAGTCCTTTACTCTGAGGTAGTATCTGTCTTTGACACTGACATAGTTTTCTGTATACAGCAATATACTGTGTCCTGTTTATGTATCCAGACAGTTAGTTTATTTATTTTTATTGGGGAATTAAGCCCATTAATGTTAGAGATAATAAGGAATAGTGATTGTTGCTTCCTGTTATTTTTGTTGTTAGAAATGGAATTATGTTTGTGTGTCTATCTTCTTTTGTGTTTGTTCACAGATTACTTTTTTTTTCCCCTAGGGTGTAGTTTCCCTCCTTGTGTTGATGTTTTCCATCTACTATCTTTTTAGGGCTGGATTTGTGGAGAGATATTGTGTAAATTTGGTTTTGTCACAGAATATCTTGTTTTCTCCATCTATGGTAATTGAGAGTTTTTCTAGATATAGTAGCTTGGGCTGGCATTTGTGTTCTCTAGAATCTGTATGACATTTGCTTAGGATCTTCTGGCTTTCATAGTCTCTGGTGAGAAGTCTGATGTAATTCTGATAGGTATGTCTTTTTATGTTACTTGACCTTTTCCCTTATTGCTTTTAATATTCTTTCTTTGTTTTCTGCATTTGGTGTTTTGACTATTATGTGACAGGAGGAATTTCTTTTCCGCTTCAATCTATTTGGAGTTCTGTAGGCTTCTTGTATGTTCATGGGTATGTCTTGCTTTAGGTTAGAAAAGTTCTCTTCTATAATTTTGTTGAAGATATTTACTTGCCCTTTAAGTTGGTAATCTTTGCTCTCTTCTATACCTGTTATCCTTAAATTTGGTCTTCTCATTGTGTCCTGGGTTTCCTGGCTACTTTGGGTTGGGATCTTTTTGCATTTTTCATTCTCTTTGACTGTTGTCTCAATGTTTTCTATGGTGTCTTCTGCACCTGAGATTTTCTCTTCTATCTCTTGCATTCTGTTCATGATGCATGCATCTATGACTCCTGATCTCTTTCCTTGGTTTTCTTTCTCCAGGGTCGTCTCCTTTTGTGATTTCTTAAATGTTTTTATTTCCATTTTTAGATCTTGGATTTTTTTGTTCAATTCCTTTACCAGTTTCATGTTTTCTGTAATTCTTTAAGGGATTTTTTTTGATTCCTCTTTAAAGGCTTCTGTTTACCTGTGTTTTTCTGTATTTTTTAAATTGAGTTATTTATGTCCTTCTTAAAGTCCTCTATCATCATCATGAGATGTAATTTTAACTCAGAGTCTTTTTTATGGTCTGTGGGGGTATTTTGGACTTGCTGTGGTGGGATAACTATGTTCTGAGGATGCCAAGTAGTCTTGGTTTTTGTTCTTTATATTCTTGTCCTTGCCTCTAGCCTTCTAGTTTATCTCTGGTGTTAGCTGTTCTTGCTGTCTCTGACTGTGGCTTATCTCTCCTGCAAGCCTGTGTTTTGGTACTCCTGGAAGGCCAGATCTCTCAGGGAGGTATTTGTGTATGGAGAGTTGTGGCACAGGGTCAGATCTGGGGTGCATACAGAAATTTGAAGAATCTTGTCCCTGGCTCTTCCTTGGTTCCAGTGTCCAGATGGCTCTGAGCAGGTCCCTCTTGGGCCAAGAATTTGAGCAAAATTGGTGGTGTGTCAGCACTTCTGGAGACCAGATCTGTCCTGGCAGTATTTGGGTATGGAGAGCTGTAGAGCAGGATCTGCTCTGGACACTGTAGTTCAGGATCAGCGCTGGAAGCAGACAGAAACCTGAAGCCCACTCTTTGATTTTGCTCATCTGATTATTTATTCTATCCAGATTTTTTTGGATGTAGTTAAACTCTAGGTTAGAGTTTTCTTCTGACACCATTCAAAGGGTTGGATATGTAGACAGATATAATATAAATTTGTGTTTTTCATGGAATATCTTAGTTTCTGTATTTATGGTGATTAAATTTTTTGCTGAGTACTCTGGACTGGCACCTGTGGTCTTTTAGCATGTGCAGCACACCTATCTGATCACTTGTGTCTTTCAGAGTCTCCATAAAAAATTACATATAATGAAAATATGTCTGCCTTTATATGTTACATGGTCTTTTACTTTATGAGCTTTACTTTATTCTATCGTTATTCTGTAAATTTAATTTTTTTGATTATTATGTTTGAAGGGGAATTTCTTTTCATGGATACTCTGACATTCTGTATGTTTCTTGTAATTCATTCTTGTAGGCATCTATTTCTTTAGGTTAGGAAAAATTTCTTCTATGATTTTTGTTGAGAATATTTTTGGTGTCTTTTGCTTGGGATTCTTCCTTTTCCTCTAATTCTATTATTTTAAATCTGGTCTTTTAATAGTTTTTTTCAGATTGTCTAGATGGATTAATTTTTAGACTTTTTAATTACTTTTTAATTAAAATTAATTTTAATTAATTTTTTAGTTTAAAGTTAATTTTAATTAATTTTTTAGTCATTTTCTATGATAGACATATTCATTTCTTCTATTATGTCTTCAATGCCTGAGATTATCTCTTCGATCTCCTGTTTTCTGTTGGTGAGGCTTCTCTCTGAGGTTCCTGTTCTACTTCCTAAATTTTTCATTTCTACACTTCCCTTATTTTGGGTCTTCTATTGATTCAACTTAATCATTCTAATCCCACTCTGAGGTCTTGAAAAGTTGTTTCCATTGCCTTCTACTCTTTATCTTTTCATTCTAATCCCACTCTGAGGTCTTGAAAAGTTGTTTCCATTGCCTTCTACTCTTTATCTTTTCATTATTTGTTTTAGGTGTTTAATTATTTCCTCTTTCAACTCCTCTGTCATATGCATAATGGAAGATCTTTTATTTGTGCTTCAATTTTGCTGGGATATTCAGGGCCTATTTTGCTAGGGCTGCAGGGTTCTAGTGGAGGACATACTATCCTAGGTATTTTTTTTTATTATATTTTTATTCTGATGTTTAGGCATCTAGGATTGGGAAGATTGTAATTCTAGGTGCTAATATCTGATCTTGTTTTTGTTGGCTATATGTTTTGCAACTTGACTTGTTTTCTCTGATTCTCAGGACAGTGTGATGGCTGTATGTTGTTTTGTGGGAATTTTTTTGGTTTTTGTTAGATATGGCCAGTTGGGACCCCAAGTAAAATGAGTTCCTGGGTATTGGAAACTAACACTTAGAAATCTAAATGAGATAGGATGAGGACAGGGGGTTCACAGAAGGGGTGAAAGGCAGGGTGTTTTATTGCACCAGTATCTGCTTAGTTAGTTTCCTGGGAATGGAAATGGAGCAAGTAGTGGCCAGAATAGAAGGTTGGACCTGGGGATGAGACTGCAGGGCAAGACTTGGAGGAATGGACGTGGTAAAGATCTTGAGTTACCCTACCTATTCCCCGACCAAAGTTGTAACTTCTTTTTACAAGATGTAAATAAAATACAACTCGCCTCCTGGTTTAAAGTGTTTGTCAATGCTAGCTTATAAGCTGTTAGAAGTTGGTTTTAATAAATAGGTGCTGAATTCCTCTTTTCAACTGAATGACTATTTTCTAACATCATATACTTTCTCATTACCCATCTTAATTTTATCAACTAAAATTGGCTACTTTTAATGGTTCTACTCTGTTTAAAAGGGTAGTAAGTAAATTATCTTAATTTATAGCTTCTTCAATGTTGTATCATAGTGGAAAACATTCTGTGATCTGTAATAATATCTATGCTTATATAGAGATAAGCTTGTACTCAAGAGATTTGCTAGTTGTTCTTCTTAGATGAAGTACTCTGAATTATCAGAGATAGAGATGACATGAGCCACAACCATATGTTTATGCCATGTTTTCCATTGTTTCCTTACTCCTTGACTATAAGCAACTAAGATTCAACATTCCAATTTCTTTCCAGAACACTTATGTCATAAATTAGAAAATTCTGCCTTCATTTGCCCATGAATATAAATTATTTTTATGTAATCATATGGCATTTTTTTAAAAAAAGTAAACTAAATTAGAAATGGATTTTGATTTTTTGTCCTTCCAGATTCTCCCATGTACTCTCAAATGTTTCTCATGCCCTCCCCTGAAATTGATTATTTTCTTTATTGTCTACATATATATGTATGTGTATGAACAAATATGTAAATACAAGCTGTTAAGTCTGCTTTTGTTGTTTGTATATATATATATGGCTTCAAGGCTGATCACTTTGTATTTGATAACCAATAAGAGAAAGCATCTCTTGAAGAAGTTAATTATCCCCCTTTCTTCCAGCTGTCAATAGTTGTCTATGGTTCTTTGTCTAGGGGTAGGGCCCATGAAGACTTCCCCTTTACTCATTAACATGTACCTTGATATTACCGTTTTCCAGTCTTGTTTATGGAGCTATTTCTAGCAGAGACCATTTTTCAGCAGATGTCCTCATATACTGTCTTCTAAATTCATTCAGCCATATCTTGTGCTGTTTCCCCTGAGCCACGCATGCAGAAGATATGGTGTGGGTACATACATGAAGTCAAGGCTTCCTATAAGTGGTTGATCTCTGCATTGAGTCTAGTTGTAATCTACTGTGTTGGTCTCCATTTTCTATAAAAAGAAACTTCTTTGAAGAAGGCTCCCTTACTCTTAATAAATATAAGAAAGCAAGTTCATAAAATCCAATGGTTTGAAATGCTTCCTTCTAAACTGATTTTTAAATTTTAACATATAAAGTTAAATTTAACTAGGGAAGTTGACAGTATCTAGTATATATTATTTACAGATGTTACATATAATCATCATTATTACAAATTTCTAATAAACAAATATATACCTATACTGCACTAGTTAACCTAAATTGGCAGGCATATAGAAGTGTTTCCCCTCACTTTATTAATAGAATTGAAAGTGCCACTCACCTCCAATTCTAAGATTTAGATGAAACAGTCACAACATCATGCTTGATATGATTCGGGAGAAAACCCACCACCATTTAATAATTTGCATTCTTAGTAACCACTTCACAATTTGTCTGATTTAGAGGAGAGAATGCCAAATGATAGAATTAATATTAAATTGTATAACTCTCTCACCGTCTAAAAGAAGGCATTAAGCAAACAAGTATAATAATGCAAAACAGAAAAAAAAACATTAAAGTTAAGTATTACCAAACTCTAGCTGAATAAACTTCAAAATGTTACATAATTTTTAGATTTGTTTTTACTTTTAATTATGCTTATATTGTATGTGTTTGTGTGTGGGTATATGCACATGAATGTGGTTCCCCACAGAAGGCAGAACAGATTGCTGGTTCCCCTGGGGCTGTAGTTACAGGTAGTTGTGAGCCATCTGATGTGGGTCTTGGGAACAAAACACAGGTCCTCTCCCATAGTAGTACATACTCATTTTATTTTTATTTTTTTAATTAAAATTAGATATTTTTTTTACTACACACTATTCTGATTACAGTTTCCACTCCCTTGCTCCGCTCCCCCCAGATCCAATTCCCCATTTCCTTTCTTGTTCTCTTTCATTAGAAATAAGACAGGCATCCACAAAGAAACAAATAAAATAACTTAAAAACAAATCTTGACTGAATAGGACAAAACAAACAAACAAACAATAAAAGAGGGTCAAAGAAAGTGTACAAGGAACACATACAGACACAGACAAACACACACAGAAATCTCATTAAGACACAAATCAGAAAAAGTAGTATATAAGTAGAATATTTGTAGTGTTAAAAAATGCCCAGACAAAACCTTATGAAACAAAAGAAACCTTCAAAAATACCATTGAGTTCATTTTGTGCTGGCCATCTACTGCTGGGCACAAGGCCTACCCTTTAAGTGTGGTTTTACAATCAGGAAGACTCCGTTTGAGAAAACTAATTTTTCCTTTGTTACTAGGGTTAGCTCCTGGGCTGGGGATGTGGGCTTGGGTCCATTTTTCTTCTCAGCACTGGGACCCTATCTTAGACTGGTGAAGGCTCTATGTATGCTGCCATAGTCTCTTTGAGTTCATAAGGAGTACACACTCTAAACCACTGTGTCAGCTCTCCAACCTGAACCATTGTTTTATATAAAAGTAAGGTAACTAGCTACTGTGTTTTCTTGATTTTATTACATGTTTCTGAATTAGAAATATGTTTATTTTCATATTTATCTATAAACTGAATAAATGTCATTCAAAAATCTACTCATAAAATCTATGAATCTTTAAATTAGTAGTTTTATTATGTTAATATCCTTCTTATCACGAGGCATATATGTGCATGCATACATTATATATATATATATATATATATATATATATATATATATATATATATATATATGCAATTCATACATAGGCAATGTGTAACTTTTATTTTTAAAAATTAAAATAGATTCTTTACCTGGGACAGAAGAAACTCTTATGGAGGAAGGTGAAGAGAAAGCATCAAATTTAACAGAACCAGTAAGTATATTAATTTATTTGTTTTTGTTAAATCTGTAACATGTACAGAAACAGCAAACAAACATGCAGAGAGAGAGAGAGAGAGAGAGAGAGAGAGAGAGAGAGAGAGAGAGAGAGAGAGAAATAGGAGCACATCCTGGAAGAACGCAGAGAACAAAATGAGCATCTTTGTATTTTTATAAAGAACACTTGAATAGCATCCACTATTCTCTGTAAAGCGGAGAGCTCTCACAGCAGCAGGGGACCACTTTACTGAATATACAGCAGGGCTGTGTCAAGCTCCTTCTGCAGTTGTGAGAAGCTTGACTAAGGCTTAACTAAGAGTGTAGTTGCTTAGAGATCAGATGTAACTAGAGCATGGGTACATTCTAACAGCTTGTGAGTTATCACTTGAACCAGTTGAGCTATTTGCATCCTAACCAATCTTCTAAGCTGACATATTCCTTAATGCATGCTATCATCTGGTGTGGAGTCCTTGTGACTTTTGCAACATCTTTACCAGGGTGTAACAGATTTCTGACTTTCAATGAAATTCAAGGTTAAAGGAGTAAACACAGGAAAACCAGAAGTCTCTATGTAAATTCTGAATATAAAAGTATTTAAAAGATTTTTGAATTGTTTTAATGCCCAAGCTAATGCAGTGCTTTACTTTTATACAGTGTTCATAGGGTTCATTTGTTTGTGTGCTTGCGTTTCCACAAGATACCACAGAGGACATGGTGTAAACAACAGTGCATTTCCTCTAGGTTCTGGAGATAGAAGTGTGAGGCGGTTCATCCATTTGACTAAGAATTTCATGAATTCATTGTTTTTAATAGCTGAGTAGTTCTCCATTTTGTAAATATACCACATTTTCGGTATCCATTTCTCTGTTGAGGGACATCTGGGTTCTTTCCAGCTTCTGGCTATTATGAATAAGACTGCTATGAACATAGTGGAGTATGTGCCCTTATTACAAGATGGAACATCTTCTAAGTATATGCCCAAAGAGGTATTACTGGATCTTCTGGTACTATGTCCAATTTTCTGAGAAACCACTAAACAGATTTCCAGAGTGATTGTACTAGCTTGCAATCCCACCAACAATGAAGGAGTGTTCCTCTTTCTCCATATCCTCGCCAGCATCTGCTGTCACATGAATTTTTGATCTTAGCCATTCTAACTGTGTGAGGTATAATCTCAGGGTTGTTTTGATTTACATTTCACTGATGATTAAGGATGTTGAACATTTTTTCAGGTGCTTCTCAGCCATTCGGCATTCTTCAGTTGAGAATTCTCTCTTTAGCTCTGTACCCCATTTTTATAGGGTTATTTGATTTTCTGGAGTCCAGCTTCTTGAGTTCTTTATATATATTGGCTATTAGTCCCCTATCTGAATTAGTATTGGAAAAGATCCTTTCCCAATCTGTTTGTGGCCTTTTTGTCTTCTTGACAGCGTCTTTTTCTTTACAGAAGCTTTGCAGTTTTATGAGGTCCCATTTGTTGATTCTTGATCTTGCAGCACAGGCCATACATAGCTCTTCTGTTCAGGAATTTTTCCCCCTGTGCCCATATCTTCGAGGATTTCCACCACTTTTTAAAAAAGATTTATGTTTCTCATTAGATATTTTCTTAATTTACATTTCAAATGCTATCCCAAAAGTTTCATCTACCCTCCCCCTACCCTACCTCTACAAGTTTCAGTGTCTCTGGTTTTATGCAGAGGTATTTGATCCACTTAGATTTGAGGTTGTATAAGGAGATAAGAATGGATCAATTCACATTCTTCTACAAGAAAACTGCCAGTTGTGCCAGCACCATTTGTTGAAAATGCTGTCTTTTTTCCACTGGATGATTTTAGCTCCCTGTCAAAAATCAAGTGGCCATAGGTATGTGGATTCATTTCTGGGTCTTCAGTTTTACTCCACTGATCTACCTGTCTGTTGCTGTACCAGTAAGTGAGGTAACCCAATCACAAAAGAACATAGATGATATGCACTCACTGATAAGCAGATATTAGCCCAGAAACTTAGACTACCCAAGATACAATTTGCAAAACACATGAAACTCAAGAAGAAGAAAGACCAAAGTGTGAATACTTCGTTCCTTCTTAGAATGAGGAACAAAATACCCATGGAAGAAGTTACAGAAACAAAGTTTTGTGCTGAGGTGGAAGGAAGGACCATCTAGAGACTGCCCCATCCAGAGATCCATCTGATATACAAACACCAAACCCAGACACTATTGCATATGCCAGAAAAATTTTCCTGACAGGACCCTGATATAGCTCTCTCTTGTGAGGCTATGCCAGTGCCTAGCAAATACAGAAGTGGATGCTCACAGCCATCTATTGGATGGAACACAGGGCCCCTAATGAAGGAGCTAGAGAAAGTACCTAAGGAGCTAAAGGGGTCTGGAACCCTATAGGAGGAACAACAATATGAACTAACCACTACCGCCCAGAGCTCGTGTCTCTAGTTGCATGTGTAGTAGAGGATGGCCTAGTCAGCCATCAATGGAAGGAGAAGCCCTTGGTCTTGCGAAAATCATAAGCTCTAGTACAAGGGAATCCAGGGCCAGGAAGCAGGAGTGGGCGGGTTGGAGAGCAGGATGGGGGGGGGGGCTTTGGGGATAGCATTTGACATATAAATGAAGAAAATATATAATAATTAAAAAAAAAAAGGTGAGGCAGTGTTAATTTCTACCTACTGTGGTGATCAATGTCTGTCTTCTTCCCAAGTCACCCTGTGCTTCAGCTTTCATTGCTGCTGTTGTTCCAGTTCCTTCCCTCAACCAAGATGATTCACCAGAATCCCCTCTGTCACTAGGGTCCATCTGCAGTAGTAACTGTATTGCAGAGAATTAGTTCTTTTAGAACCCCATTTATAAACACATTTTGAGGTAATCATGAAATTTATGGGTTTACATAATAAGCCATGCCACTATGATAAAATGTCTCTCCGACTATACAGTACTTCTTTAAGGGTATTGTCTTTACTGTTGGATGTCACACTAAAATTAATTCTAAAAATACTAATAAATTAATGCTATTTTTCTAAAAGACTACTTTTTCACTGTAGCTTTCCTGACCTTTATTAAACTTTTATGTTTCTGTACTTCTTCTCCTGTATTACGTGACACTGAATCATGATCTATAACCTACTACTTTGTTTATTATCCACATCATTCTACCATAATACAAGATAATTAAAGGCAGACATGTTTTGTTTTCTACTTCTCTTTTTTGCACATAATAGGTCCATAATACATGTCTGTTATATTAATTGCATGACTCAGCAATAATTCCCAGGCAGTGAGTTAAGCATGTTAGAGTCGTAGAAACAGGTAGAGCCATCTTAATTTAATATAGCAACTTGCTCCTTCTTCCCCTTCCCATTGCATTCCCAGCCATTATCATATTCCTCTCCTCACTATCGATACCCATATGTGAGAAAATTGGTCCTGAAAGCTCAGTCTCCAGACCATTTTTGTAACACTATAGTCCTATTGAATTTCTTGTGTACCTTACTTTTTCTTTCTAGCTGTTATCTTAGCTTTACTCGTGGATTGACAGCTTAAAACCAGTGTTTTTTTTTTTTTTTTTCTTCTAATACTCAGATATTAGTAATTACTTTAGATTCCTTTCTATTACTATCCTAAAATAATCTGACTAAAACAATTTGGGGAAGGATGAAGCTTATTTGGAATAAGCATCTATACTGCAGTCTACAACCAAGAGAAATCAGGTCAAAAGCTCAAGAAAAATCTTGAAGTAAAATATATGGAGGAATGTTGTTTGCTGGCTTGGTGGTTCATTCTTAGCTATCTTTCATATGCAGCCCAGGACTGCCTGCCCAGGGAATGATACTACTCACCATGGACAAAGCCCTCTTACATCAGTGGCAGTCAAGACAATCACCCATAGACATGCCCATAAGTCAGTCTGATCTGGGCAACCCCTCAACTGAGACCCCATTATTCGACTATTCTAGGCCATGTAAAGTTAACAGTTTAACCTATGACACAATCTGCTAGCATGTCCCACCTAAGACAAATTATTCACCCAACATGCAATCTATACTTTCAACCAATTCTTACATTGTGTACTTCCAAATATATGCCTTACATACTTTCTATAAATGCATAAATACATTTGTTTAAATACAATATTATTTTAATGGTAAAGCAGAAGAATTTCAGCAACTTTTATTTGAAAGAACATTTTCTCACTTCAATGCATATCCATAATTTTATGATATTTAAGCTGGATTATTCTTCAGACTATAATAACTTGTTAATCATAATTTTCTTAAATGTTTATTTTTATCATCTGTGAAATCTAGCTAAGTTTTTATTTCTCCTTGCATGTTTAAATGCTCATGTCTATGATTCTACCACTTCAGTGGTGGAGACAGAAAGACCCAGAGTTCATTAAGTACATAGCCAGTTGTAAGCCAGTCTGAACTAGATGTTTAACCTATTTGTTTGAGACAAAAAATATTTTTAATTAAAAATGATATTACTAGAAGATTTATTTTCTAATGGCCTTATCAAATTAATCTTTGCCTAAAATGTTTGGCTTACTTTAAAACTTCTGATATGCCAGTGAAAAATTAGTATTGTTTAATCAAATGATTTGTAAATGACTTTATATTGGCACTTAAAGAGTTTGCCTTCTTCCCACAATGATCACGCAGTGCTTTTCTAATGAGAAATTTTCTTGAATAACAATTTTTAATCATTCCTCTATTAGATATTGAATTCTTAAAACTTCTTTGACTCCATTTAATACCATCTAATCTATTTAAATCTTTTTTGGAAATGAGTAATATTAATAATAAAAAAGATAAGTTATTGCTGTAAATATGATAGTTTTAGGTGATGGTAGCTCCTTTTAATATAAAGAAAATGTAGATTTTAAAAAGTTGAAGTTAATTATTTTAGGATGATTATATTTTAGATGTAAATTGCCCAAAGTGTGCATTTGTAATATTTTTGGATATTATTTTTAGTAAGCCAAAGAGAAGCTTGTAACATTTCCCAAGTGCTAATAGGGAATTGAAGCAAAAATGACTTTTCTTTTTACTATTGTCATAAATATAAAATATATCAAAGTAAAATTCCAGTGATATTCTGTAAAAGTGTGAATATATCACAAATAGTAAAGCTATTTCATCTATACATCCCTTCGCTGTGTTCACTAGCCTCCCTGTGGGGTAATGTGCATGCATAAGTGAACTCAGCCCTTTAGATATTTTTCCTCATGGATGAATCCATGCTTTCAATATTTCTTGAATATTTTAGTATTAGAAAGGCAATGATTACATTTAGAATTTTATCTTAATCCTTTTATACCCCTCAAAGCAAATCATTCTTCTAGAATTTTTCTCTTTTCTGTTCTGGAAAGCTTTTTAGCATACACATAATCCATGCAGATTAAAGCTGGATTTGTCAGGTAAATCCCTTTATTAAAAATGGGTGAACAAAAGGAAAAGAGTATTCAAAGGAAAATACCAAGCAGCAGGTATGGCTTAGCTTCAAGAGTGTCATAGACAGATGTTTGAGGTAAATGATTGATCAAGATTTACATAAA
This sequence comes from Mus minutoides, assembly GCA_902729485.2. Lineage (NCBI taxonomy): Eukaryota > Metazoa > Chordata > Mammalia > Rodentia > Muridae > Mus > Mus minutoides. The sequence goes on along the minus strand of LR753334.1, from coordinate 806,136 downwards.
AAATTTTCAAGTTTCACAATTTCAACAGAAATAATTAATTAGTCTTATTTTTTCTATCTTATTTTCAAGACACTAATTAAATACATGGACATGGAACAATGATAAAAGATGATCAGGAAAGATCTTTCACCTTCAGTGTCTTCTTGATTTCTTCCTTCATAAATACTTATTTTATTCAGTGACTCCCATAAGACTTTCTGGTTATTATAGCTACTGAAAATAGAAAAAAAAATTAAGAGAATTTCTGCTGAGGTTTCCTGAAATGCTCAGGAGTTATTGAAAGTTCTATTTTTCTTCTAAAGAGTATTATTTACTCATGAAAATATGTAAATTTGTCTAGAGTGGGTGTAGTATTAATAACAGCACAGATGTCTCGTGCACGATTACTTCATGAAGCATTTCAGACACTGGAGGTTAATATTCTTGGTCTTTGTCTTTCTGTGACACAATCATTTTGAACATAATATCCATCCTGAGAATTAAGTTGTATTTACTTTTAAGTGAGCAAACTGAGCTCTCACAATATTGTAGGATGCATCCTAGGATGGGACACAGACCACTCATATTTCCATCCTAAGACCTTGTTAAATAGCTACCTGAAGTATAAAACACACACACTTTAGGCCATCCTCATTGGTTAATAGTAAAGAATTCATCATTAGATTAAGCAGGGTGGAAAGCTGCAGGTTAAACTATTGGATGCTAAGAGGTGGCTTTTTATGAAAGGAGGGGGCTTTGTAGGTTATCTTTGCCTACATAGGTCTTCCATAACTGAAGAGGCCTGAGAGACCTGGGTATCAGGACAAGAGAGATCCCGAGAGTGAGAAGAGAAACAAGACACTCCTCACATGTTTCCTGTAGCCACTTAAGCATTCTCGAGATTCTGGAAATTATCTCAGTAAAACACCTACTTAGCTTAATTAGATGCCAAGTTTGGTTAGTTTTAAGCCTGAGGGAGATTGTGTTTTGTGAAATAGTAAATAAAGCACCTTCTTTATTTGATCCTTTATTGCACAGTGGGTGACTTTGGCTTTTGTTTTTTTGCTGATATTTTTAATCTCTACTCAGTACTGAGACTTGTACCTTTCTGGAAGTAGAAATTTGTATGCTTGGTTCATTTGCCAGCAACCCTATATGCACATGAATTTTAAAATGTACAAATTTTGTAAGGTGCAAATTTTTTTGATAATTCAAAGGTTGAAGGTTAAAAAAAAAAAAATGTGTTTACATCTGTAATACAAACCACTGCCTGATAACTTCAGAAAGTTTTGACATCAAGGGCATTGTTCCATAATGAGTTCTTTATCCTGGGGAGAATTTGATGAATTGGTTTTTGTTCATTTAAAAATTAATCCTCAAATGAAGTGCATAGGTCAGCTATGTCTCTGTTGTGTATCTTTTTCCTGTCTGAATGTTAATACCCAGAATAGAATCTTCTTATATTAAATCCTGGATGCTTTAGGGAATTATATTAAAAGAGGAATTCCATTACACAGTGAACATTAGTTGCTAAGACTGGAGGAGATCTGTAATCTCCTGTAGTCATATGACCTTTATAATATGCAGTGTGATGACATACCTTCACATCTCTTCTCTAGTTGCCTGGTTGCTTCTTTCAAACCAAGCAGTATGTGCTCACCTGGGATATTAATTCTTCTATTTCTTCCCAACTTGCAGATCTTTATGTCTTCTTTTGTAAGTCATAAATGTGTACATTTAAAACAGCATAATATGCTCATATACCTTTATTATAAAAGAATGGCCATTAGACTATTTGCCTAACTATGGATTTTGCTATCTCTACTCTCTCCCTTGTTTCTTACTAATGTGGTTATTAGCCACCCTTAACAGATCTACCTCATAAAAATTCTTTCTGCTTCATCATCTTTACAAGTTGATATTTTGAGACACCCTATAAATACTTTTCCACACTGAAGTATAGTATCATGCTAAGCAAATAATTTTCAATATTTTATAGGGTATATAATTCTATGCAAATTGATAGAGATTGAATAGCTTGGTGAAGAAGTTGTAATCTCTTTTCTTGCATTAGATAGCTTGCATGCAAAGCAGATAGATGACCAGCATTTATGAACTTAATTATAAGCATATTTTATTTGACTTTTCTCTTGCAATATGAAAAACAAAAGAAATAAATGTTCATTACTATCTCACCAAGTAAGAGTCTTTAATATAGCAAATTTTAAGTCTTGAAACAATGAGTTGACAAAGTGCTTGCAATGAATTTTCTCTACATAACAGCGAGGAATGCCTGCTTGGTTCAGCACTGAAGGATTTTTATCATTTATGGAATTTTACTTGGGCTTCTCTTCTTATAGTTTCAGGATGCCAATAAAGCTGCTGGAAATGAGGTCCTTGAGTGGATAAGTTTTTCTGGGCAAGTTTTGGGGCCAGGTGAGATTTTTTTTCCTTTAGAAATTTCAGGGACACTGATTTCCAAAACATCAAGGGTGGACATATTGAACCAAATCTATGCAAATATTAATTTTTAAAACATATATACATTTTGAAGAAATGTAAATTCTGAATGTTATATCCACATAGAAAATGTGGCCTAACACGGTAAAATATGGCATAATAAATGTTTAGACATTGATGGTGGCTTTGCAAAGGAATTCAGGCTGTGTCATTTTAGTGCATCTGAGTAAAAGTAGGACATATGTTTATTGAGATTAATTAAATTTTTCACTTATGCTTTAAGGTAATGTGACAGAAGAATGACAAAATGTGCATAGTTGTGAGAGAATATGATTGATCTTGGGTAGATGGAACCCAAGGAGTTGTGGGACATTGTGTTCTTCTTGTGTAGGGATCATATCATGGTTCATGGATTTTTTTCAAGGATGACAAGCAAAAAAGAAAACATCCCTTGATATTGTCAATATTTTGAAGTTAGTTTTGGTTCCTTCAAACTTGAATTTATTTATATGTTACTGAGCTGAAGCCGAAGGAAGGTCATGTGGCTTGTGCTTATGCTGAGAAGGAAAGCCTACCATGTCTGATAATAACTTGCACTTGTATAACAGGTGTGCTTCGTGGATCAAATTAATACTGTCTACTTTAATGGATCTAGGAAAACTTTGTGTTCCCCAGAAAAGGATTTTCTTTACATTCTTGCCTTTTCTTTAAAACTAAGAAAACTCTGTAGATCTTCTAAAACAACCAGATATAGAGTGATTTCCTACAGAACCTTACACATTTGTAGACTTCATCTTTGAACCACATTCATTTAGACCAATTTTTCCCAGTATAGAAAATAATTACATGCATAACTAGAATCTCAGGAATGTGCTTATACAAATGAATTGAAAATTATTCTTTATGTATGTTGACCTAACGTGATACATATAACAAAAATTCCTTTTACTGTTAGTATAAAATTTTTAAATTATTTAGTTTCAAAAAGTATATGAACAAGTGTTTTTCACATATATCAATGCACCAACTGTTTGTCCAATGTCACTGAATACCAGAAGAGGCATTATATCTGCAATTGGAGTTACAGACATGTGAGCTACAGTGTGGGTGCTTTAAATTGAACCTAAGTCCTTTGGAAAAACAGCTAGCAGCCTTGATCACTTAGTCATCTCTGCAGCCCCTCATTTTCTTCATTTTAAATAGAATGATGAGCATCTTCTCACAGGATTTTATGGGGCTAGCTGAAGAGCGTGTATATTAGTGTAGCCTTGACTTACAGTGTATTAATGTCTTATTTTTCATTTTTGAAAGTTAGATTTACACTTCAGTGCAAAACAAGAAGATGCTATTGTCATATTTGGACAAATATCAGGGTTTAAAGCTGGATTCTCTTACTAGGGTGTCCCACACTATCATTATGGTCAGGGTCCATGAACAGGAGGTGACATGAAGAGGAGGTGATGGCATTACTGAGAACTCGGCTTTTCAGCCCCATGGGTAATTATTTATGTCTCATTTCCTGGCAAACATCGATGTGTTGCACAAACACTAATTTTCTGTGTTTGTTTTGATGTAAAAAGGGCTGCAAACACTGACTTAGTTTGCTTGGTATTTTGTTCATGGATGCAATTCTTTAGAGGAAACACTACATATAAATTATAGACAGTGCCTGAGTTTATTTAGCTTCATGCAGCCTAAATTCTTTAAAAGGTCAAAGCCTCTGGTACTTTAAAATTCTTGTTCTGTTCCAGAAAAAGTCCATTTGACTTGTTTGCCAAGCATTAAATCCACTTACCAGGATTAAACAGTCTTTTAACATATATAAATGAAAATAAACATAACATCTCTTAAACTTACGATATTGTGTCTATAAGTACAAAATGAAGGCTCTCTCTCTCTCTCTCTCTCTCTCTCTCTCTCTCTCTCTCTCTCTCTCTCTCTCTCTCTCTGAGATAGGGTATAACCCTGACTGTCCTCTATAGACCAGACTGGCCTCAAACTCAGAAATCAGCCTGCCTTTGCCTCCCAAGTGCTGTGATTAAAGGCATGTGCCACGACTGCCCAGCTAATAAGTAAACAGGCAACCTCAGGAAATAGGAGGTTGGGGGGCAGGGGGAGTGCACCAGAGACCTGGGAGGTGAGAGACTCCCAGGATTCACAGGGAGGGACTTTTGATGAAATGCCCAACAGAACTTATAGAGCCCACCTCCAGCAGGAAGACAGGAAATCAAGTGATAGGGTTGCCATCCCACAGATATACCTCTGACCCATAATTGTTCCTGTCTGAAAGAATTACAGGGATGGAAATGGAGAGGAGCCTGAGGAAAAGAAGGTTTAGTGACAGGTCCAAAGTGGGATCCAGGTCAAAGGGAGGTCCCAAGGCCTGACACTATTACTGAGGCTATGGAACGCGCACTAAAAGGGACCTATCATGACTGCCCTCTGAAAGACCCAACAAGTAGCTGAAGGAATCAGATGCAGATATTTGCACCCAAGCAATGGACAATAGCAGCTGACCTCTGTTGTTGACTTAGGGAAGGCTGAAAAAATTCGAGAAGGGTGATCCTATAAGAGCACCAAGAGTCTTAATAAATCTGGACCACAAGATCTCTCAAGCACTGGACCACCAAACAGACAGCATACATCAGCTGATATGAGGCCCCCAACACACATACAGTAGAGGACTTCCAGGTCTGTGTTCATTCAAAGATGATGCACCTAATTCTCAAGAGACTGGAGGCCCCAGGGAGTTTAGGGGTCAGGTGGGGTGGAGGGTGGGGGCATCCATGTGGATATAGGGTATGGTGGGGAGGAAGTGTGGGATGTGGAGCAGTTAGAGGGTGGGGAAGGACAGGGAATGGAATATGGAGTGTAAGAATAAATTACAAGTAAAATTAAATTTTAAAAAAGTTTATAATTAAAAAAATAAGTATAAAATGAAACATTTTGCCTTTTAGTGCCTTAATTAACTGCATTTCTTTGATTACTAGTGAGTATTTAAATTTTAATCTTTATGTTTGTTTATTTGTTTATTTAGTGTGTGTGTGTGTATACATACATGTGTACATGCACAGGAGTACAATGGACCTTGTTTATTGGTCAGAGGACATTGTGGGATTTGTTTTTCTCTTTCTACCATGTGGGTTTTGGGGATTGAACTCAGGTTGGCATGTTTGGTGACAAGAGGATTTATGCTGATTTAAAAAAAAACATATTTATTTTCACTGTGTATGTATATGATGTGTGTAATGGGTACATGTGCCATGGCATGCATGGGGAGGTCAGAGAATACCTTTGTAGAGTTGGATCTTTCCTTTCACTGTCATGTGTTTTCTGGGAAATTAAATCAGTTCTTGAGGTTTACATGATCATCTCGCTGACCACATTAACCAATACATTGACATATTATTTATTAGGTTGTGGATTTTCAGTGTTTGTTCCTGTTCCACTGGTCTTGTCTTTCTTGAGATTTCTCCCCCACCCCGCCTGATTGACTTTGTTGGCATTCATTATATTACCATGGTGACTCACTCCAGTTCACATTTGTTGGAAGTATTTTCAATAACTTTCAGCTTAGCACTAAATATTATAAAAGTTCGATTATAGAGAAACCATACTTTCTTATATTTTTTCATTCTTTTTACACTTACTGTCCTTTTCAATATTAGATAAACATGTACCTCTCAATTCTTTGCAGTTTTCTTTTGAACTCCCCACTTGAACTTCAGTTCCATGCTATTGTAAGTCAAGAAACTGGTAACGTTTCCAAAAATCATTTGTTGTATTACTTTCTCTAACTCACCCACGCCTCCCTCTTTCTATTACCCACCAGCAGTACAATGGATTGGAAATCCTCACCTTCTGTCCATATTATTACAGCATTCCTTTCTTATTAGTTTGAGATTTTTCTTTGCATGTTAATGCACTCTAGAGAATAATGGCATAGCATTTGCTGAATTTTAATTTTTTTATGTTAGAAAATCATCCCCTTTGACCAACAATCTTCTAATATGATTTATAAATAGAAGTGCAGAAGTTGTATGGCATGTGATAACTTGTCTTGATTTTCTCTGTTTATAAATAATGAAGCTAGATCGGAGTCCCACCCCAAGATGATCCAAATCTGGATTCTGTTCATGTATTCACTCTATCAACTTATCAGCAAGGGTTTTGTGCTACTCAGGTCTTAGTCATTATAGCATTACATGTTTCATGCAAAGGAAGAAGAGTTCCATTTTAATTTTATTTTATAAAGTCAAAGAAAAACGCCATTCAATAGTAAGCAATTGCTCTTTGTTTCTGCCTTGTAATACATTTCTTGAATATAGTTTATTAAAAATATATAAGTCCATTTCTGCTTAATGCTAGTGTGTGTGTGTATGTGTAGTCTCTTTATATAACCTAACCTGATAACAAACATACAAAATTCCTGTCACTGCTTCTCAGGTATTGAAATCACAACTATGCACCATCACTTCAGGTAACATTGAAAGATTTCCTCTTTCTATAAAAGTCTGGGGAAGTTTGTCTGTTTGTTTGTTTGTTTGTCTGTCTTTGTTTCTCAGCCTAATGAGACATAATAATCAGTTTTGAACTTAATTTGGTGAGTCTATTGAAAAGTATTTTGTCTAGTGATTTTTGTGTAATTTCATCAGCAAAGCTTAAATGGTATTCACAAGAATCTCAGGAATTAGAGGTGGGATCAAAAGCTGAGCTTCTGGTTATTTTGGTCAGCCTATCGGGAAATCTTGATCCAGAAATAACACAAACTGTTTGGGGTAAAAAGGAAACTGGATAATTTGTAAGCATGTACATTTCCATGATGTCAGAACTCATAAGAATTCTGAAATGGATGTCTGTATTTACTTAAATCATAAGTTCTGGAAGTTCCACATTTCTTCTTAGATTTTTGCTTGTGTTTTGAAAATGTTTATTAGGAAAGTATTTACATTTCAATAGTGAGACATTTCTGGAAAGAGACATTCTGGAAAGATTATTTTTTCAGTGATGGAAATTTAAAAATGTTAAATGCCTGTAAATGTTCAATGTTATCAAGAAATTTTGAGATTACAAAATTTGAAAAGCAGTTATGTAGGATCCATCCTTCAAAAATAAAGAGACAAACACATCCCAGCCTACGCGGTTTGCTGCTAAAGAAATCTAAAGAAGAGGAAAGATATGTAGACCCAGGGGAGCACAAGCTATTAGGCAGGCATGCCTAATACTACTTCCTTCCACGGCCTTGCTAGGTGGAACTCCTTCAGGCTAAGTCTCTGTCAACGGGGGGGGGGGGGGGGGGGGGGGGGGGGGGGGGGGGGGGGGGGGGGGGGGGGGGGGGGGGGGGGGGGGGGGGGGGGNGGGGGGGGTGGGGGAGAGAAACCCAAAATACTTTGAGTGAATCTGCTGCATTTATAATATTGTTATTTCCATGGTAGCTTTCAAATATGAACCTCATTCTGATTCCTGTTTTCTTCTGGTGAAGGAGTTGGTCCTCCCAGTGAACTCCTCCTGTAGAATAAAAGCATCATCATATCCCCAAGTTAAACGGCCACTGAAGCCAAGGTCATGCTCAATCCCTCTCCTTCAACCACAGAAAGGCCTTTGCCACTTAGATATCTCTTCATATCCCTTAACAACTGGTTCTTCCACACAACTGCTCCTCCTATGAATTTCTGGCTTGGAGAAAAGGTACATATCCTTTCATGAGATCAGGCCTTTCTGCTGGAGGCCCACTACTATAGATATGGATTGATAGAAAGTGATATGATCAAGAATGGCTCAGTCTGCTATGGTACCGAGTAAGTTCAAGAACTTACTTAGCATAACTCATTTAAACTTTTCAATCCTCTGAAAACATTTTTTCTTTTATGTTGTATACTTTATCTCTCAGCAATACAGCTTTAATTTAATATAATGATATTAAAAAGAACAATAAGTGCCTGAGAGTGAATGTTTGCTTCTTTTTATTTATTTTTGAAGTGGAATAAGACTAGGAAAAAAAAAACCATCAATGGACATTAACTAAAGCATTGTGCAGGTGAATATAGCTGCTGTGAGTCATCATGTGTAGTAGGCATGTTATGTCCAGAGGTCAACATGTCACAGCACTCCTTCTGGCTCTTAAAGTCTTTATATCCACTGCTTTTTGATGTTCTCTGAGTTTTGAGTGGGAAGATATTGATATGCCCTTCATGACAGAGCACTAATGCTAACCTGTTCTCAGCACTACCTGTATAGTAACTACTGTCCACTGCAATGAGCATCTTCTCTGACCAAGGATGAGAACACCACAAGTCTAACGATGCAAACATAACCATTCAGAGGGCTGTTTAATAACATGACCTGTAACCAAAACACTATCAGAAGATTCTCCATAGGAACCGGTGATCTCCCTAGTCATTGGGCTTGATCATGATTATAACATGGTCATAATAGTGTATGTTCATAAATTCCCTCCCATGCATTGTTCTGGGACCTGTTATTGGAGGCAAGGGGTAAGGGCATATGTACTTCTGCATGGATACCCTGTTTTTGTCTCTGTTTTCTGTCACCCAGAGTGGCTCCAGTGTGGTTGTCTGTATGTATGATTTGCCTTTAAAGTAAAGAATTTATTTAACACTGAAGAATTTAAAGTAAAAAAAAAAGTAATTTTTTTTCGAATAAAAACTTTAAACATACGACGACAATTCAGGCTGTTCTAAGATTTGAAATTTATTTTTTATGTAGTACTATTAAAATTAAGAACTTTCTGATCATTTTGTATTTTAAGACTATTTTTCTACCTTATTAACCACTCTTGTGGCTTAATGCCCTAAATAGCTAAAATTTTTTTTGTTGTTTTCAGAAAAATTCACCTTGGAAATTTTGGATGCCTTTAAAAGCTTGAAATTTTTTTTGTTTCTTTTGGCTAAGTAAGAATTAAGCATATCCAAGCATATTAAACAAAAGGTCATTGAACTTTCATGAGACTGATTAAGATTGAAAAGAAGAGACCACAGTTAAAATTTATTATATTTTAAATAATATGCAAGCCTATCTGATAAATTTAGTCCTGGGAAATTTAATAAAGTATTTGACCACATCTTTCAATAGCTCAACTTAGAGAGAGAGAGAGGGAGAGAGAGAGAGAGAGAGAGAGAGAGAGAGAGAGAGAGAGAGAGAGAGAGAAAGTTCAAAATATTAAAAATCAAGATTAGTTGATAGAGGCATTTAGAAACTGTCTTCTCCTCAAAGAAAAGAGAGATCCTAGCTAGTACAAGGACTTTCATTTTTAAGGAATACTAATTTTTGACTAAATTCTTTTAAATATAGATTTGTGAAATACTAAATTCTACTGTGCTTATGTGCGTGCGTATGTGCGTGCTTGCATGCATGCCTGCACGTGTTTGTGTGTTTTTATGAAGCCGCTAAGGAATTTTCCCTGAGACATTTATTAACTGAATGGAATTAGATCAAGGTCTCACTCAACAACACAAAGTAAAACCAAAGAAAACCCTCTAACCCCACTCCTTACTAAATTCTTCCTGGACAACTGCAGTGCACTACACTTCATAAACCAGTGTCTTTTTCATATAACTGTTGATATATAGGGAAACCAGAAGACTTTACTAGGGCATTCTTTGTCTACTGGAACTGCAAGCACAATGTGTTCATTTATCTGTGGCTATTAGTACTTTGCTCAGCTATAAGGTACAAATGTCAAATAGATGGTTTCACAGTCAGTAAAACAGACTGCAACATGTTGTCTTCCCACAGCTCTGAGGCTGGTTCTTAAAATTCAAAAACTTGAGATTTATATATGCACTTGATCTTATTAGATGCTCTCATATTAGTTCAAGAAACACATAAATGTTGCTGTTTCTGTTTTAAATATGTGAAAAGAAGGCCCGAAAGAATCTCCCCCTCACATCTCAGAGCCCTGCACATCTTCTCTAGGCTTGTCGGAATTTTTGAAATAGATGGCAGTGTAGCTTTGAAGAATAAGCATCTGGATAGTGTTAGCCCTGCTTGATGTCAGTCCAGAGATTTCAATGATGTGACTTTCAACATTAGAATATTTTAACCAATAATATAACAAGACAATATTTATGTACTATAATGAGTCAGAATGATCTCAAGATAGGCAGTACTTAGCACTCTGTGAAGTATGTGCTGGGGACTCTGGGGACAGGGGGACAGATTTCATGAGTTGAGCTGAAGGAGCAAAAGTGTCGTTCTGAAATTTTTCCAGTTTATTGCTGTTACTTAGGTGTTACTCCCAAGTTGCTTTGTTCCAAAAGGAACAGTGCTGTATACTTCAAAACTCAGATGGCACGTCTTTAACATCACTTAAAGCACTCAATCTAGTCTCTTAAGTACATTCCAGATTGCTAGAATCTATATATGATGTGAACCTGCATAACGATGTGAACCTGCATAACATCCATTATGAATTTCTCAGGTTTTTTTTTTTTTTTTGGATTTGGAATTGAACTTAGGCTTTTACACAATCTACCAAATTATCTGCTACTGAATCAGATGCCCTACTATTTTTGTTATGAGACAATTTCTTCTCAAATTGTCCAGGCTGGTATCAAACTCACAATCATTCTGTTTCACCCTTCCAAATAGCTAGGATTACAGGGGTGCACTGCCATCTCTACCCTTGGAGTTCCACTCTTTGCAGAATATTTTTTTTTTCAAATTACATAGAAAAGTTTCAACTGCAATGAATGCTTGAGCATGTTAAGGCACTGCTGCCACTGTGGCTGTTAGTATAAGCTTGAACAATTTGGCTTAGTTTTACTTGAATGATATTGGAAAGCTCTAGGTTCTAGTAGTTATGAAACATGTGAAAAGGGAGCTTCTAGAACATATGTGGAAGGTAATGTTTCAAAACAAGATTGAAACTCTTTCCCATGGAAGAATTCAGTTTACACTAGCATATTTTTGCTGGGTGTGATGGTCCACACCCTTAGTGCCTGTGCTCTGGAGGCAGAAGCAGGAAGAACTCTTGTGAGATTTATCTGCTCTGCATATAGTGACTTCCAAAGCCAACCAGGACTACACAGTGTGACCTTGTGTCAACAAAACAAAACAAAACAACCCACCAATCTTATTTTGAACCTATTTGAGGTAAATTAAAATGTTCCATATCTTCAACCTGTTACCACCTCCATTTCTGCCCATAAAGAAATATTAATTTTCTTCCAGGCATTTCTCACATGTCATATTTTACTCATTCTTATAAAAATTGTGGTTAAGGAATACTCATTCTCATAAGGATTAGAAGAGACAGTTTTCTCCTTCCGTTTCCCCCCCCCTCTCTCTCTCTCTCTCTTTCTCTCTTTCTTTTTCTTTCTTTCTTTCTCTCTCTCTTTCTTTCTTTCTTTCTTTCTTTCTTTCTCTCTCTCTCTCCTTTCTTTCTTTCTTTCTTTCTTTCTTTCTTTCTTTCTTTCTCTCTTCTTTCTTTCTTTCTTTCTCTTTCTCTCTTTCTCTCTTTCTCTCTCTTTCTCTCTTTCTTTCTTTCTTTCTTTCTTTCTTTCTTTCTTTCTTTCTTTCTTTCTTTCTTTCTTTCTTTCTTTCTTTCTTTCTTTCTTTCCAGTAGTCTTCACTCAAATCTTCTTCATGTGTCCATCTTTCCAAAACTTACCTGTGTTCTATTTCTGGACTTGAACTCTAATGCTTAGGCACATCCATCTCATTCCCTTAGTACCATGGGTGATCCTTTTTGCCTTTCTAATTTCTCTAGAACATACGTCATTTCCCACCTTTCCCAGACCTACATATTGTATTGATCAAGTCTACAGTAGAATATTCCCCAACTTGCTTTAATGCATATATTGAATTTTACCAATTTGTCTGAAAAGTGTCTTGATTTATGATTTTCTTTGTTCTGCCACTACAAAAAGCTCATCAAATTTTTGCTATGTTGGAATATGAGATTTGGAGTAAATTAAATCTGAAATTCCAAATTCACTCAGATTTGGTTCCAGAATAAACAATGTCTTGACCTTTTTGTGGAGAGAAATGTGCTTTTAATCAATTATTACTGGTGTTCTGTCTAAGTGGGTAAAGGTGCTTGTCACACCAGCTTGAGTTTGATTCTCCCAATCCCAACAAAGGTATAGGGAGAAAATAAACTCCAAAAACTTGTTCTCTGACTTCTGTGTATGTATATGACTTCTATGTATACTAATTGCACTCAGCATTAACATACACAGTAACAATACATAAAAAGTAAAGTCAAAGCCAAAGTTATTGTAATTTTTCTTGTAACTTGAATGAAAATTTTCTGCTGTGTTCCACTCAAACCATTTTGGAAATTATCTCTAGATTACAGACTGAATGTTCCAGAAAGTCGTAAATGATCCTAAAATAAAAATTCTGGTCATATTAAAGTTACAGTCAGAAAAATTAAATTTACCAGATTTAGCATTCATTGATCTCAATAATTTGGCCTGAGCACCCGTCCACCTGTACTTTACTTCTTCAACTATTATAAATGGCTTAGGATCTAGCAAGATGGTCCTAAGCGTACATGTCTCACTGGTAATACCCCTGACTTCTCATTTGAATTTACTGTTTCAGACTTGGGTTCTGGTCTTATTTATTTTACCTCAGCGCATAGATGTGTAGATAAATACATGAATGCAAAAGGGAATGAATGGGAAACATGGTGCACAATGGAGTACTATGCAGCTATTAGAAACAATGAATTTATGAAATTCTTAGGCAAATGGATGCATCTGGAGGATATCATCCTAAGTGAGTGTGATGGTTTGTATATTCTTGGGCCAGGGAGTGTCAGCATGTGGAGGTGTGGCCTTGTTGGAATAGGTGTGACCTGGTTGGAATAGGTGTGTCACTGTGGGTGTGGGCTTAAAATCCTCACCCTAGTTGCCAGGAAGTCAGTTTTCCACTAGCAGCCTTTGGATGAAGATGTAGAACTCTCAGCTCTGCCTGTGCCATGCCTGCCTGGATATTGCCATGCTCCCACCTTGATGATAATGGACTGAACCTATGAACCTGTAAGCCAGCCCCAATTAAATATTGTTTTTATAAGACTTGCCTTGGTCATGGTGTCTGTTCACAGCAGTAAAACCCTAACTAAGACAGTGAGGTAACCCAGTCACAAAAGAACACACTTGATATGCACTCACTGATAAGTGGGTATTAGCCCAGAAGCTCACAATCCTTCTTAGAAGGGGGAACACAATATCCATGGAAGGAGTTACAGAAACAAAGTTCAGATCAGAGACTGAAGGAATGACTATCCCAAGACTGTCCCACTTGGGGAACCATCCCAAAAACAACCAGGAAAACCAGACACTATGGCAGATGTCAACAAGAAGTTGTAGCTGTCTCCTGAGGGGCTCTGCCAGTGCCTGGCAAATACAGAAGTGGATGTTCACAATCATCCATTGAATGGAGCATAAGGTCCCCAATGCAGGAGCTAGAGAAAGTACCCAAGGAGCTGAAGGGGTTTGAAGTTCCATGGGATGAATATCAATATAAACTAACCACTACCCCCCAGAGCTCCTTGGAACTAAACCACCAATCAAAGAAAACACATGGTGGAACTTGTGGCTCTAGCTGCATACATAGCAGAGGATGGCCTGATTGGTCATCAATGGGAGCAGAGTCCCTAAGTCCTGTGAAGGATCTATGCCCCAGTATAGGGGAATGCTAGGATCAGGAATGGGAATGGGGAGGGTTGGGGAGCAGGGGGAGGGGCGAGGGCATAAGGGATTTTCAGAGGGGAAAGCAGGAAAGGGGATAACATTTGAAATTTAGATAAAGATAATATCTAATATAAACAAACAAACAAACAAACAAACAAATAAAATTTCAAAAAGTGAAGGAATGGATGATAGAACTATAGATCTATGATAAAAATCTATTTTTTTTGTTTTTACTTGCTGATGATGCTAGCTGACAAATATAGTAATGTACATATAACAAGTATAACAAATAACACAGATAATTATACTGCTTCACTTTGTTATTGCTCTCTAGCTATTTGAATCAAGTACAAATAAGTCCAGGTAATAGGAATTTATGTAGGAATGGAAAAATAATACCCCTACAACATTCAGGATAGAAGAAGAAACATTGTTCTTCAATGCCTAAATTACCTATCTATCCATCAAGAATTCAACCAAAATACTTATCTAATCATTGTGTCTTATGCTGTGAAGAATAGAAAATCATATTGGGAAGAATTTCCATTATCACACTTTGTTGTGTAGATATAGAAAAACAATATCCTTTAATTAGAAATCTGTTAGCTTAAACTTCAATGTAGGACAGTAACAGCAATTTATTATTATTATCACTTTACATCCTGCTTACCGCTCCCTCCATGTCACCCCTTTCCACAGTCTTCCCATCTCCTTTCCCCTTCTCTTCTGAGTGGATGTGGTCCCCCTAGATAACCATTTCACTGGAACATCAAGTTTCTGTGAGGCTAGGTTCTTACTCTTCCACTGAGGCCAGATAATGCAGCCAAGCAAGAAGAACATATTGCACATACAGGTTACAGCTTTTAGCATTGCCCCTGCTCCAGTTGTTTAGAACCCACATGAAGACCCAGGTGCACATCTGCTACATATGTGCAGGGAGGCCTATGTCCAGCCATGAATGTTCTTTGGTTCATGGTTCTGACTCTGAGAGCCCCAAAGGCCCAGGTTAGTTGATTCTGTTGGTCTTTTTGTGAAGTTCCTATCCCCTTAGGGGTCTACAATCCTTCTTCCTATTCTTTCATAAGAATCCCAAGCTTCATCCACTGTTTGGCTGTGGGTGTCTGCATCTGTCTGAGTCACCTGCTGGGTGGAGACTCTCAGACTTCTTTTCTGCAAGCATAACAGAGTACCATTAATAGTGCCAGGGATTATTGTTTGTCCATGTCTCAAGTTGGGCCAGTTATTAGTTGGCCATTCCCTCAGCCTCTGTTCCATTTCTCATCACTCCACTCCTTGTAGACAGGATAAATTTTGAGTCTAAAGTTTTGTGGATGCATTTGCATCCTTTTACCCCATTGAGGTTCCTGCCTAGCTACGGGAGGTGGGCTCATCAGGTTCCATATGCCCAATCCTGTGAGTCACAGCTAAGAAACCCCCATTGATTCTTAGGTGCCTCCCTTATCCAAGGTCTCTGTCTCTTTCTGAAGATTGTCCTCCTTTGCCTTCTCACCCTAGTCAATTGCAGATCTCCATTCATTCTCATATCCATCTGTTCATCTCTCCTGTCCCTTCTCAGACCTGATCCTGATACGCCCTTATTCCTCTCTCCATCCATCTCCCATCCATTTCCCTCTATCCATTTGACTCTTATGACTATTTTATTCCCTTTTCTAAGTGAAATTCAAGCATCCTTACTTGTGCCTTCCTTCTTGTTTAACTTATTTGGGTCTGTGAAGTGTAATATGGGTATCTTGTATTTTACAGTTAATATCCACTTATAAATGAGTACATACCATGTATGTCCCTTTGGGACTGAGTTACCTCATTCAGGATGATATTCTCAAGAGCTATCCATTTGCTTGAAAAATTCATGATATCTTCATTTGTAATACCAGGAACAGCAATTTTAAGAGGAGTTGACATTAATGAATTTTTCTTCATTTTGTGAGTGATTACACTCAGTGTTCCCTTGGATGATATACAGTTTTCAAAACAAACAATATTACCTCAGTCTCACTGATGAGTGATTATTCAAAGGTTAATTAAAATTTTTGAGCGCATAACTTAAGAATAGTTTGTAAAAATTCAAATGTAGGTCATCTGGTTACCAGCTACCTGTGGCATTTAAACATTGTTTTAGGAAAAACAAACATTAGTAAGGTGACATGAGAGGAGCTGTTGACAGAGATCAGATGAGGACATCATTTTACCAAGAGCTGTGCAAGAGCTGTGTTGACTGGCACTTTTGATTTGCCTGAGATGGATGCTGAAAACTGAACTTAGGTCCTTTGAAAGAACAACAAACTCTCTCAAATGCAGAGGCAGCTCTTCAGCCTCACATCTGTTATCCTTCATTGTGATGATGAACCCATAGAGTCAGAGCTGTTGTGGTTAATGTGAAAAAGAAGATTTTTTTTTACCCTGTATTTCCTTTTTAAAAATTGTTTTTATAGCTCTATAAAGGAGTTGTACTGGCTAGTTTTGTATCAACTTGACACAAGCTGGAGTTATCACAGAGAAAGGAGCTTCAGTTGGGAAAATGTCTCTATAAGATCCAGCTGTAAGGCATTTTCTCAATTAGTGATCAAGGTGGAGGTCCCCTTGTGGGTGGTGCCATCTCTGGGCTGGTAGTCTTGGTTCTATAAGAGAGCAGGTTGAGCAAGCCAGGGAAAGCAAGCCAGTAAGGAACATCCCTCCATGGCCTCTGCGTCAGCTCCTGCTTCCTGACCAGCTTGAGTTCCAGTCCTGACTTCCTTTGGTGATGAACAGCAATGTGGAAGTGTAAGCTGAATAAACCCTTTCCTCCCCAACTGCTTCTTGGTCAGGATGGGTCCATGAATAGAAACCCTGACTAAGACAGGAGTAATTGATAGTCTAGAATATTGACTGTTCTACTTGTGTGAAAAAACACCATAGGTAAATTTTTAATGTGTCTGGCTTTCAGTTCAAAGGTTTAGACCATTATTATGGTGGGAATCATGACACACAGGCAGACATGGTGCTGAAGAGTTGCTGAGAATTCTACATCTCAATCTGAAGGCAGCAGGAAGAGAGAGACACTGGGCTTGAGCTTTTGAAATTTCTAAACCCACCCTCCAGCGACAAACTTCATGCAGTAAAGCCACTCCTATTTCAAAAAAATCTGCATCTCCTAAGCCCCCTCAAGTATCACAACTCACTACTAACCAAGTGTTTGAATTCTTGGTCCATAGGGAATGTTGATATTAGGAAGTGTGGCCTTATTGGAGGAGGTGTAGTCTTGTTAGAGAAAATATGTTACTGTGGAGACGAAGCTTTGAGTTAGTGTATATGCTCAAGT
This sequence comes from Mus minutoides, assembly GCA_902729485.2. Classification (NCBI taxonomy): domain Eukaryota; kingdom Metazoa; phylum Chordata; class Mammalia; order Rodentia; family Muridae; genus Mus; species Mus minutoides. Next base: position 788,715 of record LR753334.1, on the reverse strand, counting down.
TCTTCTCTCCCTTTCTCTCTCTCTCTCTCTCTCTCTCTCTCTCTCTGTGTGTGTGTGTGTGTGTGTTTAAATTAGAAAATGTCCATAAATTTGTATGTACTTCTTTTTTGCAGATAGTATGGATCTAATTTCTTCTCAAATCACCAGAGAATGTTGATTTCTTTTTTAAATGAGGGTATCTGGTGAGACTTCATACTGTTGTACATTGTTTTGTCCTTGATGGTGTACTTAAAAGAAAATGGCAGTCCACATGTTTTATGTTCACATTCAGTATTAAAAACATGTTATTTTTTTCAAAAACAATTTTATTAGATATTTTCTTCATTTACAATTCATATGCAATCCCGAATGTCCCCCTACCTTATTCCACCCCCCGACCCTGCTCCCCAACACACCCTCTCCTGCTTCCTGGCCCTGGCATTCCCCTGTACTGGGGCATATAATCTTTGCAAGACCAAAGGCCTCTCCTCCCATTGATGGCCTATTAGGTAATCCTCTGCTACATATGCAACTAGAGACACAAGCTCTGGGGGGTACTGGTTAGTTCATATTGTTATTCCCAATATAGGGTTGCAGAACCCTTTAGCTCCTTGGGTACTTTCTCTAGCTCCTTCATTGGGGGCCCTGTGTTCCATCAATAGATGACTGTGAACTTCCACTTCTGTATTTGCCAGGCACTGGCATAGCCTCACAAAAGACAGCTATATCAGGGTCCTGTCAATAAAATCTTCCTGGATTATGCAATAATGTCCAGGTTTGGTGGTTGTTTATGGGATGGATTCTGGGGTGGGGCAGTGTCTGGATGGTCCTTCCTTCCATTTCAGCTATGAATTTTGTCTCTGTAACTCCTTCCATGGGTATTTTGTTCCCCATTCTAAGGAGGAAGGAAGTATCCACACTTTGGTCTTCCTTTTTGTTGAGTTTCATGTGTTTTGCAAATTGTATCTTGGGTATTCTAAATTTTGGGGCTAATATCCACTTATCAGTGAGTGCATATCATGTGTGTTCTTTTGTGATTGGGTTATCTCACCCAAGATGGTATCCTCCAGATCCATCTATTTGTCTCTGAATTTCATAAATTCATTGTTTTTAATAGCTGAGTAGTACTCCATTGTGTAAATATACCACATTTTCTCTATCCATTCCTCTGTTGAGTGACATCTGGGTTCTTTCCAGCTTCTGGCTATTATAAATAAGGCTCCTATGAACATAGTGGATCATGTGTACTTATTACCATTTGGAACATCTTCTGGGTATATGCCCAGGAGAGGTATTGCTGGATCTTCCAGTAGTACTATGTCCAATTTTCTGAATAACCACTAGACTGATTTTCCAGAGTTGTTGTACCAGCTTGCAATCTTACCAGTAATGGAGGAGTGTTCCTCTTTTTCCACATCCTCACCAGCATCTCTTTTCACTTGAATTTTTTTTATCTTAGCCATTCTGACAAGGTATAAGGTGGAATCTCAGGGTTGTTTTGATTTGCATTTCCCTAATGATTAAGGATAATGGAAATTTTTTCAGGTGCTTCACAGCTATTCAGTATTCCTCAGTTGAGAATTCTTTGTTTAGCTTTGTAACCCATTTTTTTAAATGGGGTTATTTGAATTTCTGGGGTACAGCTTCTTGAGTTCTTTGTATATATTGGATATTAGTCCCCTATCAGGTTTAGGATTGGTAAAGATCCTTTTCCAATATGTTAATAGCCTTTTTGTCTTATTGACAGTGTCTTTTGCCTTACAGAAGCTTTGCAATTTTATGAGGTCTCATTTGTCGATTCTTGACTGTACCACACAAGCCATCTTCGTTTAGTCTTTAACCCAGACTAGTGATCCTAGGATCCTGGTCATGTTAGGGTGCCTGTGGTGTGGAGAGTCCTTGGGCACCTTGGGACCTTCCACTGAGTTCGTGCCCAAGGTAGCCCGGGGCTGATGCTGATCAGAAGGAACCCCAACCACTACTCGGTTATGTTTCCTTTGTCCAGGTTCCTGCTGGCCCAGGCCCCTCCCAGTTGTTTTGGAACAGATATTATGACCCACTCACCAGTGATCCTAAGATCCTGGGTGTGCAAGTGTGCCTGTGGCGTGGAGAGTCCTCTGGGAACCATGGGACCATCAGCCAAGTTCGTGCTTAAGGTGGCCCAGGGCTGGCACCTACCAGAAAGAGGAAACATTCTTTTCAATAAAAGAAAATGAGTTATTCTGTACAAACTGAACACCTTTAATCATGACCAAGTATTTAAATATATGAGCTTGTATAGGCCATTCCTATTCAAAGCACCACAAATATTGACCCATATCAACTGCATAATTCAATGGTTTTGAAAGTATTTTCAGTTCATCTTGTTTTAGGACAATATTATTACCTCAAGGTCCATGCAAGGTAATAATCCATTTCTACTCCTAGACAATGACTTCTATATTGTCTCTTTGCACATATATCTACTTTGAACTTTTATAAAAATGAAATGATAAAGCACACAATCTTTTGTACCTCTTTGTTTTCATTCAACTTAATATTCATCAGGTTACATTTCATTATGTGATAGGTATATTCTTTTTACTGATGAACAGTAATGTTCCAATTCTGACTGCACCATGATATAGTTATGAGCTGACTGATCTGTAAGCTTTCTCTCATGTTGGCCTCTTATATATAATGATGCTATAAAGAATCATGTATGTGGTTTTCTGTGGACTGATTTTTTTTTTTAATTGTCTTGTGAAAGCTTCTGAGGAGTAGAGTTGCTTAGTTGCAGGTTCTTTGTTAACTTTTCATCTGCAGTTCTTAATATAAAAATTAAAGTTACAAAACTATAGAATTATCATATAACCAAGTATGCAGTAAACAAAGTAACCATAAAAATTTTATGTGACTATGTGAAGTTATACTATTCACAATAACCAAATGGAAGACCTAACCTATGCCTATTAATTAATGAATGCATAAAATAAAGATATATGAAGATTACTCAGGAATGAGAAATGACATTTTCGTTAATTTGTGTAATATTTCAATAAGGAAAGTATTGTAGTCCCATTTTTTTAAAATCTGAAAATATAAACACTAGGAAGTTAACATACTTATAGTCAAAGCCATTAATGACAATGCTGAGAGTCAAGATGACTCTCTTTTACCCTAAAAAAAGGAATTTTATGCTATAGTTAATTGTTAGACAATTGTTTGCATATGTACTAGCTGGAAGGCACCATAGACAAAAGAACAGTCAAACAAAGCATTGTTATGGAGAAGGTAGAAGAAACTGGAAATAAATTCATGTTGGAGAACCACTCACATTGTGTTTAATGCCAGAGGAGTTCTGAGTAAACCGGAACAATGGCCATAATTTATCCCATATTGCAACATGACAGCATAGAATTCAGTATGTGCTTATTATAAGCAGATTTCAAGTATTTTGGCTTACTACCAGGGAGAACATAGAGCTTGTAATTCAAATTACATGGTGTTTCAAGTAGAACCATGTCTTAATATTGGAGGAAGAGATTAGAGGTGATTGCCAGGACAGCAACAAGGTTCAGAGGGAGATTATTGCCTTAGATTACTTTGATGAGCTTGCTTGAAAACACCATAAAGGCTAAAGGACTTAATACTTGCTGAGTCTCAATAGAGAGATGTAGGCTGAGTAAGGTGGCTTAGAAGTTAAAATTCTTGCACTGTAAATTGTATTGAGAGGTTAGCAGATTAGATTCCAAACAGCCTCCTCAAATAGAAACCTATCCAAAATGTATTTGTACCAGGAATTGTTAGAGACGCATTAAAATTACATTGGCAACTATTTGAACTTACTAAAAGAGAGGGAGTGCTATGACCCCAGGACTCAGGAGAGTGCATGTTGCAAAAGCAACAGAGCATCTGGGACAGGGTCCTACTGGCCTACATCTGCAGCCAGGAGGTAGAGCTTGTTCTCAGTCCTCTATACACCTTGCCTGCCAGAGGAGAGCTGGCCTCCAGGGAGTGCTCTGACCGCAGGACTCAGAGGAGATTGCAATTTGCTCTCCAGTGACTCTCCAAAGCCAGTCCACTCGGGACTACACAGGCTGCAGAAGCAGCAGAGTAGCCAGGACAGGATCCTATAGGCCTATATCTGCAGTCAGGAGGTGGGGCTGTTCCACAGCCCTCTGTGCACTGATCTTGCAAGGATAGAGCTGGTGTCCCAGGAGTGCTGACACAGGCTTAACCACTCCCAGGAGGAACAAGCTCTAGCCAGAGACAGCTAGAACATCTAACCCCAGAGATTAACAGATGGCGAAAGGCAAATGCAAGAATCTTACCAACAGAAACAAAGATTACTTGGCATTATCAGAACCCAGTACTGCCACCACAATAAGTCCTGGATACTGCAACACACCGGAAAAGCAAGATTCGAATTTACAATAATATCTCATGGTGCTGGTAGAGGATTTTCAGAAGGACATTAATAACTCCCTTAAAGAAATACAGGAGAACACTGCTAAACAGGTAGAAGCCCTTAAAAATTAAGCACAAAAATCCCTCGAGGAATTACAAAAAAAAAAAAAAAAAAAAAAAAAAAAAAAAAAAAAAAAAAAAAAAAAAAAAAAAAAAAAAAAAAAAAAAAAAAAAAAAACACTGCTAAACAGGTAGAAGTCCTTAAAGAGGAAACACAAAAATCCCTTAAAGAATTACAGGAAGGTCGCCTCCAGGACTTCTCCACGCAAAAGTCACTGTTGCCAGTCGCTGCTGCAGCCTCCACTGGAACCACCGCTGCCTTCGCTGAAACTGCTGTCGCCACCATGGCCCAGTACAAGGGCACTGCAAGCGAGGCAGGACAGGCCATGCACCTAATGAAGAAGAGGGAGAAGCAGCGTGAGCAAATGGAGCAGATGAAGCAGAGGATTGCAGAGGAGAACATAATGAAATCTAGCATTGACAAGAAGTTCTCTGCACACTATGATGCTGTGGAAGCAGAGCTCAAGTCCAGTACTGTGGGTCTTGTGACCCTGAATGACATGAAGGCCAAACAGGAGGCACTGGTGAAGGAGCGAGAGAAACAGCTGGCAAAAAAGAAACATTCAAAGGAGCTACAGCTGAAACTAGAGAAGCTTCGAGAGAAGGAGCGCAAGAAGGAGGCCAAGATCTCCAGCCTGTCCTTCACCTTGGAGGAAGAGGAGGAGGGAGTTGAAGAGGAGGAAGAGATGGCTATGAATGAGGAGGAACTGGAGAGGGAAGAGATCACCACAAAGAAATAGAAATTGGGGAAGAACCCGCTTGTGGACATAAGCTTCTTGCCTGACCAGGACCGGGAGGAGGAAGAGAATTGGCTTCGGGAAGAGCTGCGCCAGGAGTGGGAAGCCAAGCAGGAAAAAATCAAGAGTGAAGAGACTGGAATCACCTTTAGTTACTGGGATGGCTCTGGGCACCGGCGCACAGTTAAGATGAAGAAAGGCAACACGATGCAGCAGTTCCAACAGAAAGCACTAGAGATCTTGCGGAAAGACTTCAGTGAACACATCATGGAGGATTTAATCATCCCCCACCATCACAGCTTCTATGACTTCATCGTTACCAAGGCAGGAGGAAAGAGTGGGCCACTCTTCAACTTCAATGTTCATGATGATGTGCGACTGCTCAGTGATGCCACTGTGGAGAAAGATGAGCCACATAAAGGCAAAGTAGTGCTAAGGAGCTGGTATGAGAAGAACAAGCACATTTTTCCTGCCAGTCACTGGGAGCTCTATGACCCAGAGAAGAAATGGGACAAGTACACGATCCAGTGAGCATCTAAAAGTGGGCATGATCTTGGCTCTCCCCAGCGTGTCTCCAGGGCTCTAGGTGACCATGCTAGAGGACACTGTGAGGATGGTAGTTGCTATTCCCTGACCTGATGTTATCATTACTGATTTTCTCTTTTACAATAAAAAAGTTCACGTGTTGGAAAAAAAAAAAAAAGAATTACAGGAAAACATAAACAAACAGGTGAAGGAATTGAACAAATCCATCAAAGATCTAAAAATGGCAGTAGAAACAATAAAGGAATAAAGAAATCACAAAGGGAGACAACTGTGGAGATAGAAATCCTAGGAAAGAAATCATAAGCCATAGATGCAAGAATCAGAAACAAAATACAAGAGCTGGAAGAGAGAATCTCAGGTACAGAAGATTCCATAAAAAACATGGACACAACAATCAAAGAAAATGAAAAATGCAAAAAGATCCTAACTCAAAACATCCAGGAAGTCCAAGACACAATAAGAAGACCAAACCTAAGGATAATAGGTATAGATGAGAATCAAGATTTTCAACTTAGAGGGCCAGTAAATATCTTCAACACAATTATAGAAGAAAACTTCCCTAACCTAAAGAAAGAGATGCCCATGAACATACAAGAAGCCTACAGAACTCCAAATGGACTTCACCAGAAAAGAAATTCCTCCCAACACATAAAAATCAAAACACCAAATGCACTAAATAAAGATAGAATGTTCAAAGCAATAAGGGAAAAAGGTCAAGTAACATATAAAGGCAGACTTATTAGAATTACAGCAGACTTCTCACAAGAGACTATGAAAGACAGAAGTCCTTGGACAGGTGTCATATAGACTCTAAGAGAAAACAAATGCCAGCCAAGGCTACTATACCCAGCAAAACTCCCAATTACCATAGATGGAGAAACCAAAGTATTCCATGACAAAACAAATTCACACAATATCTTTCCACAAATCCAGCCCTTCAAAGAACAATAAAGGAAAAACTACAACACAAAGAGGGAAATTATACCCTAGAAAAAGCAAGAAAGTAATCCTTCAACAATACTAAAAGAAGATATCCACAGGATCAGAATCCCAACTCTAACAAAAACAAATAACAGGAAGAAACAATAACTTTTCCTTAATATCTCATAATATCCATGGACTCAATTCCCCAATAAAATGTCATAGACTAAAAGACTAGCTACATATTCAGGACCCAACATTTTGCTGCATAAATGAAATCACCTCAGGGACAAAGACAGAAACTACCTCAGAATACAAGGCTGGAAAATAATTTTCCAAGAAAATTGTTAGAAGTAAAAAGCTGGAGTAGCTATTCTAATATTAAATAAAAACAACTTCTAACCTAAAGTTATCAAAAACGATAAGGAAGGACACTTCATACTCATCAGAGTTAAACTCTACCAAGATGAACTCTCAATTCTGTACATTTATGATCCCAACACAAGGGTATCCATGTTTACTAAAGAAACTTTAGTAAAGCTCAAAGCACACATTGTACCTCACACAATAGCAGTGGGACACTTCAACACCCTACTCTCATCAATGGACAGATCTTGGAAACAGAAACTAAACAGAGACACATTGAAACTAACAGAAGTTATGAAACAAATGGATTTAACAGATATCTACAGAACATTTTATCTTAAAACAAAAGGATATACCTTCTTCTTATCACCTCATGATGCCTTTTTCAAAATTAACCATATAATTGGTCACTAAACAGGCCTCAACAGATATAAAAATATTGAAATTTCCCATGCATCCTATTAGATAACTACGGACTAAGGCTGATCTTCAATAAAAACATAAATAATAAAAAGCCAACATTCACATTGAAGCTCAACAATACTCTACTCAATGATACCTTGGTCAAGGAAGAAATAAAGAAAGAAATTAAAGACTTTTTGAATTTAATCAAAATGAAGCCACAACATACCCAAACTTATGAGACACAATGAAGGCATTTCTAAGAGGAAAACTAATAGCCCTGAGTGCCTCCAAAAAGAAACTAGAGAGAGCATACACTAGCAGGTTGAGAGCACACCTGAAAGCTCTAGAACAAAAGGAAGTAAATTCACCCAAGAGGAGTAGACTGTAGGAAAAATCAAGCTCAGGGCTTAAATCAACCAAGTGGAAACAAAATGAACTATACAAAGATTCAACCAAACCAGGAGTTGGTTCTTTGAGAAAATCAACAAGATAGATGAAGCCTTAGCCAGACTAAATAGATGGTACAAGGACAGTATCCTAATTAACAAAATCAGAAAGGAAAAGGAGACATAGCAACAGAATCTGAGGCAATCCCAAAAATCATCAGATACTACTACAAAAGCCTCAACAAAACTGGAAAATCAGGATGAAATGGACAAATTTCTAGACAGATAGGAGGTTCCAAAGTTAAATCAGGATCAAATTAATGATCTCAACAGTCCAGTATCCCATAAAAAGAGAGAAACAGTCATTAATAGTCTCCCAACCAAAGAAAAGCCAAGGACCAGATGGGTTTACTGCAGATTTCTATCAGATCTTCAAAGAAGACCTAATTCTAGTAATCCTCAAACTATTCCAAAAATAGAAACAGAAGGTACTCTAACAAAATTGCTCTACAAAACCACAATTACTCTGATAGCTAAACCACACAAAGACCCAACAAAGAAAGAGAACTTTAAACTAATTTCCCTTATGAATATAGATGTAAAAATACTCAATAAAATTCTCACAAACAGAATCCAAGAACACATCAAAACAAACATCATTCCAGGGACTCAGGGATGGTTCAATATGTGGAAATTCATCAATGTAATCCACTATATAAACAAAGTGAAAGACAAAAACCACATGATCATCTCTTTAGATGCTCAGAAAGCATTTGACAAAACCTAATACCCATTCATGATAAAAAGTCTTGGCAAGATCAGGAATTCAAGGCCCATACCTAATCATAATCAAAGCAATAAGCAGCAAACAAGTAGGTAACTTTGAACAAAATGTAGACAAACTTGAAGCAATCACACTAAAATCAGGGACTAGACAAGGCTGCCCACTCTCTCCCTACCTATTCAATATAGTACTTGAAGTCCTAGCTAGAGCAATTAGACAAAATAGAAGATCAAAGGAATACACATTGTAAAGAAAGAAGATAAAAATATAACTATTTGAAGATGATCTGATAGTATGCATATGTGACCCCAAAAATTCCATCAGAGAACCCTAAACCTGATAAACAATTGCAGTGAAGTAGCTAGATATAAAATTAACTCAAACAAATTAGTGACCTTTTTCTACACAAAAGATAAAGAGGCTGAGATAAAAATTAGGGAAACAACACCCTTCACAATAGTCACAAATAATATAAAATACCTTGGTGTGACTCTAAGCAAGTGAATGATCTGTATGATAAGAACATCAAGCCTCTGAAGAAAGAAATTGAAGGTCGTATAAAATGGAAATATTTCACATGCTCATGGAATGGCAGTATTCATATAGTAAAAATGGCCATCCTGCCCTATGCAATCTACAGATTCAATGCAATTTCCATCAACATACCAACTCAATTCTTCACAGAGCTAGAATGGAAAATTTGCAAATTCATCTAGAATAACAAAACACCTAGTATAGCAAAAGCTATTCTCAACAATAAAAGAACCTCTGGTGAAATCACAATCCGTGACCTCAAACTGTACTACAGAGCAATTTTGATAAATAACTGCATTGGCACTGGGACATTGACAGACAGGTAGACTGGTGGATTAAAACTGAAGACTCAGAAATGAACTCACACACCTATGGTCACTTGATCTTTAACAAAAGAGCCAAAACCATTCAGTTGGAAAAAGACAACATTTTCAACAAATGGTGCTGGCTTACCTGGCGGTTATCATGTAGAAGAATGTGAATTGATCCATTCTTATCTCCTCGTACAAAGCTCAAGTCTAAGTGGATTTAGGAACTTTAAAGGAAACCAGAGATACTAAAACTTATAGAGGAGAAATTGGGGAAGAGTCTCAAAGATATGGGCACAGGGAAAAAATACCTGGACAGAATTGGATGGCTTGTGTTGTAATGTCGAGAATTGACAAACGGGCCCTCATAAAATTGCATAGCTTCTGTAAGGCCAAACACTGTCAATAAGTCATGAAGGAATCCAACAGTGTGGGAAGTGAAGTTTACCAATCCTAAATCTGATAGGGGACTAATATCCAATATATACAAAGAACTCAAGAAGTTAGACACCAGTGAAACAAATAACTGTATTTAAAAATGGGGTTCAGAGCTAAACAAAGAATTCTCAACTGAGGAATACCAAATGCTGAAAATCACATAAAATAATGTTCAATATCCTTAATCATCAGGGAAATGCAAATTAAAACACTGAGATTCCACCTCACACCAGTCAGAATGGCTAAGATTAAAAACTATAGTGACAGCAGATGCTGGTGAGGATGTAGAGAAAGAGGAACACTGCTCCATTGCTGGTGGGATTGCAAGCTGGTATAACCACTCTGGATATCAGTCTAGTGGTTCCTCAGAAAACTGGACATAGTACTACCGGAAGATTTAATACCTCTCCTGGGTATATACCCAGAAGATGTTCCAACTGGTAATAAGGATACACGCTCCACTATATTCATAGCAGCCTTATTTGTAATAGCCAGAAGCTGGAAAGAACCCAGATGTCCCTCAACAGATGAATGGATACAGAAAATGTAGTACATTTACACAATGGAGTACTATGCAGCTATTAAAAACAATGAATTTATGAAATTCTTAGGCCAATGGATGAATCTGGAGGATATCATCTTAAGTGAGATAACCCAGTCACAAAAGAACACACATTATATGCACTCATTGATAAATGGATATTAGCCTAGAAGCTCAGAATACCCAAGATACAACTTGCAAAACTCATGAAACTCAAGAAGAAGGAAGACAAAAGTGTAGATACTTCGATCCTTCTTAGAAAGGGGAACAAAATACCCATGGAAAGTGTTGCAGAGACAAAGTTCAGAGCAAAAACTGAAGGAATGACCATCCTGAGACTGCCCCAACTGGGACCCATCCTGTAAACAACCACCAAATCCAGACACTATTGGGGATAACAGAAGATCTTGCTGACAGGAGCTGATAAAGCTGTCTCCTGAGAAGCTTTGCCGGTACCTGACAAATACAGAAGTGGATGCTCACAGTCATCCATTGGATGAAGGACAGGGTCCCCAATGAAGGAGCTAGAGGAATTACCTAAGGAGCTGAAGAGTTTTGCAGCCCTATAGTAGGAACAACAATGTGAACTAACCAGTATCCCCAATAACTTCCTGGGACTAAACCACCAATCAAAGAAAATACACGGTGAGATTCAAGGCTCTAGCTGCTTATGTAGCAGAAGTCAGTCACCAATGAGAGGAGAGGCCCTTGTTCCTGTGAAGGTCTTATGCCCCAGAATAGCGGAATGCCAGGGCCAGGAAGCAGGAGTGGGTAGGTTGGGGAGCAGGGGGAGGTGGCAAGGGGTAGGGGATTTGTTGAGGGGAAACTAGGAAAGGGGATAACATTTGAAATGTAAATAGAGAAAATATCCAATAAAAAAGGAAAAAAAAAAACAGAATAGAAAGGGTTAGAGAATGATGAAGCAAAAGTTATCAAATGTTAAAGTTTTGAAAATTGAGGAATACAAAAGTATTTGAAATATTTTTATTATTTTTATGTATGTTGGAAACTATTTCTAAATAGCAACATAAAAAGCCTGCTACTGAGCTGGGCGTGGTAGTGCATGTCTTTAATCCCAGTACTTGGAAGGCAGAGGCAGGTGGATTTCTAAATTTGAGGCCAGCCTAGTCTATAGAGTGAGTTCCAGGACAGACAGGGCTACACAGAGAAATCCTGTCTCAAAAAACAAAAAACAAAAAACACCCCCCCCAAAAAACAAACAACAAACAAAACAAAACAAAGCAGAAAGACCTGCTACTGGCTATATAAACAATGAACAAAAAAGAAGTTACTAAAAGAATTAAAACAGTATAAAAAATAAATATCAAATAAAAATCATGTCTCCATTTGACTAGATGAACCAAGAAGTTAAATGTCATTTTTTATTCTAAACATGAGGAGATTTTTCCTGAAGTTAGTAGCTAATTGGATTGCTACATACAAAATATAAGACATTTATTTGAATTAAAACTTCATTACAAACAAGCATATCAAATTTTTTATATAAGTTCAAACATACACTGATAGCATGAAGTTGCTTCAGATCACCAGATAAAAGAGGTAGGTTGCTTTTTGTTTTAAGTTAACCTCTACTTTCTCCGAGTGCTGTCAGTATTCACACACAGAGCAGAAGATTTTGCTTGCCCTCTGGGCCTCGCCTCAGGGAAGTGATTCTTAATAGTCCCCTGGTAAGACTAATACGGGGGTTCCACTCCAGCCTCTGCTCTGATTATCTGAAGTAGTACTGGGAATGCTCTGTTGGCTCATGGATTGCAGAATCCCTGGCCATTGTTCCACCTTCTCCCTCAATAATGTTCACTGACATTACATTGGTACTTTGAACTTAGCCCCTGGGGAATAGTAATGACAAAAAAAATCAAGAAAAAGCTACAAATGATAGCCTGAAGATTTTCCCCAGAGAACTAATTTTTCAGCTTTTACATGTATGCTTCGGAGAATTACAATTCTAACTGAGAATCAGAATGTTGCCCTAAAGACTCCCAAGTCACCTCTTTCGGAGCAGCACTGGTAAACTTTGATGGGGACACATAGCTGGGATACCAAAACTTGTATCTCACATGTGCCCATAGAATTTTCCCCAGACTTGTATAAGTATTGTGTGATTAGCATTTTCCAAATTCAATTAAAGTAGGAAAACATTCTCACATTCTTACACGGTGTATCTACAGTTGTCATACTCTGAGGATCAGAAACACACCAGGTGAATTGCAAAAATATTTCTTAATTTTAATTGTATGTTATGCTTATCTCAGAGTTTTCCTTGAATTAACTCTTAAACTCTGTGTGTGTGTTTGTGTGTGTGCGTATGTATGTGTGTGTATCTCTGTGTGTGTATGTATGCCTGTGTTTAAATCACGTAAGTGTCCATAAATTCATAGATAGTTCATTTTACATATAGTATGGATCCAATTTCCTCTCAATTCACCAGAGAATGTTGATATTTTGTTTGTTTGTTTGTTTGTTTTGTTTTTTGAAATGATGGCATCTGATGAGACTCCATACCATACATTATTTTGTTCTTGATGGAGTGCTTAAAAGAAAATAACAATCCACATATGTTTATAGCATGTCAATATTAAAAGCATGCTATCTTAGAGAAAAGAAAGTGAGCTGTTCTCTACAAACTGAACACCTTTAGTCACAGGGACATGTTTGTGACTGCTGAATATGGAACTCAGTATGCATTGTTTATCAACTATGATAATAAATGTTAAGTTTATAATATGTACTCTCCCTTCATTTCATTTCATTTCATTTCATTTCATTTCATTTCATTTCATTTCAAAGCCTTGAAGAAGAAGAGTGAAGTGACATGATTTTAGACATATATAATGTAGGTTCTTTTAACTGAGTGCAATTAAGCAAACTGTACAATGGAGACTATATATATATATATATATATATATATATATATATATATATATATATATATACATATATACATATACATATATATGATTGTTTTTAAGGCAGCAGAGCTACTGGAAACTACTAGAATTTCAGGGTAAGACTGAACTTGACTTTTGTGTCTCAGAATTTGTGGTGCCCAAGTGCTTTAGAAATCACTAGACTGCACCATCCTAGTTCTAGTTCTTTGCATTAGAAATGAAAAGAATACAAAGCCAGGCACCTCAGACACACTCTATGTGACCCCTAGAAATTTGATAATATGGTTTACATGTGACTCTGATAGGTTCTGTCATAAAAACTATGTTTCCAAAACATTTTGTTCTTTAACGAATGTGGTTCTCAAGATGATAAAGAGGATTGTGATGTGTGAATAACATGTTCCATATAGTTGAAATTGACAAGTAGCTTTGATCAGTAATTCATGGCCCCCATATGAAATTCCCTGCTGTATGCTCTGTTCTTGACCAGGAATGGAGACATAGTAAGTAGTGTCAAAATGTTCCTGTGGCTGTTTGCTTGAGAGGAGGAAGCTCTGAGAATCAACCTCCCACACACATTGCAAGTTCCCATGTCTGTGATTGATGGCTAGCATTTGAATGCCATGTTTTATCAAGCAAAGTTATGCAGGCATTAACTGAAAAAAAAATCTGTTAAAATGCCCGCAGCAATTTGGTTAAGAAAACTGGTTAAAATTAGAGATACACAGATCACATGAGAAAATCCAAACTCATAAATCACACTATAAACTAATAAAAACATACCATGGGTTTAGACATGAAAGAGAATAAACTAAAGTGTTACTTTTACATTTTTCTGAAGCTATACTAAATTGCTACCTTCACTCAAAGTGGAGAAAAGGAGCCAAAACTTTCTACCAGGGACTAATGTTGACAAGCATGCTCTTTCATAATTACTTTCTATTAAGGCATACAAATGCCCTTTTGATGTAAGCAGGCCTTTTAAGAATCTGGAGAGGAATGTTAAACAGCAGGTGGAGGTCAAAGAAGACTTTAAGTAAACTCAACCCACACAATTTACCTGGCTTTTGAAAAAATCTGTATATGTCAAGGAATCCTATAGGCACTCACTCCAGGCTATGCTTAATTTACATCTAGTTAAGCAGAAGCTGCATAATTTGCACAGAGAGATTTTTGGGGATTTTTAAGCTGATAGAAATGCTGGTGCTACTCAAAATTCCATCTTTGAAATCTCATTTTACTGAAATATTTGAGTGGCATAAACATCCAAACCTAGCACTTATGGGAAGAGTATACTTAGAAATAGTTATATGTGAAATGCTTCTCTTTAGAAGACAAGCCAGGGTAAAGCTGGTTTCTCAGGGAAATCATTATGTAGATAAATAAGTAAATATGTTATATACTATAAATCTAGCTGGCCATAAGATACATATGTTGACACCTTTAAATGTGTATTAATACTTAACTAATATCAATTACATTAATATATTTTATGTGTGTTATAAAATCTTCTGTGACATATTCAAGCTTCATGGGAAATACACAGAACTTATAAAACCAAAATTTTCATAGCATAACTATGATACATGTAAATGTTTCAGTTACTTACCCTGGTGAAAGAATGTATCCCATTATAAATAGCAAAGTCATTTACAGTTTTCTTATTCCTACTTGCAACAGCTATTTTGTACTAAGCCCTGTTATAGTTGCCCTCAGAGCTTCCTGTGTTGAGTGTGTCCTTAAGAAAGCAGGTCAGGCTGGCATGGTGGTGCACACCTTTAATCTCAGCACTTGGGAGGCAGAGGCAGGTGGATTTCTGAGTTTGAGGCCAGCCTGGTCTACAGAGTGAGTTCCAGGATAGCCAGGGCTACACAGAGAAACCCTGTCTCGAGACAAAAAAAAAAAAAAAAAAAAAAAAAAAAAAAAAAAAAAAAAAAAAAAAAAAAAAAAAAAAAAAAAAAAAAAAAAAAAAAAAAAAAAAAAAAAAAAAAAAAAAAAAAGCAGGTCAGAGGCAAGGCATTGAGATGCTCTTATCTGGTAACAGTTCTTAATCAATGAGTTCATAGTTCAGTAAACTATTTGGAACTAGGGCCTCAGAGGAGGAAATAAGACTTCATGCAGCCTTTGAGGGGCAATTTTATCCCTGGCCTACATTGTCTTCTCTCTCCCCTCCTCTTCTGTCCCCTCTGCCTCTTCCTTCTTCTATACCCCTCCCACTCTCACCCTCTTCAGTCCACCATAACATTCATTGCTTTGCTCAGCCACAAGGTCTCCACCATGATGACCTACCTTCCCCTCAAGCCAGAAACAACAGGCAAGTGACCTTAGAATTAAATCTCCACAGCCATGAGTTGAAGAAAACCTTCAGAAATTTTGTAGAGTTTCTATTTTGGGGGGATTTTGTTAAAACAGCAAATGGTTGATAGCATAGACAGCCATAAGAGATATTTGTAAAGATATTAGTGTCACTGCATTCAAAACAAAGACCAGGAAAAAAAAAACCTAAGAAGGAAAAATGCATTTCACATCTGTGTAGTGTCTGTAGAGTATTCCTGACAATAAAGGTAGGGATTGTGTTGGGAACTATAACAAAAGAAAGTAGCATGCAAGTTAATGACATGGGTAGCAGAATAACAATTGTACATCTTAGAGCTCCTATCTACATATTGAAATATTGTGATTTCCTCATTAGTGTTCAGTGTCCTTCACTGATATCTTTTGAAAGCTTCCTACTGTCCTTATGGTAGAAATTACTAGTCCAATCCTTTGACTGCCAAAACAATTCTTTGTGAGGATCAGTGTGGTATTTTAAGATCACCAAGGTCTTTTAAGATTCCAACATTTGACATATGTCTATATGCCAAGAGCATGTGTTCTGAAGTCTACCACATGCTATCTGTTGTGGAGATACATAATGACACAGCTGCTCAGAGTCCTTATGTAATGACAAGAAAATGCATTCCTGCAAAGCTAACAAGTGGTCTAGGAACAACTATGTTTATGTCTTTTTGCCTGTACTTCCTGATGTCCCTTGCACTGAGTTTAGTGTTCTGTTATAGAACAGAGCTTGAGTGAAGGCTAAGACTAAGAGACTTTTTGCTCTTACCTTTGTAACCTGTAAAACTATATGACTACTTGCAAAAAAAATGTTTCAGCCAGGAATCAATTTATTCTAATTGGAAGAAAGTAGCTCTAGTGAACTTTTTGTCCTATTACTTATTTAGGAATGTTTTAAAAAATATATCATGTTAATTTTCTTATTAGAAACACTGACAGTAACTCGATACTTCATTATTAATCCAGATAGTTTTTGCCAAACACTTATTCTGGTTTTCTTTTAAGTTGATACTTATGAGTAGAAGACAATTTGATTTTAAATGGAGTTAGTAAAGATTAAAAGATATCATACAGGCTTAAAGGAAAAGAATTGGGGGAGTGTACTATGTTATTTAACATCTTACATAGGTACCTTTGTATTTGTTTGGCTTAGTTTCTGTACTTACTCACATACCACATGGAATAACATTAAAGAATGTTCATCCAACAGTTCTGGCATGGCAGTGGATCAAAACATTCCAAAAATGATATCAGTGAATAAATGTTGTGATCAAACTCTTGAATAACTGGGATGATGTTGAATGATGTCATTTTAAACATGACCAATTCATTTTTTTTTTCTATGAGAATCTGAAAGCTTAAAATACAGACATTTCTTTCCAAAGATGAAAAGAAACTTGCATTTGGTTAAAAAAGAAGTTGACAGAATGTTTAATAGAGATTTTATATTTAGGGCAATCAGACACATACCAAGCCTACTACTCACACATGGCAATATCCCTCCTCCATAACACAGAAAAGACATCTTATCAATATGCTTACATCTCATACTCAAGTGTGATCATTAATGTGAATATGTTTGGTTTCATTTTCATCTTTTCATGCAAGTGAGAAAAGACAAAACCTTTTGTTATTTGTTTGTGATATACTGTTTTTGCTTTAATTGTCTTTCAAAATGTAAAAGTACACTGAGCTTCCAACAGGAAAGCATTAACTTCTATCTTCCTCCATGTGTTAAGTACTTAATTTTAGCAAACACAGAAGGTTAAAAACAAAAATGTCACTGTGCTGAACATGGTCAGAGTTATAGACACATATAAGTCAATCTAGCACAAATGGATTTTAGTGCAGAATTACTAGCACATAATTGAATCTTCAAACCCATTATTTTCATTCATAAAGCATTTTAATACTTTTTATGAAGTTAAAATAAACCATGAAAAGTGCTATTCACATTTATCCAAGATGGCCCTGAATGACTGATGTAGTCTAGTAGCCATTCAGACAGCCAGTAAATAATAGTAGTGGACTCACTGGGTGCCCACTAGTCTAGTAGCATTGAGAACCCTATTATGAGAAAGCAGAAATTTTGTCCTAGAGAAAAGAATATGCACTTTGTTCACCCTAGGATCCCACTGTGACAGAAATAATAAAGAAGTTTGCCAATATAAGAAATACACACACACACACACACACACACACACACAAACTATAAAATTTGATCCTCCTTGTGAACTTTTACATGTTTTCCTGTGGTCCATTGTTTTGTGGCAGCAAATTCCTAAGCTAAGTAAGAATCAGAACAGAAACACAAGATGTTTCTCTCTGAAAACTGAACTCAAGCCACACGGCTTAGTCAGCAATTAACTTGGCAGGGAATAGCAGGCTAGAATATCTCTTCCAGAACCAAGTAATAGATGAACATATTTACATTAGTTCTGAGAAATCAGGGAGTAAAGCACCATTACTAAGGACTATCTATTTTTAACTAAGGTTTTTCTATACTCCGACCTTTATTCCAAGTCCTAGCAGGGGCTGTTGTAAGGGGTTGTAGCAGATGGTTGTCTGCCTGTGAAATTGGGGACCTTTAGAACTGTATCTCCATCGCAAGCAGAGATCACATAAAGCAGGATCCCAGACTTGATTCAATTTTATTTCCTTGTAGGCTCATCATTTATCTGGTGTGCTGTGTTTAATTGGTAAACTCCCTTACTCAGTAGATGAAAGTGGTCCTAGACACAGTAATAGAAGTTATTAAACATATTCTTCCCAATGCTTAGGAACATGGCTACAATTGTAACCTTATTGTCATTCTTGATAATCATGCTAAAAATATCTCCAACAAAAAGTACTCAAGACTTCAAGGTAAGTATATTTTCTCCTAAAAAATTGTATTGAACAATATTTATTTAATTAAAGATTCTTATTTGAATTTTTAAATGATACAGTTTGTTTCTGTGGCTGATCTCTCTCTCTCTCTCTCTCTCTCTCTCTCTCTCTCTCTTTCCTCAATTGAAAATAAACCTCTTTATATAGTATATTCTGATCAAGGTTTCTCTCCTCCCAACTCCTCCCTGATCCTCTCTTTCTCACCATGCACCAAAATCTACACCCTTCTCTCCCTATTAGAAAACAAATGGACAAGTAAAAATTAACAAAAATATGACAAGATAAAGAAACAGGGAAAAAAGCCAAAGGGAAAAACACAAGAAACATATTCAGATGCACAGACTTACACTTTCATACACAAAGCAATCCCACCAAAACACAAATTTGGATACTGTAATATATAAGCATAGGATCTGTATAGAAAATAAGTGCCTAGAAAAAATTTTACTGAAACAAAAAACAGTTCAAAAATAACATTTTGTGTTGACCATCTACTGCTGGACATGGAACCTGTTCTTAAATGTGGTTTGATTCTCAATAAGACCATTAAAGGAAACTAATTTTTCATTTCTTCTGGGTTGGGGTGGGGGCTTGTGTCCACTTCCCTAATTCAGCACCAGGACATCATCTGGCTTAGATCTGTTCAGGTTCTGTGCATGTTGCCACAGCCTGTGTGAGTTCATATGTGCTTCAGCCTTGTTGTGTCTAGAAGTCCTTGTTTCTTTGATGACTTCATTCCCACTGGCTCTTAAAATATTTCTATATCCTTCCTGCATAGATTACCAAATAATGGGAGGACAAGGCACCAATTAGAAATTTTGCCACAAATAAATCTTCATTTCTACAAATAGTTTACATTTAATTGAGTTAATTGGCTAAATGGACTATATGGAAATCTCCTAACAATCTAGGCTATTGACAGGGCTATTGGTTATTCTCTACAAACTGATGGTAAGGTCCTATTGCTGAAGACACTACCTTTATAACTCACTGAACACAGAGTTGAAGTAGTGCCTAGCTAGAGCCTTCACCTCTGCTAACAATTTTTCATGGTACTGCAAGGTATCTCTGAATCCTACCAGAGGAAAATGCTAAACAGCAACCTAGCTACAAACCCTTTGGTTTACAATGGTGACCCAACTACTTGACAGGCTGATGCAAATATGACACAGAGCTTGTAGGAATAACCAGCCATTATTAGATTGCATGTAAAGACATTCCAGGAGATGGAGCCTGCCATTGCTACAGTAGCAAAGAACCTTAGACTACATAGTTCAGAGATATTGGGAGAAATCAACCACTAGTTCTAAATAAACACAGCAGGAAAAAAAAAAGACTCCTAACAGCATCTAATAGCATTCTGCTTTGTTCACAGATAGATTCTGCACAGTGACACACTTCCTCTAACAAGGCCACACCTCCTCCAATATGTCCATACCTCTTAATGGTGCCACTCTGGAAGGTCCAAACATTCAAACACATGGGTATATGGGAGCCTTTCCTATTCAAACCACCAAGCTTTACTCCCTGGCCCCCATAGGCTTATACCTATAATATAGTGCAAAATGTAGTTAGTCTAATTTCAAAAGTCCCCATAGTCTATCAGCATCTCAACAATGTTTAAAAGTCCAAAGCTCAAAGTCTCTTTTGACATTCAAGTATTCTTTTAACTCTAATCATCTATAAAATCAAAATCAAAAATCAGATCACATACTTCTAACATGTGATGGCACAAGATATACATTACTATTCCAAAACATAGAAAGGGAGCATAGTGAGAAAATACTGGACCAAAAACCAGCTGGGCAAACTTCAAACTCTGCATCTCCATGTCTGATGTCAAAACACTCTTCAGATCTGCAACTCCTTTCATCTTTGTTGACTACAACACACTTCTTTCTCTTGGACTGGATCCATTCCCTGTTAGAAACTTTCCTTGGCAGGTTTCCCATGTCTCTGGCATTTTTAACATCTTGGTGTCTCCAAGGCAACTTCAACTTCACAGCTTTTTGTTCCAGTATCTGGGCTCCATACGTGATCTCCTGGCCTCCCCCAAAGGGCTTGAATCACCTCTTCAGCACTGCCCTCTGTAGCACTATAGGTTCTGGCCAGCATAACTCCACTGCTGCTGCTGCTGCTGCTGCTGCTGCTGCTGCTGCTGTTCTTGGTGATCATCCAATAGTATTGGCATGCCCAATATGCTGGAGTCTTCTGTTGCAACTAGGCTACACTTTTACCAATACTCTCATAAGCTCTTCTTACAGTGCCAATTCACAACTTATTTGCATGACCCCTTTGGTCCTGGTCCTTCAACTGCCACTGAGGCTGCATCTTCACCATTGGTCTTTCCTGGTCTCTCATAGTACCAGCTCAACTGTTCTCCATGACCCCTTCATGCTTTCAAAACCAGTCCACCACAGTGACTCTTAGACATTTCCAAGTTCAGCTGCAACATGAGGTACAACCTTGGGTATCTTTGTAGTTTATTCATGTAGAGAGTTTGCAAATAGATGTCAAAATTCTCAGAAAGCAAAAAGATTCAGTGGAAGGACAATAACAGAGAGGGAGACAACTAGTATTGTTTCTCAGGAGCATAATGCCAACATCATAGGGCAAATCATAGTTAGAAATATCAGAAATAAAAATTCTCAATGTCTTAATTGTGGCAAATGTGATCATTTCCAAAGAAATTGTAAAGCTCAAAGATTCAGAGCTCAAAATGACAGGTCCATTGATGCTGCAGAGTGCAGTAATAGCAGCTTCTGGTTGCTATGAGACATAAAGGCTTTCAGGGTGTTGTAGTCACTGTGGAAAAGGGAAACATTAGTTAAAGGATTGCTTTTTCAAGAGAGACATATGAGGTAACCCCTTACCATGGGAAGAGGGATGTTGTCAAGGTATTATCAGCTAGAGGCCATGCAGAAAACAGTATGACTTCTGTCCTCCACCTGTTCCCAGGAGCTGGGGCTATTCCTCAGCACTCTATGCACCGGTCCTGCCAAGGAATAGCTGGTCTTGAGGAAGCCCTCTGACTCCTGGGCTCAAGGATGAGATGTACAGTTTCTCTCCAGTGACTGTCTAAGGCAGGACCAGCAAGGAGCACACAGGGTGTAGGAGCAGTGGAGTAGCTAGGACAGAGTCCTTCCTGTACAAATCTGCACACAGGAGATGGGGCTGTTACACAGCCCTCTATAAATGGGTCCTGCAAAGGGCGATCTGGTCTCCCAGGAGTGCTGACAAAAGCTTACCGGCCCACAAAAGGGGTAAACTCAAGCCAGAGACAGGAAGACCAACTAACACCAAAGATAAAAGCACAAGAAACTTTCCAACAGAATATAAGGTTACATGGTATCATCAGAACCCAGTTCTTCCATAATAGCAAGTCCAGGATACCCAAACAAACCGTGAAAGAAAGATTTGAATTAAAAAAATCACATCTCACAATGCTAATAGAGGACTTTAAGAAGAACATAAATAACTCCTTTAAAGATAAACAGGAGAACACAGGTTTCCAGCCCTTAAAGAGGAAACACAAACATCCCTTAAAGAATTACAGGAATATACAACCAAACAAGTGAAGGAATTGAACAAAACCATCCAGCACCTAAAAAAAGGAAGTAGAAAGAATAAAGGAATCACAAAGGGAGACAATTCTGGAGACAGAAAACCTAGAAAAGAGATTAGGAGTCATAGATGCAAGCATCGCCAACAGAATACAAAAGATAGAAGAGAAAAATCTCAGGGGCATAAGATACCATAGAAAACATTGACACAACAGTCAAAGACAGGGTAGAATGCAAAAAGCTCCTAACCCCAAACATTCAGGAAACCCAGGCCATAATGAGAAGACCAAACCTAAGGATAATAGGAATAGATGAGAATCAAGATTTTCAACTTAAAGGGCCAGTAAATATCTTCAACACAATTATAGAAGAAAACTGCCCTAACCTAAAGAAAGAGATGCTCATGAACATACAAGAACTCCAAATAGATTGAACTAGAAAAGAAATTCCTCCTGTCACATAATCAAAACACCAAATATACAAAACAAAGAAAGAATATTAAAGCAGTAAGGTAAAAACGTCAAGTAAGATATAAATCAGACTTATAAAAATTAAACCAGAATTCTTGGGAGAGACTATGAAAGCTAGAAGGATCTGGACAGATGTCATACAGACACCAAGAGAACACAAAAGCCTGCCCAGGCTACTATTTTCAGCAAAAGACTCAATTAATATAGATGGAGAAAACAAAATACTCCATGACAAAACCAAATTTGCACAATATCTACCCACAAATCCAGCCCTTCAAAGAATAATAAAGGGAAAACTCCAACAGAAGGAGGGAAGATACACCCTAAAAATAGCAAGAAAATAATGATCTTCTAACAAACCATAAAAAAAGATAGCCACATAAAGATAATTTTACCTCTAACAACAAAAATAGCAAGAAGCAACAATCACTTTTCCTTAACATCTCTTAAAACCAATGGACTCAATTCGCCAATAAAATGACATAGACTAACAGACTGGCTATGTAAACAGGACTCAACATTTTGCTGCATATAGGAAACCCATCTCAGTTACAAAGACACTACCTCAGAGTAAAAGGCTGGAAAACAGTTTTCCAAGCAAATGGTCCCAAGAAACAAGCTGTTATAGCCATTCTAATAATGAATAAAATTGAAGTTCAACCTAAAGTTATCAAAAAAGATAAGGGAGGACACTTCATATTTATCAAAGTAAAATCTACCAGGATGAACTCTCAATTCTGAGCATGTATGCTCCAAATGCAAGAGTAACCACATTCATAAAAGAAACTTTACTAAAGATCAAAGCACATATTGCACCTCCCACAATAATACCAGGAGACTTCAACACTCCACTCTCATCAGTGGACAGATCCTGGAAACAGAAAATAAACAGAGACACATTGAAACTAACAGAAGTTATGAAAAAACTGGATTTAACAGATATCTTTAGAACATTTTATCCTAAAACAAAAGAATATACCTTCTCAGCAACTCACAGGACCTTCTCCAAAACTGACCATAAAATGGTCACAAAACAGGCCACAAAATATTTAGGAAGATTGAAATAATCCAATTCATCCTATCAGATCATCACAGACTAAGCCTGGTCTTCAATAACATCAAAAATTATAGAAACTCCACATACATGTGGAAGCTGAAGAACACTACTCAATGATAACTTGGTCAAGGAAGAAATAAAGAAAGAAATTAAAGACTTTTTAGAATTTAATAAAAAGAAAGGCACAATATACCCAAACTTATGGGACACAATGAAAGTACTGGTAAGAGAAAAACTCAGAGCTCTGATTGCCTCCAAAAAGAAACTGGAGAGAACACACACTAGCAGCTTGACAGCACAACTGAAAGCTCTTGAACAAAAAGAAGCAAATAGACTCAAGAGGAGGAAAAGACAGTAAATAATCAAACTCGGGGCTGAAATCAATCAAGTAGAAACAAAATGAACTATACACAGGATCAACCAAACCAGGAGCTGATTCTTTGAGAAAGTAAACAAGATAGATAAGCCCTTAGCCAAATCAAACAAAGAGCACAGAGACAGTATCCAAATTAACAAAATCAGAAATGAAACAGAAAATGAGGAAATCCTAAAAATCTTCAGATTCTACTACAAAAGCCTATACTCAACAAAACTGGAAAATCTTGATGAAATGGACAATTTTCTAGAGAGATACCAGGTACTGTTAAAGTTAAATCAGGATCAAATTAATGATCTAAACAGTCCCATATCTTCTATAGAAAGTAAAACAGTCTATAAAAGTCTCACAAACAAAAAAAGACCAGGGCCAGATAAGTTTAATGCAGAGTTCTATTGGACCTTCAAAGAAACCTAATACCAATACTCTTCAAACTGATCCACAAAATTGAAACAAAAGGAAGACTACCCAATTTGTACTATGAAGCCACAATTACTCTGATACATAAACCACAAATAATCCAACAAAGAATGAGAACTTCATAACAATTTCCCTTATGAATATCAATGCAAAAATACTCAATAAAATTCTTGTAAACCAAATCCAAGGACACATCAAAATGATAATTCATCATGATCAAGTAGGCTTCATCCCAGGGATGCAGGGATGGTTCAATATACGGAAATCCATCAGCATAACCCACTATATAAATAAACTCAAAAAAAAAAAAAAAAAGCACACGGTCATTTCATTAGATGCTGAGAAAGTATTTGACAAAATCGAACACCCATTCATGATAAAAGTCTTGGAAAGTTCAGGAATTCAAGGCCAATACCTAAACATAATAAAAGCCATATACAGCAAACCAGTAGCCAACATCAAAATAAATGGAAAGAAAGTAGAAGCAATCCAATTAAAATCAGGGACTTGTCAAGGTTTTGCACTCTCTCCTTACCTGTTCAATATAGTACTTGAAGTCCTAGCCAGAGCAATTAGACAACAAAAGGTGATCAGGGGGATACAAATTGGAAAGGAAGAAGTCAAACTATCACTATTTGAAGGTAATATGATAGTATAATTATGTGACCCAAAAAATTCCACCAGACAACTCCTAAACCTGATAATCAACTGAAGCAAAGTGGCTGGATATAAAATTAACTCAAAAAAATCAGTGGCCTTCCTCTACTCAAATAATAAACAATCTGAGAGATAAATTGGGGAAACAATACCTTTTACAATAGTCACAAATAATTTTACATACCTTGGTGTGACTCTAACCAAGCAAGTGAAATAACTGTATGACCAGAACTTCAACTCTCTGAAGAAAGAAATTGAATATCTCAGAAGATGGAAAGATCCATCATGCTTGTGGATTGGTAGGATTAATATATTAAAAATGGTCCAACAAAAGGAGGTCAAATGGATACAAATACGATGAAAAATATCTTGATGTTATTCTAACCAAACAAGTGAAATATCTGTATGACAAGAACTTCAAGTTTCTTAAGAGGGAAATTGAAGATCTCAAAAAATGGAAAGATCTCTCTCCAATGCTCATGGATTGGCAGGATTAATATAGTAAAAATGACCATCTTACCAAAAACAATCTACAGATTCAATGCAATCCCCATCAAAGTTCCAATTCAATAAAGAGCAATTTCCAAATTCACCTGGAATAACAAAAACCCAGGATAGCAAAAACTATTCTCAACAATAAAAGAACTTCTGGTGGAATCTCTACCCCTGACCTTAAACTGCATGGTGTTGGTACAGTGACAGGCAGGTAGATCAATGTTATAGAATTGAAGACCCAGAAATGAACCAACACACCTATGGTCACTTGATCTTTGACAAAGAGCTAAAACAATCCATTGGAAAAATAATTTCAACAAATGATGCTGTTTCAACTGGCAGTTACCATGTAGAATGATGCAAATTGATCCATTCTTATCTCCTTGTGCAAAGCTCAAACATAAGTGAATCAAGGACCTCCACATAAAACCAGATACACTGAAACTAGTAGAAAAGAAAGTGGGGAAGAGCCTCGAGCACACAGGCACAAGAGAAATTTTCCTGAACAGAACAATAATAGCTTATGATCTAAGACCAAGAATTGACAAATGTGACCTCATAAAATTGCAAAGTTTCTTTAAGGCAACAGATACTGTCAATAGGGCAAAATGGCAATCAACAGATTGGGAAAGGATTTTTACCAACCCTACATCCTATAGAGGACTAATTTCCAATATATACAAATAACTCATGAAATTAGACACCATCTGGGCAGTGGTGGCACATGCCTTTAATCCTAGCACTTGGGAAGCAGAGGCAGATTGATTTCTGACTTCAAGGCCAACCTGGTCAGCAAAGTGAGTTTCAGGACAGCCAGGGCTACACAGAGAAACCCTGTCTCAAAAAATCAAAAAAAAAAAAAAAAAAAAAAAAAAAAAAAAAAAAAAAAAAAAAAAAAAAAAAAAAAAAAAAAAAAAAAAAAAAAAAAAAAAAAAAAAAAAAAAAAAAAAAAAAAAAAAAAAAAAAAAAAAAAAGAAAAGAAAAGAAAAGAAAGAAAGAAAGAAAGAAAGAAAGAAAGAAAGAAAGAAAGAAAGAAAGAAAGAGACACAAAGAAACAAAGAAACAAAGAAACAAAGAAAGAAAATAAACATTAGTGGGGTACAGAGCTAAACAAAGAATTCTCAACTGAGGAATATCAAGTGGCTGAGAAACACTTAAAGAAATGTTCAACATCCTTAGTCAACATCTCAGGTGACAGCAGATGCTGGCGAGCTTGTGGAGAAAGAGGGATTGCTGGTGGGATTGCAACCTGGTACAACCACTCTGGAAATCAGTCTGGCAGTTCCTCAGAAAATTGGACATAGAACTACCAGAAGATCCAGCAATACCTCTCCTGGGCATGCACCTAGAAGATGTTCCAAGAGGTAATAAGAACACATGCTCCACTATGTTCATAACAGCCTTATTTATAATAGCCAGAAGCTGGAAAGAACCCAGATGTCCCTCAACAGAGGAATGGATACAGAAAATGTGTTACATTTACACAATAGAGTACTACTCAGGTATAAAAAAAATGAACTCATGAAATTCTTAGTCAAATGGATGGAACTAGAAAATATCATCCTGGGTGAGGTAACCTAATCACAAAAGAACACACATGGCACGCACTCATTGGTAAGTGGATATTAGCTCAGATGTTTGGAATACACAGGATATAATTCACAGACCAATACAGCTCAAGAAGAAGAAAGACCGAAGTGTGGATACTTCGTTCCTTCTTAGAAGGGAGATCAAAATAACCATCGGAGTAGATACAGAGACAAAGTGTGGAGCAGAAACTGAAGGAAAGGCCATCCTGTGATTGTGCCACATGGGGATCCATTCCATATACAGTTACCAATCCCAAACACTATTGTAGATGCCAACAAGTGCTTACTGACAGGAACCTGATATAGTTGTCTCCTGAGAGTCTCTACCAGTGCCTGACAAATACAGAAGTAGATGCTCACAGTCATCCTTTGGACTGAGCACAGCATCCCCAATGGAAAAGCTACAAAAATAATCAAAGAGCTTAAGAGGCCTGCATGGAAGGAACAATATGAACCAACCAGTACCCCCAGAGCTCCCAGGGACTAAACCACCAACCAGAGAGTACACATGGAGGAACTCTGGCTCCACTTGCATGTGTAGCAGAGTATGTCAGTGTGGGACATCATTGAGAGGAGAGGCCCTTGGTCCTATGAAGGCCCTATACCCCTGTGTAGGGGAAGGCCAGGATGGGGAAGCAGGTGTTTTGGGGTTAGTGGGCAGGGTGGGTGGGGATGGGTTGGGGGTGTTGGATAGAAAATGAGCAAAGGGAATAACATTTGAAATGTAAATAAAGAAAATATCTAATAAAAATAATAGAAAAAATTAAAAGAAAAACTACTATCCTTAAGTGATAATGGTCAAAGAATGACTGCCTAGTGTTTAGCATTATTAGTCACTTCACTATTTTAATTTTTTAAAGAAGCAGGATAGTATTGTCTTTCAAAGGCGTGTACGTGTCATGGGAATTGCTAATATAAGTTTGAATTGTTGATGAACCCAGAGGAAAATATATGAATAAAATTTATGTGCACTTCAAAAAACAGCAACATCAACAACAAAAAGACAACAATATGAGTCATTTGGTGGGGAGAGGTCGGTTAAGTGTTACCGAACAGGCAAGAAAATCAAAATTAGGTGCTTCTGATGTTATGCATGCTACAGAAAGAAGTTACATTATCCCTGAAAATTGATTGTTACAAGTTAACCAGTGGTGTGTATTGTCACAGACCTTCAGGGACAGTAGGAATAATCTTAAGAAGAAGTGAATTAATGTCTCAACTATTTATTGAGTCAGTAGATTGGGATAGCAAGGGAGAAATAAAAATCATGGCAAATGTGAAGAAGAAGATGCAAACTGAAATGGGATAGAATTGTTCAATTGTTCTTGTTTCCTTACATCAAGGACAATGTCAACCCATGTTGGGAGCCACCTGTAGGCATATATTCTTTTCAATGTACTTAAGTAATGGTTCAACCTCCCCTATAGTCCACCACCCACCAGAGCTATTAGAGAAACGTTATTAGGATACAGGAGAAGTAGATTTGCTAAGAAAAAATTGTATGAAGTGATTCCAATCTTCCTTGTTCTCAGTCTAGTCCACTGGCAAACACCAATCCTGAATCAGCAGTTACATTCCAGTCCACTCCACAGAAACAACACACGAGTCAGCAAAGGTAGTTCAATCCAGGAGAAACTGAGGCTCACCAACTGTACTGAGTCTGTGGAAGCAACAATAAGTATCCACCTTTTTTACTATTTCTCTCTATGACGTCACCATGGGCAAAGCCCAGAAAGGCGATATAAAGTGAACCAATACATGCATGTTATCAGTGAAGACTAGTGTGGCAGAGCAAGGCCAACCAATGCTTGAGCTCCTGCTGTCTGTGGGAATCATATTTATATTACTTGTAAACATCATGTCTCCTTTCACATATTTGCTATAGCAAAACATCCTTTCACCTATGTATGCTTCAGCAAAATATTATTTCACAAGTCTGCTTCAGCAAAACATCCTCTTACCTGTGTGCCCCAGATAAACATCATTTGACATAACTGACTTTCCAAAGAAACTGTAAGTTTCTTCTTGAGTACATATTTATTGTTTATTGTCTCAGAAAATACCTCTCTGAAGATTTCAACTCAGTGGTGCTATTTTTCTTCTTAATCACTGATAATTTCTTAGCTCCAGTTAACCAGCATCAATTGTCCCAGTAACCCACTCTATTCTTGACTCCAAAGACAAATCCAAGTGGTCAAAGCTTCCAAGTTCTGTTTCTTTCTGCGACTGAAACATGTCATCCTTATTCTGTTACATTTCATCAGTTTTTTGTTTTCAGTGATTTCCTTCACTTTCTTTTTTTTTTTTTTTTTTTTTTTGGTTTTTCGAGACAGTGTTTTTCTGTATAGCCCTGGCTGTCCTGGGCTACTCACTCTGTAGACCAGGCTGGCCTTGAACTCAGAAATTCGCCTGCCTCTGCCTCTCCCGAGTGCTGGGATTAAAGGCGTGCGCCACCACGCCCGTCTTCCTTCACTTTCTAAGCTTGACTTCACTTTCTAAGCTTGACTCCTCTATAGGCTTTCAACTCAGAGATCTGCATGCCTCTGTCTCTTAAGTGCAGGGATTAGCAGCCTGTACCACTATGCCTGAAACTAAGCTCTTCTTTACCTGAACTTGCCCTGCACAAAGCTGTCCTTGAACTCGGATTTCTGTGGACCTTTGTCTCCCTGGATTAAAGAAGTGTACTACAATGCCTGAACATAAGCTTTTCTTTAATTCCTTTTCACAATATCTTTATGACTGTAGCCACTGTACCTCAATGTCTATGGAGCACAGGTATGTCCTCCATTTCTGAGTTGCAGTTCACCCTCTTTATATTCAAGTTGATAACTGAGAATAGCCATCACAACTATCCCTTGTCAATTTGACTCACAATAATATCTCCTTATGTCCAAATGAAAACAATAACCAGGTCATAATAATACTTAACATGATATAACAACTGAAAATGCATAAACAATAAGGATCACTGGGTGACATCTTGCCCTGAGGTCACCACTCCCTTAATTTCATTTAATAACCTTAAATACAGGATTTAGTTCCATTATACTTCCTCTTTAATACTTGTACTATACATTTTGTATTTTTCTTTCTAAGCTTGCTACTCTTGATTAAAATGTTCTTTTTAAGAGTTGAACCACAGGACAAAATCTAAACTAAGTTGTTTTGAGACTCCCTTTGACAGTGTAATTAATCTAGATCTTTTCACTTTAGCCTAGTAGACTCTCAGACAAGGGCAAAAAGCAGCCACATTAGTCACCAAAAATATCACAAGAACAGTCTCCAGGACACATACTAAAATTCTCCTCTGAAACCTCTTGAGCCAAGCTTCCACAATTCAAATAAGCTTCAACATTGCTGACTTCCATGTTTCTAGTAGAATAGCTTATTAAGCCCCACTTCAATTGTTTAACTGATTTTCTAATCCACATTCCCAAAGTATATATTACTGTGAACAAAACATGCCTATCATAGCAATGCATCACAGTCCCAAAGTTTATTTGCCTAAAAGCAATTCATGGTCAAGCCTATCACAGCAATACCTGGTCCCTAGGACCAATTTCTATCTTAGGGTTGTATTGCTGAAGAGACTCAATGACCAAGGCAACTCTTATAAAGGCAAATATTTAATTGGGGCTGATTTACAGTTTCAGAGCTTCAATATATGATGATCATGGTGGGAAGTATGTCACCACAGAGGCAGACATTGTGCTTTAGGAACCAAGAGAGAGCTCTACTTCTTGATATGAAGGTAGCCAAAAGGAGATTACTGTGTTTCACACTGGGCAGGGATTGAGCATAAATATTACCTCAATGCTTCATCTCCATGGTAACATATTTTCTCTGACAAGGTCACAACTTCTCCAAAAAGGTCTCCCCTCCTAATAATGCCATTCTCCATTGGCCAAGCATTCACACATATGAGTCTATGGGGTCCATACCTATTCCAACAACCACATCCCATTGTTTCAGTTTCCTTCCCCTCTGTACCTAAATAACCTACATGTCAAAAGCATTTCAATGCTCACAAAGTGAAAACCTCAGAGATTCCTTAGTCCTGCGAGCATAATAGGTCTGAGGAAGCACTGTGATACAATGGAAGAGTAAACTGAATGAACACAAGCCATTTGGGCTTTAGTGGAAAATAAACTTGATTCTGAGTTTTCAAATGCCTCTTCAATTATCTTGTAAATACATTTGTCTGATATCTGTTGACTTTTTATGTTAGGTTCTTAATAGTTGGACAGAAGAATCTATTCTTTTAAAAAAATTTATTAGATATTTTCTTCATTTACATTTCAAATGCTATCCCAAAAGTCCCCTATGCCCTCCCCCTACCTCGCTCCCCTACCCACTCACTCCCACTTCTTGGCCCTGGCATTCCCTTGTACTGGAGCATATAAAGTTTGCTAGTCCAAGGGGCCTCCCTTACCAATAATGGCCAACTAGGCCATCTTCTGCTATATATGCAGCTAGAGACACGAGTTCTGGAGGTACTAATTAGTTCATATTGTTGTTCCACCTATAGGGTTGCAGACCCTTTCAGCTCTTGGGTACTTTCTCTAGCTCCTACATTGGGGACCCTGTGTTCCATCCTATAGATGACTGTGAGCATCCACTTTTGTATTTGCCAGGCACTGACAAAGCCTCATAGGAGAGGGACCTTTCAGCAAAATCTTGCTGTCACTTGATATGCACTCACTGATAAGTAGATATTAGCCCAGAAACCTAGAATACCCAAGATGCAACTTCCAAAGCACAAGAAAATCAAGAAGGAAGTCCAACATGTGGATACTTCATTCATCCCTAGAATAGGGAATAAAATATCCATGGAAGGAGTTGCAGAGACAAAGTTTGGAGCTAAGACGAAAGGATGGACCATCGAGAGACTGCCCCATCTGGGGGTCCATCCCATAATCAGCCACCAAACGCAGACACTACTGCATATGCCAGAAGAATCTATTCTTTTTTTTTTTCAACTTTTATTAGATATTTTCTTCATTTACATTTCAAGTGTTATCCAGAAAGTTCCCTATACCCTCCCCCCTCCCGGCCCTGCTCCCCTACCCACCCGCTCCCACATCTTGGCCCTGGCATTCCCCTGTACTGGGGCATATAAAGTCTGCATGACCAAGGGGCCTCTCTTCCCACTGATGGCCNTTTCCCTACTTTCTCCTCTATTAGTTTCAGTGTCTCTGGTTTTATGTGGAGGTCCTTCAACCACTTAGACTTGACCTTAGTGCAAGGAGATAAGAATGGATCAATTCCCAGTCTTCTACATGATAGCTGCCAGTTGTGCCAGCACCATTTGTTGAAAAGGCTGTCTTTTTTCCACTGGATAGTTTTAGCTCCCTTGTCAGAGATCAGGTGACCATAGGTGTGTGGATTCATTTCTGGGTCTTCGATCCTATTCCATTGATCTACCTGTCTGTTACTGTACCAGTACCATGCAGTGTTTGTTACGATTGCTCTGTAGTACAGCTTGAGGTCAGGCATGGTGATTCCACCAGAGGTTCTTTTATTGTTCAGAAGAGTTTTTGCTAATCTAGGTTTTTTGTTATTCCAGATGAACTTGCTAATTGTCTTTTCTAGATCCTTGAAGAATTGAGTTGGAATTTTGATGGGGATTGCATTGAATCTTGAAACCCTTTATTATCAAGTGTGTGACTTCATGTTTTAACAGCATAGAAATACTATGACTGATATATGTCCAGCAATGTTGATGGGAAGGGAGAAGCCCTATGATTGGTAATCCTGGTTGTCAACTTGACTAGATCTAGAACTAACACACAGGGTACACCTGTGGGGGACTTTTTTCTCATAATTAGATCATTTGAAATGAGATATTCAACTTTGAATCTGGATCTTCTGAATTGGGAATGTTTACCTTTGATCTGGGTCACAGTTTCTTCTGGAAGCTTATATACAGGCCATGGAAGAGAGAAGCTTATTCTCTTTGCTACTACTCTCATTCTTACTACCAAGTCCATGTCTTGAGTGGCATATATATTTATAATTTATATCTATCTATATCTATATATTATCTGTACCTGCTTCTGTATATATATATATATATATATATATATATATATATATATATATATAAAATCTACATCAATCTGTATCAATCTATAATCTAATTCTATAAGTCTGTTACCAGAAGTAGTTCTAGTACAACAGAACTATAAGGAAGAACTTTTTATGTATCTGAAATATGAATTCCAGTTTGTTGATACCTACAGTTACAGAAGCCTCTTTCAGAAGTGCTGAAGGCCCATGGTGTGAACTATTTTACAAACTAAAGGAGACAAGTAGATTTGATTGTCCCAATATATGAATTATGAAAGTCAATGGATTTGGTGACTATGTATATAAAACTTTTAACAACTTGTGGAAAATAAGGAAAATGTTGTTGCTGCTTTGTTCCTACAGGCATATCTTGATAAATTGACAAAGAAAAAGAATGAGGTCTATGATAAAATTAGCCAACTTCTAGCATCTCAGAATATGGTGAATGACAACAATGATCTCAGTGATAAAATTGACAGGCTACAGATGCTCTTCAATAGTCTAAGGGTTCTAGGTGTGCTCTGGAATAGAATCTTCTCTTCAGCAGCCATAGAGCTCAAGTTGTAGAAAATCAAACTGAAGTCATCATTGTAAAGGTAGATGAATTAGAGCAAAACTTAAAGTATCACCCTCAGAGAGTATGGGTAGTTTAAAGTAAGGGCATTAATTGGTAAAGAGATGGGGATATGAGAGAGGACCCTATTGAAGCTGAGAACTTTGAAACCTCAGATTCTTAAAAGTTTATCTTACCTGAGAAAGTATTCTCTCCACCCTTTGCTTAATATATACTCCCACTCCACCTCCTGAAAAATTTTCCACCTTTCCTTGGGTAAATTTATACTTCATTGCCTGCTATTCTAGGAGCCACTTTTTCTAAGGGAGATTCCAGGCAAGATGATACTCATGTCTCTCAGGACCCACCTATACTTCCTCTAGACCTCTAACCAGATTTAAACCTAAACAGACTCCTAGAGGAAAAATAGAAAGTGTAGTCCACAAGGAAGTACATTCCATTGTTAAAGAGTTCAATTACAATGGTGAACTCATTAAAGCAGAAATCTTAGAAATGTGGATGGGAATGGATTTAAGAGTGTACAAGGAATAAAAACCTGGATCAAGTCAAGTTTAATGTTATGGGACCACTGAGTAGAGATTTTAGGTTTAATATGGATCCTCAGAGTTTTTTTAAAAAGAGGTGTCAAATGTTTGAGTGGTTGGCTGAAGCATTTTTTAAAAGATGGCCTATTGAAAAGGAGTTGGATTTATACGATCTGAAGAGAAGCTAGAGATAGAACCCCAGGAGCTGAAGGGGTCTGCAACCTTACAAGAGGATCAACAATATGAACTAACCAGAACCCCCAGAACCCGTGTCTCTAGCTCCATATGTAGCAGAAGATGGCCTAGTCGGTCATCATTGGGAAGAGAGGCCCCTTGGTACTGCAATCTTTATATGCCCAAATACAGGGGAATGCCAGGGCCAAGAAGTGGAAGTGGGTGGACAGGGGAGCAGGGAGGGGGGATGGGGGAGGGGACTTTCAGAATAGCATTTGAAATATAAATTAAGAAAATATCTAATAAAAATAATTGGAAAAAAAAAGAAAAGAAAAGGAGTTGGAGATGCCTGATATCTCTTGGGATAGTGTTAAGGAAAAGATTACAGGATGTGAGGAAATTGCAATGCTAGAATGAATACACTTTGTAAAATCTAATTCTCCACAATAAGAAGCCCCAGTAAACATGCTCTTTACTAATTCTCTAAGACACAAAAAGTTGAAAGGGGCACAATCCCATTTGAAGAGTTCTGTTGTTCCCCCTTTCCTTGTGCCAGACATTGGCGATGCTGCTACTCAGTATCAATATAATCGATGAATCAGGATAAATAAAGTGCAATGAAGTAGCAGGGGCCAGGTGACAGCACTGAATTGACATAGGCAACATGATTGTAGTTATCATAATGGACTATGGGAACTAAAAGGGGAAGGAGGAGGGAGGGAGGATAGCCAACATACTGCCAGAGTTCTATCTATGTTCTGCGCAGGCGGATGTAGGAGGGCTGCCAGACACTTTCCACTCTCCCCGGGTGGGCATCTAAGCCACTGACCCCACTTGACGGAGGGTAGACAAGGGGCAAGCCCCGACCAGGTGTAGCCCTTGGGGTTATGGGAGAGAGGGCTGAAGGAGAGAGGTTCCCACACAGGTGAGAGTCTGCACAGTGGGCCTTGATGAGCAGAGACTGTCTATGGTTTTCGAACTCTATTATAGAAAAGCAGAAGGAAAGAGAGAAGGTAAAAGAGAGAGAGAGAAGAAGAAGAAAGGCTAGAGAGAAAGAGAAAGTAAGAGAGTGTGTGTGGTGTCCTTCCCCACCAACACAGTTGGTGCAATTGACCAGTGTGAGGAGACAAAAGGAGAGGAGAGAGGAAAGGAGAG
This sequence comes from Mus minutoides, assembly GCA_902729485.2. Classification (NCBI taxonomy): domain Eukaryota; kingdom Metazoa; phylum Chordata; class Mammalia; order Rodentia; family Muridae; genus Mus; species Mus minutoides. Next base: position 753,003 of record LR753334.1, on the reverse strand, counting down.
GAGAGGAGAGGAGAGGAGAGGAGAGGAGAGGAGAGGAGATAAAGAGAGCAAGAGAGAAGTGAGAAGAGTAAGAGCAAGAGAGCAAGGTGGGGTCAAACAGCCCTTCTTATTGTCTTTACTGTTGCTAGGTAACTGGGGAGTTTAGCCTGAAAGTCAGAAGCTTGGGGCATTGTCTACATTTAATTCAAAGGGATCTCTATCATATTTCTCCTCCACAAAATATCAACTTAGGGCACTATATTGATGACATTGTGCTAAATGGACCAAGTAAGTAGGAGGTAACATCCACTTTGGAGTTGTTGATAATAGTTATGTGCATAAGAGAAGGAGGAATAAATCCAACCATACTAACTATGCTTCTCTTATGGGGGCTGAGGGGTTGGTAACTTGGACAGGAACCAGAGTTCCAGGAGACATGAGAGAACTCCTTCCATCCCATGTAGGTGAATTATCACCACAGGGTCCTGGGGTTCAACACCTCAGCCCGACTGGAAACCAGACTGTCTTTGCATAGTCCAATGCCCCAAATGGACCACACAGACAAAGCAATGTCCAGGCAAATGAATTTTATGACAGCATGATTGATTAGCCAGCACCTTTGGTTTTAGGCATGGAATAGAATTTGTGTTTAATCTGTATATGCAAAAAAAAAAAAAAATCTCAATCAAATGAAAGGCTCCATTAGATCATGTCAAAAGAGAGTCTCAGTCCATGAACCAATTTCTAGCCTTGAGACAGTTTATAGACACAAAATCCCTTGAATGAAGGGATGTACATGCTCCCCTGAAGAAAGGCCCTAATAAAATTACTAGAGTTTTACTGTTAGCCTTTTTTCAGTCCTTCCCCAGAGGGAACTAAGGCCTTTTATAAGGGTAACTCTACACTGGGAGAAAGGAAGCAGTCAGACATTCCAGGGTCTATTGGATACGGGTTCTGAATTGACAGGAGATCTCAAGAAACATTATGGCTCTCTGGTAAAAGTAGGAATTTGTGGAGGCCAAGTGATTAATGGAATTTTGGCTAAAGTCTGATTCATAGTAGGTCCAGTGAGTTACTGAAATCATTCTATGGTTATTTCCCCAGTTCTAGAATGTGTAATTGGGATAGATATACTTACAAGTTGGCAAAATTCTCATGTTGGTTCCCTAACCCATGAATTGAGGGATATTATGGTTGGAAAGGCTAAATGGAAGCCCATGGAGTTGTTTCTGCCAAGGAAAATTGAAAATCAAAACCAGTATCACATCCCTAGAGGAACTGCAGTAATTAGTTCAGTCATCAAGGACTTGAAAGATGTAGGGGCAGTAGTTACCATCACAACTCCCTTTACCTCTCAGGCCAGTAAAGAAGATAGATCATGAAGAATGACTTTTGACTATTTAAAACTGAATCAAGTAGTGACTGCAATTACATCTGATGTACCACATGTGGAATCCTAACTTGAGCAGATTAACACATGTCCTGGTTCATAGCATGCAGCTAATGATTTATCAAATGCTTTTTTTTTTTCTCAGTACCTGTTTATAAGAAACATTAAAAGCAATTTGATTGCACTTGGCTAAGTCAACATTATGCATTTACAGTTTTCTCTTTAGTATATGTAAACTCTGCAGCCTATGTTAAAATTTAATTCAAAGGGATCTCTATCATATGTCTCCTCCACAAAATATCAACTTAGGGCACTATATTGATGACATTGTGCTAAATGGACCATGTCAGTAGGAGGTAACATCCACTTTGGAGTTGGTGATAATAGTTATGTGAATCGGAGAAGGGGGAATAAATCCAACCAAAATTCAAAGTCTTCTACTTCACTGAAAGTTTTAGGAGTTTAGTGAAATGGAACATGAGGAGATTTTAGTGTCAAGGTGAATCATAACATACTGACCTGCCTGTCTCAGCACAATATAAGCACTATATGTAGTAGATCTATTTGGATTCATGAGACGGCACATTCCTCACTTGGATGTGTTGTTGTGGCCCATGTAACAAGTGGCTCTGAATGACAGAGAGAACTTTGGGATTTGGGAGTAAAGCTCTCCCACCATTTTTAGACAAGTTTTCTCTCATTCAGAGCCAGCTCTTCACATACTACTAGGGCTTAGAGAAAACTGAATGTTTGAGGATATATCCAAGATACCATGAAATCTGAACTGCCCACCATGAACTAGATTGTATCTGACAAGAAAGTCATAAATAGATTGCTCACAGAAGCATTCCATTATTCAATGAAAGTGATATATATGAATGATTCGGATGAGCAGTTCCTGAATACACAAGAAAGTTACATGAAGTTGCCTGAATGCCTTTGTTTTCTACTCCAATTAAAACCAACTGCTGTCAAACACGCACCTATAGTTTCATGGGGTGTGCTCTATGATTGATTGGGAAAGGAAAGACTAGAGCCAGTTTTCTTATGGTTATAAATGTCATACAGAAACTACCCAGAGAGGGACAGCAGTAGCATTACAACCCCTTTCTGTGACAACCATGAAAGACACCAATAAAGGGAGATCTTCATGGTAGACATGAATTTGGGTGGGATATCGTCATATATTTTGTACGGAAGAAGAAATGACCAGATCAGCAATTGTAATTATTCACTGATTAATTGGCTGTACCCAATGGATTAGGTGAATGGTCAGGGACTTGAAAATAGCATTACTGGAACGCAGATGAGAAAGATATCTAGAGAAGAAACATGTTGATACATCTCTCCAAATGGGGAATGAATGTAAAGATACTTGTGCCCCACATAAATGTTCACCAAAAGGTGACTTCAGCAGAGGAGGACTTCAATAATTAAGTGGATAGGATGACTCATTCTTTGGACAGTCAGCCACTTGTCTTCCAAACCACACCTCTCATTGCCCAGTGGGTTCATGAACAAAGTCACCATGGTGCCAGAGAAGGAGTTGACAATACGAACTTACACTCCTCAATGCTGACCTGGCTACAGCTGCTGCTGAATGCCATATCTGCCACTAGTAGAGACCAACAACAAGCTCCAGATTCAGCACCTTTCTCTAGGGTGACCAGACAGTGACCTTGTGACAGATTAACTACATTGGACCACTTACTCCATAAAAAGGACCGTACTTTGTCTTTATTGTAGGACATGCTTATTCTGGTTATTAATTTACCTTTTCTGCACATAATGTGTCTTCTAAAACCACCATCAATGGAGTTACAGAATGACTTTTCCACCATCATGGAATTCCACACAGTATTGTTTTTTTTTTTTTTACTAAGGAACTCACTTCACAGTCAGAAGTTCCTTCATAGACACATTCAACAGTGGCCCTGTGATTATGGAATCCACTGGTCTTACTATGTCCCCATTATGCTGAAACAGTTGGCTTGACAGAAAGATACAATCGTCTTTTGAAGACACCATGTCAGTGTGAATAAAGTGGCAGCAGCTTTGAGGTCTAGGATGGAGTTTTCCAAAGGGCAGTACATGGTTTGAATCAGCATCCAATATATTGTACAGTTTCTCTCATATTCAGGGTCCATGAGTCCAAGAATCAAGGGATGAAGAGGGAATGATAGTTCCACTCACTATCACCCTTAGTAACCCACTAGGATAAGTTTTGTCTTTTCTTCCTGTAATCTAAAGTTTTACTGTTCTAGAAGTTTTAGTTTCATAGTGGGAAACACTCTTGCCAAGAGTCTAAACAATCATAGACCTGAACTGGGTGCTCAGACTTCCCCCTGGTCACTGTGAGCTTGTCATGCCCTTAAACCAACAGGTAAAGAAAGGAATATGTTAGGAGTAGTGATTGATCCAGATTGTGAAGGGGAAATTGGATTGTTTCTCCACAAAGGAGGTAAGAAACATCATATCTGGAGTCCAGGAGATCCTTTATGACATCTCTTGGTGCTACTACATCCTTTGATTAAAGTCAATGGGAAACTACAACAACCTTCTCTAGGCTGTATGACAATGATCAGAGACTCTTCAAGAATTAATATTTTCTTCTAGGAAGAGAACCAAGACTGTCTGAAATGTTTGCTGAGGGTGGAGGAGATAGAGAATGAGTAGTAAAGAAGGGCAGTCATAAATACAAGCTAGGGCCTTGTGACGAATTACAGACTAAGGCTGTGTACAAAAAACCTTACTTCACAGTTTCTTAGTCTCAGGTTCTTTAGCTGCTTAATGGACATGGCAGGTCAGAATGGTTGTGAGGACTATGTAGATGTGGACATGTCTGTTGTGTAGTGAGTGTGATGGAAGGCTGTTTCATTTCTTTATTAGGACAATGAAACCAAATGCAAATCTGTCTTAAGACCATTTCACCCTCTTCTCTCAAATTAAATTCAACAAGATTTTAACTATAGGCTGAAGACTAGCACCTCTGCTCAGCAGCACAGTCCTTGTTTCTGAAGCCCACCTTTGGAATATTGCAATGGTTTGAACTGTGTAAGAGGAAATGTTCCACAGTTTAGTGGGGTTTTTTGTTGTTGTTGTTTTGTTGTTGTTTTTTTTTCCTTCTTCACAGTTTAGTGTTAGAACATGGAACAATTATTTTTTCTTCATGAAAGGCCCAATGCCTTTAGAATTAGGACCAAAAAAAAAAAAAAAGGTTTGTGAATCTTCCTGGTCCAATCTGTATTATTTTTATTAAACTAACACAATTTCTCCACATTTTGATAGAAAATTATGTTTCCCTGAATATCTTGCCTACAAGAATTAATATGGCCTAGTGAATTAAGAATGTACTGCAGTTTTTTTTTCATTTAAAAAAATCTTCACTTAGACGACATTTGAAATGTAAATAAAGTAAATATCTAATAAAAATAAAATATTTAAAAAATAAAATAAATCTTCACTTAGTTATGGTGTTACTCTTTCAGTAGTAATTCTTCTTATTTAAAAAAATAAAAAGATAAAAAGAATGCCTTCTTCAAGCATCCCTTATATAGTCTTACTTTATCATTTTGTCCCATATCCTTTCCACACTTGAAACCTAAACTTACTGTTCTCTTCATCAGCTAACTACTAACCAACCATCAATGATATACAGTGGATAATATTCTCATTAATGATATCTTTTGAAATTGTTGTTCTTGGCAGAAGAGATAGTTCAGCCACTCTACAAGCAGGAGGTGGACCCAAGGTACTAATGTAATTAACTGCATGTTGCTGCTGATGCCAGTATCCTCCATACCAGAGGCACAAAGAGGATCCTGGGAGTTTTCTGACCATGCAGCCTACCCAAATATTGAGATTCCGGATACTCAGAGACCCCATCTCAAGGCAGCAAGATGGAGACCTCATCAGAGGAAGATTGTCTCATTTCCACATGTGCATACTTGGGTGTGCTATCTCACATATAGCATGTAACTCACATAAATATACCACATACACAAATAATAAATAAAATATTATAAAATGTATTTTTTAAAAAGTTTACCATTATTCTCAGGCAAGACTTTGGATGATTTCTTGATAAGTTTGGGCTATCTGTGTATGTAAATGAACATCTGGCAAGGGTAAAAAGAAAAATTTCTTAGGGGATCAGGGATCCTTAAAAATATTGAGATTGGCTTTTTGTGACTTGGCTTTTTGTGACTTGGCTTTATTGGGTTATTTAACTGACTGACAGTGACCTTAAGATGAATAACAGTGCAATACTGGTTTGAATTTTAGATATTGCTAAATAGTTTTGTCTGAATTTGATTATCAAAAAGTACCCAACATTCAAAATGTTCATATCAATTAATATTGAAAGAATATAAATTTTAATGACACATGATACAAACATTATTCTTTTCTCTGGAGATGTCTTTTAGACTCCAAAACTGGCAGGGAATATTTTGGCTCTTCTATTTCTGTTCCAAGCTGTTTTTACAAGATGCAAACACATGCAGAAACATTGTAATGGACTTCAAAATTCAGTCATGTTCAGTAAGACCTTAAAAGATATTTGCTTTGAACTTGGTTCTCCAGGCAGACAAACCTTCATGAGAATAGAAGATAACTTCTTACTTTCTGTGATGTGGTTTGACCCTTTTCAGGGTCCCAAAGCAAGCTTTGTTCTGTAGAGCATGTTAAGTTCACTTCAGGATTAAGAGTAGACAGAAGTCCGTTTCCTTATAGAACATCCTCATGCTCTGTCCTCAATGGTTTAAGGTACAAGAGGTTTAGACCACAAAAGAAAAACTGGGCTGCATCAAGAGATACAATAGCCTTGCAGTTGAGATCCTGTCTAGATTATGTTTTTAGATTGTCAAATCTGGCATGACTTCATGGCTTTGTCTTTAACATATTTACTCCACTGATTACATTGTAATTCTGAATCATTGAAATTAATTTCTAGCAGGTTTGTTTCTTAAATACATGGTACAGTCTTTTTGGACTCAACTCACAATTAATGAACTTTTAAATGGATGCTCAAGATTCAAGGATTGAATCTAACAATACTATCCCCAGAATATGATAACTAAGATGCCTGCTGTAACCAACTTTCTCCACATCCTTCTCTAGTGTATTTCATCTCTAAGTTTTATGCAATATCCTTGAAAATGACTGCAAGCTACTCTGTCTGTTCTGAAGAAAACCATTAACTTTAAGCTCTTTCCAGAATGCCCATTGAGCTGGTAGACCTAAGGTTTCTTGGTAGAAATTTTTGATTGGTTTCTTTCCTTCATTCATTTATCTTAACTTTCATATAATTTTTTATTTACCTAAGATATGGTGACTATTATCCAACATAAAATAAATGGAGTCAATTACAAATATCTGTTTCTATCTTAGATTCAGATGTATTTTTCTGTTCCTTTATTAATATAAAATACAATGCTATCCCTTATCTCTTGCCATTAGATGCTTCTGAATTCTATTATTATTATTATTATTATTATTATTATTATTATTATTATTATTATTATTCTATTATTCTGAATTATTCAAAACCACTAAAATGTTTGTTTTTCTATCTTCTAGCTTTATTCTCTGTTGTTTCTCCATTAAATTGGAGTTTATGTTTCTTGGGATAGTTCTCATTTATTCAATTGCAACAATGGAATGAATTAGGTCCCAAACTTGTATAGTCAATGATTATGAGAAGAGTATATTTCCCCTTTCTAGGGGGAGATTCAGTTGTGTCCTTAGATGAGCCCAAAACCATTTCTGCCCATAGTCACGAGGAAGTCATGTGGCCAAGAAGAGATATTTAATAAGAGTTTTGCAATGTTTGTGCTATGTATCAAGATACCAGATCCCAAGCCTGGTTGGGAGGATGATTCTTAATTTATTAACTCCTACAGTGGGAATCTAAACCTAAGAAGTAAAGAAGAAATAGCATTTGGAGTATATGAAGAAGCTTTGGGTCAGGCAGGTTGAGGCAGCCTTTAGGGTGCCATACACAGTGTTGAGTAAAGGAACTGGGCAGTGGAGTCAATATTTCTAGATGCTCTGCTTTTTCTGTGAGCATGGCTCAGAAGCTCAGTTTCAAAATTTCCAGCAATTCTAAATCTGAAACTTGTCCAAGTTTGCCTGTCAGCTAGGATGCATTTCATATTACAAGTCTTAGCAATGTGACTGTTATTTAATCTTTTGTCCTGAGACCCAGACGTGTCTTAGGACCCAACAGTGTAATAAGGACTACTTTAATGGGGTACTATTCATCTGTAAAAGTAAAATGAAATTAAGTGATTCACAGATAAATGAGGGAAAATGTAAATCATCATTCTGAGTGAGTAACCCATATTCTAAATTCTGTGTGTTTTCTCTTTTATGAAAATGTTAGCTTGAATCTTCAGACACATATGTTTAAATAGGACAGCCCACAAAAGTTAGGGTACTAGTAAGAGACATGAACATGGGATTTGTGGGAGGAAGAGGAATAAAATACAAATGGTATATGAGTGGTTAATTGTGGTGGTTGATGAAAAGACAGGATAAAAGAAATGTTATGTAGATGGATAATTAATATGAAATATTGTAATAACTAATATTCTTAAAATAGATGTATGTGCACACATAGGAAGCATTTAAATACCTTTTATCTATAACAACAGGACAATGTTTCTCCAAGACACCACAGGCTGTCAAATAAAAGTCCAGGTTCCAGGTATAGTTTTGCCCTTTCAACTTGTTGGTTTCCATAGAAACCCTAAACATTGCAGTCTATTTTCACTGTTCTTATTTATGCTTTTGGACTTGATAGTAAGATGCCATTGCTAAAGACAACATATACTTAAGTCATAAGGTATGAAGAAATCAACTGGTACTGACTTGGAAGTTTCATTGCTAACTCTCAAATGATGGAAGGATTTGAATATGATGTTGGTGGAGAAAGTTGTCAACAGTCTTGCTCAGCTTTGAACTCTGGAAACAAAACTGGCTTGACAAAATGTATCTAATAGTACAATAGTGGCACAAATGTTATAGAAGTAACCAACCACTTTCTGATTAGATATAAGACTCAGTCCATAATATAGAATTAATTCCTGATACCACTAACTGTGTCCAAATGAATAGCATTCCAGGATATATGACCTAAGGGAGAACCTAATAGTACTGATCTGCTCAATGGTTAGACATTAATTACTAGCTGACATTAATAGCCTTAACTTGACACCAGTGTATTAGTGCACTTCTCAACTCTCATCAGAGTAGTTTTGGTTTTGCAATTAATATACATACCTACAACTCTCAACATGCAGAGAATAGCAGACTACAGAGTACTCTGCTCTGAATGGGATATCTACATCGCATCCCTCCCTTAGGGTTCAGCAATTGTTATAGAAGAGGTAGTGAAGTAATTGTTATATCCACAAGCAGTAGATATCTGCTGTGAAACAGTATTTCCTGAACCTTACAGGGTTTTTGCACATAGGAAAATCATTGTTACAGGATATTTGACCACACTGAGAAACTTGAGATTGTGTTATGGAAAAAACCCTGTTTCTCATTGTGGTGTGGCTCAGCCTTTATCACACACCTTTAAACCTTCTGGCTGGAATATAGACACACCCTTTGATTCCAAAGAATAAAGGTAAAGTTAGTTTGGAGAAGGAAACACCCATGTTTGTAAGTGATGCCTAATTGAGTGGCAGAAAAAGTGATAAATCAATGAAAGATGTGATGGAATAGGATCTGCCCAACTCTCACAAGAAGAGAGAGAAAAGGGGAAATTTAAGAGGGATAAGTAGAGGAGGCAGTTTTGCCAGGACAGTTCTATAGAGACTTGTTGCAGAGAAAACAAGAAATATAGACAAAGAAAGAATAAATCAGAGAATGAGAGGAGATAGAAGATTATAGCAGGTTGCCAGAGTTAGTTTGAGGCCAGGCAGAGTAATTCAGGAGGAACTGAAAGATGCCAGATTGAATTAGTCAGTTTGGAGTAGAGATTGGGCCAGAATTGCTGAGTTGAGCCAGCTGGCCAGAATTCAGAAAGAACTTGAAAATGATGAGCTTATTCAGCAGCAAGTCCAGGGGATGAAAATATTCTAGGCCTAGATAACATTGTATGGAGGCTAGAAACTTTCAGGACCAGGCCTAGGTTAGCAGACAGAGGCAGTAAACCTTGGAGATAACAATTACTTCAGGAAAATAAAAGTTACTTTTACAAATCTCAGTGGCTGTGCCTGCATGTACAAGAAATGCACAGACATGACCTCAGCATGGACAGTGGAAAACTCACAAAATCTCATCTGAGCTGAAATATTAATTCAATTGCTGACTGCTTAGGTTGGTGGTATTAACTTGTCTTCAATGAGGCAACCCCTAGAAAGCTTCCGGTTCACTAGAAGATAGTCCCTTACTATGCATACACAGGCCACTCTAAGAAGACTGTGGGTAAATAAATAATAGATAAATATATAAATAATAAACAAATATAAAGAGATCATACAAAGTTGGGAAGAAATATGATCAAGGAGATAGAGGAAATTGGAGGAAAGGGAATATGAGGTGGATTCTAGCATGACATATACACACATATCAAATTCTCCTAAAATAGATATATTAACAATTTATTTTTTAACAATGAAAACCTGCCAACACAACAAATGGGCAAATTTTCTGAAAATACAGCATAATGGTTAGAAGGGCAAGAAAGCTGTAGAATATACAGTGGGGTCAAGGGTGAAAGTATGGCAATAGACAAGTGTGGAGTCAGGGGACTCATTCCAAAACAAATCGTGTCAGAGCTAAGACCCAAGAAGAATTATATTGGAGAAAAGGCATACAACATCTAAGAGCAGCTTGAGGAAGGAAGAAAGATCACAAATATAGGAAGGAGATGGAAAGACAAAGATACGACTGACTTCTGAAGCCTGAACGTTGTGGGCTCTCACATCAGAACTGGGAAGTTCTTAAGCATTCCAACTCTCTTTTGAATCTCAGTTGTCAGAGTACTCTCTGCAGGCAAGTTCTCCTTTTGCAGGGAAGGTGCACAGAAGTCTGGAGCTCAGCTCTGCTTCCTGTCTGAAGATTTAGACCCATAGGGGACCCTGTCCCAGAAGCTATCTTGCTTATGCTGCCCGTGTGCTCTCTTTGGAGCAGACTGGTCTCTAAGGGACCTGGGATACAAGATAGCTTTCTCACCTGGTCGTGCTGTCAGAGCCCTTTCTCCAGATCCAGTCTTGCTCTGATGACCAGTTCATATTAGCCCCATATTAAACAGAAGAAACAAGTATTATAGATACTTCTTAGTTAATATTGAGAATCAGGGTGTCTGCGGGTAATCCCAGCACTTGTGAAGGGGAAGCAGGAAGGATATGAGCTTGAGGCTGGCCTTGCCTATAGCTTAGACATTGTTTCAAAACAGACAAAGAACTCTTGTTTTCTATGGCACATATTTGTTCACAAGTTGGTAAAAATCATGTTTCTTACTGTTTGGTTATTTTATAGATTTTTATTGTATATAAAATTATTTTTGCTGTTTCCAACTTATGAAATTGATCTTTTGCTGTTATAAACAAAAATTAGAGTCAGATATTAAAACTAGAAACAAAGAATTATGTTTGATGCATATGTTAATAGAAATATGTATCCTTAAATGCAGAGAAAGGGTTGATGATGTTATTTACCTGAAATATCAATCACAATTTAAAATCAGAACTACATAGGTAGAGAACCCTAGACACAGGAGCCGTTGGTATTTTCAGGACTTTTTTATCTCACATATCAGTTTTCCTGCACATTCTCATTCAAGTCTCAGTTCAGGAAGCTAGTCATTTTAGCCATTTGGTAATTTTGCCAGGCACAGGTTAATTTAATTTCAAAAGAATACATTGTGTGTTTGGTTTGAATTATGAGGCTCACATTCATATTTGAGTGACCTCGGATAGTTTATCCAGGTACTTTACAGGTTCCAAAATGACTTCTATTGATTTTGTTTGAAGCATAATGGAAGAGCATTTAAAGGTGTAAAGATTTCAAAAATTAAAAAAATTCAAATTGTCAACTGGTTTTTATGAGGTCAGTGTTATAATTAGGTTACCCACAAGATTAAGTTAGAATGCCTAGTGTGGTCTTCCCTCTTCTGGTTATGTGACCAACAGTTACCACTTTACATAGTCCAAAGGCTTGAGGACATAATCACAGCTATCTCCACAATAAGCAGAGCTAGATAATAGCTCATTCTGACTTAAAAGTTTCACTTCGATCTCCACATCCACCTACAAAATATGATATAACATCAGAAATACATTCATTTATTTAAAATATATTTTGCTATGAAATTAAGTATATATACAGAAAAATCATTCAAATCACACTCTTGTCTTAATCAACATTGAGAGAAAACCAGAGGTAAGGGCTTGACCTTTACCAGACAGCTATTCCTCAGTGGTCTACATCCTGCTTATATGCTTATAGCCCCATCCCCATCATAGACAAGTACAATCATAACTCTGTATCACATAACATTCCAGTGTAAACATTTTCTCCTAGTGTGCACCTCTGGGCTCTGTGACTGATCTTTGTCACCTTTAGAGAATGACATATAGCTTTCAACTTCTTTGTTGTAACTGTGTCCTCTGTGTCTGGCATTTTGTTACAGCATGCCTGCTAAGATGGACAGGAAACTTTTCTTGAGATATGTCTGTTTTTTGTTTTGTTTTGTGTCTTTCCTTTTGTTTCATTTGTTTAACATTCTAGCTTCAAGTTCTTTTTTTCTCCACATAGTTGCTCTTCCTTGCCTTTTTAAAATGTTTCCTACTTTAGCTAAAATTCTGTAATTTTAAAAAGACCTCTTTTTACTTTTTTTCTTAAATTTCAATCTGAGACTTATTTCTCCCCAGAGGGAACTATTTATATTCAAAGAATATAGCTATAAAACTGAGTTGCATCTTTTTACATTGTACATTTCTACACTGTCCTTTCTCTGATCTAACATTCACTTATGGAGGTCACCAAGGTCACTATGTCCTCAAATATGGAGCCTTTTATTTATAGCCCACCCACTTTTGTTTTAGCTGACAGTGAAGGAAACTAAAGCACTAAAGTGCTTCTCCTACTGAGCAGCCACTTTTAAGAAAATAGGAACAAAGAAATATTTTAAATCCTTCAAAACTGAACATTCTTACTAACAGTCATTATTCTCATAATTATCCCTGCTCATTTCCATCATCACTAAACGAACTCTTACACATGTTATCAAAGACTTTGAAGAAAGGCATAAATCATTTTTATTTAAATTTAGAAATTGGTTATTTTTATGGAGATTAACTATGTCTTGCCCTCCCCCTCTTTAAACCTTTTATTTTGTGTATCTGAGGGTTCTGCCTGTATATATATATGATGCAGTGCTGCCGCAGAGAAAGAGCACTGATACCCTGCAACTAGAGTTATAGGAGAAAATATGTATGCATTGGAAACTGAACCTATGTTTTCTGTAAGAGCAGCAAGTGCTCTCGACAACTGACCCACTTCTCCAGGGCCTGTTTTGTTACTCCTTAAGAGAAATCTGATGAAACTTGAGGTTATTCTTTCCCAGAACAGACATCCTGTTATACCAGTAAACCTTAAAAGCAGAGTGAGTCACAATCCCGCTGTCCCAATAGCACCAGTGGTTTGGTGGTGGTGGTGATGTTCATTCTGGGTTTTTTTTTTTTTTTTTTGAGATTTTTCTTTTGCTTTGTTTTGTTTTTTTAATCTTTGCTATGCTAAAGTGCTAAAGTATCCTTTCCACTGAATGAAGCTGTCATTTGTGGAAAAAGGTAGTCAGAGATAATATCTATCTATAACTATCTATCTATAACGTCACTGACAGATTTTCAAGACGTAAATTTCTCACTTGATCTGAAAGATCCCTGGGGAAAGTTATACAGAAGCAGCATCTTTTCATAAAGGCAAATGTGAAGGCAAACCAGATTCAACCTCTTAAATACACCAGTGACTTCATAGGCCTCTGCATTTACCATGGCTTCCCACGTGTGAACTATCTTAGTTTTCAACTAGCCAGACAATAGTAGCCATTGTCCATAGGGTCTGCTAAACTCAAAAGGCTTAATTTCCCTCTCCTTACCTCCTGGGGATATGGTGCACTTATCCAGAGTGATGATGCAGTTGGAGAGGAGAGCATCAACCATGTCTGGATCTCTATTCCACACACTTGTCATAAGAAATGAGGACCCAACACACTGCTGATAGCTATCTATTTCACAACACAACACACACTGTGTATTTGTGATTTTACTTGTAATTCTCATGGTTTCTTGTGTTTGTTCTGTTGTGTCTTAAGCAAAATTTTCCTTATTTTCAAGACCTTGTGTAGCTTAGATTTCAGGCTAATTGTCTAAATCTTCAAGATGATGTTTGAAAACAATATCAAGCATGACTGTGCCCTTTGTACAAAGTCTTATATGTGTAGTGTCAACAACAGTTCTCAGTGTTTCTGATCTTTCATTATCAAGAATTTCACTAGTCAAGAATGAACGCCACAGTGCTTTTCCTCTTAGCTCTTTCTGTGGCAACTTAATGTTATAGGAGTTAGGGAACTTTTGTTCTTGATCCTAATTGTCTGTTCTCCCATGGCAAACTTCTTATAAGAGGGGTAAGTTCTTATCCAACTATTTGTCCTGATATATACAACCATCTGTGACTCCCACCAAGTGCTTGATACCTCAATGCAATAAATGATGATGACATTTGATGTTTTGCTTGAGTTTAGGCATGGCTTGACCAATTCCATTGATGTCCTATACTTCTTTGGGAGGCACATAACTCAGAAACTTCTTAAGATGGAAGTCTCTGTACTAGCATTATTGCTTAGTTTTATTTGAGTAGGGTGGGAAACAAAAACATTTCAATGAAGTAGGGTTCTAATCAAATTTTCTTTGAAGGAAATTGGTCCCATAGATCTTACACATGTACTGTTGTAAATAAATACCCCCTACTGAGAAAGCCAGTCTGTGTTTTGTCTAAAAATTATTAAGATGAATAAGAAATGCTTACTGATTGGAGCAGGATATGCATAAAATATTAAAATGCAAAGGAAATGAAGTTGTGCTACGAGAATATTCGACATTTCTGAGAAGATTTCTTCAAATATAAAATATTGAAGAAGGTGGCACATGTCTTCCTGCTTAATAGCTCATGTGATCTGGTAGGAGACTCTTTACTCCAGCTTTTCTCTCTTCAACTTTTTCAGAGTTAGCAGTATAATTTCTGTTTTGTATTTCCAATATTTTTTATTTCAACTGTGACTCTACTAGAAATTGTTGATAAGTGAAACCATGTTTCAGGAAATACCTTCCCTTGTTTGTGTTTTTAAAAGCATAGTTTCCATATCCCTGATCTTTCTCTCCTTCACATACCCCTTCTTCCTCTTTTCTATTTGATTTACCCTCTTTGATTTTCAAAAGAAATTGTATTTGGATATTTTTAAATTCCTTTTTAAAAGGTGATTACCAAAATATTATGCTATGGGGATGATTTGATATTAAAAATACTGCTCTTTAAATTTATGAAAATGTGGAATGAAATGGATAGAAATAGATTTGTGAAATGTTTTATTTCCTTAGGGCCCCAGGTATGGGAATAGAGGTATGTAAGAGACTTTACAACTCTCTAAAGAAGCTGGGACAGACATGTGAAATCCAGTTCTTCGCTGGGTTCTTCTTTATACTTTAAAATCATAGGTCTTACCTCTTGTCTTTGCCTCTGTTCACTGGGCCATGGGCATACTTGTAATCCTCTCTGCCAAGTGCACCTTTTTTTATATTACCAACCAGAGACTTTAATTTTATGTTTATCATTTTTTCTTTTTTTATTACATATTTTCTTTTTTATTGGATATTTTCTTATTTTACACTTCAATTGCTATCCTGAAAGTTCCCTCGCCCCTTCCCTCGCCGCCCTGCTCCCCTGCTACCCACTCCCACTTCTTGGCCCTGGCGTTCCTCTGTATTGGGGCATATAAAGATTGCAGTACCAAGGGGCCTCTCCTCCCAATGATGGCCGACTAGGCCATCTTCTGCTACATATGGAGCTAGAGACACGAGTTCTGGGGGTTCTGGTTAGTTCACATTGTTGTTCTTCTTCTAGGGTTGCAGACCCCTTCAGCTCCTGGGGTTCTATCTCTAGCTTCTCCATTGTGGGCCCTGTGTTCCATCATATAGATGACTGTGAGCATCCACTTCTGTACAAGACAGCTTTTCAGGGTCCCTTCAGTAAACGCTTGCTGTCCTATGCAATAGTGTCTGAGTTTAGTGACTGATTATGGGATGGATCCCCCCCCCCAGCCCCCGGTGGGGTAGTCTCTGTATGGTCCATCCTTTTGTCTTAGCTCTAAACTTGTTTCTGTAACTCCTTTCATGGGTATTTTGTTTCCTATTCAAAGGAGGAATGAAGTATCCATGTCCTGGTCTTCCTTCTTGATTTTCTTTGTGTTTTGCAAACTGTATCTTGGGTATTCTAAGTTTCTGGGCTAATATCCATTTATCAGTGAGCACATATCCAATGACTTCTTTTGTGATTGGATTATCTCACTAAGGATTATATCCTCCAGATACATCCATTTGCCCAAGAATTTCATAAATTCATTTTTTAATAGCAGAATAGTACTGCATTGTGTAAATGTACCACATCTTCTGTATCCATTCCTCTGTTTAGGGACATCTGGGTTCTTTCCAGCTTCTGGCTATTATAAATAAGACTGCTATGAACATAGTGGAGCATGTGTCCTTTTTAACAGTTGGAACATCTTCTGAAGCCCTGGCTTCACCTCCAACTCCGATAAAATAAAAGTAAATCCTCATTCAGTCCCCAAAATAAATCCTTTGAAAGATTAGTTAAATTATGCCCTAACTTTCACTCAGCTCTTGTTATCTGTTTACTCTGTCGATGTAACCTATGAAGTAGCAGTCAATATGAAAACTGTTCATCACACACATACACCATAGAGCAAGGAAGAAATCCAAACCAGAAGAGGTATTGCTGGATCCTCCATTAGTACTATGTCCAATTTTCTGAGAAACCTCCAGACTGACTTCCAGAGTGGTTGTACAACCTTGCAATCCCACCAGCAATGGAGGAGTGTTCCTCTTTCTCCACATCCTCGCCAGCAACTGCTGTCACCTGAATTTTTGATCTTAGCCATTCTGACTGGTGTGACATGGAATCTCAGTGTTGTTTTAATTTGCATTTCCCTGATGATTAAGGATGTTGAACATTTTTTCAGATGTTTCTCAGCCATTTGGAATTCCTCAGTTGAGAACTCTTTGTTTAGCTCTGTACCCCATTTTTTAATGGGGTTATTCGTTTTTCTGGAGTCCAGCTTCTTTAGCTCTTTGTAGATGTTGGATATTAATCCTCTATCAGATTTAGGATTAGTAAAATTCCTTTCCCAATCTCTTGGTGGCCTTTTTGTCTTGCTGACTGTGTCTTTTGCCTTACAGAAGCTTTGCACTTTTATAAGGTTCCATTTGTTAATTCTTGATCTTACCGCACAGGCCATTGCTGTTCTCTTTAGGAATTTTTCCCCTGTGTCCATAGCTTCGAGGGTTTTCCCCACATTCTCCTCTATAAATTTCAGTGTCTCTGGTTTTATGTGCAGGTCTTTAATCCACTTAGACTTAAGCTTTGTACAGAGATAAGAATGGATCAATTCACATCCTTCTACATGATAACAGCCAGATGTGCCAGCACCATTTGTTGAAAATGCTGTCCTTTTTCCGCTGCATGGTTTTAGCTCCCTTGTCAAAGATCAAGTGACCATAGGTCTGTGGATTCATTTCTGGATCTTCAATTCTATTCCATTGATCTATCTGACTGTTGCTGTACTAGTACCATGTAGTTTTTTATCACAATTGCTATGTAGTACAGCTTAATGTTAGACATGGTAATTCCCCCACAGGTTCTCTTATTGTTGAGAAAAGTTTTTGCTATCCTAGGTTTTTTGTTATTCCAGAATTTGCAAATTGCCCTTTTTATCTCAGTGAAAAATTGAGTTGGAATTTTGATGGGGATTGCATTGAATCTGTAGATTGCTTTTGGCAGGATAGCCATTTTGACTATGTTAATCATGCCAATCCATGAGCATGGGAGATCTTTCCATCTTCTGAGATCTACTTCAATTTCTTTCTTCAGAGACTTGAAGTTCTTGTCATACAGATCTTTCACTTCCTTAGTTAGAGTCACACCAAGGTATTTTATAGTATTTGTGACTCTTGTGAAGGGTGTTGTTTCCCTAATTTCTTTCTCAGCCCTTTTATCCTTTGTGTAGAGAAAGGCCATTGATTTGTTTGAGTTAATTTAATATCCAGCTACTGCACTGAAGCTGTTAATCAGGTTTAGGAGTTCTCTGGTGGAATTTTTGGGGTCCCGAATATATACTATCATATCATCTGCAAACAGTGATATTTTAACTTCTTCCTTTCCAATTTGTATCCCCTTGATCTCCTTTTGTTGTCGAATTGCTCTGGCTAGGACTTCAAGTACTATATTGAATAGGTAGGGAGAAAGTGGGCAGCCTTGTCTAGTCCCTGATTTTAGAGGGATTGCTTCCAACTTCTCTCCATTCACTTTGATGTTGGCTACTGGTTTGCTGTATATTGCTTTTATTATGTTTAGATATGGGCCTTGAGTTCCTGATCTTTCCAAGACTTTTATCATGAATTGGTGTTGGTTTTTTCAAATGCTTTCTCAGCATCTAAGGAGATGATCATGTGGTTTTTGTCTTTGAGTTCGTTTATATAGTGGATTACCTTGATGGATTTCCATATATTAAACCATCCCTGCATTCTTGGAATGAAGCCTACTTGGACATGATGGATGATCATTTTGATGTGTTCTTGGATGTGTTTTGTGAGGATTTTATTGAGTATTTTTGCATCAATATTCATGAGGAAAATTGGTCTGAAATTCTCTTTCTTTGTTGGATCTTTGTGTGGTTTGGGTATCAGAATAATTGTGGCTTCAGAGAATGAATTGGGAAGAGTACCTTCTGTCTCTATTTTGTGGAATAGTTTGAGGAGAGTTAGAATTAGGTCTTCTTTGAAACTCTGATAGAACTCTGCACCCATCTGGTCCTGGGCTTTTTTTGGTTGGGAGACTATTGATGACTGCTTCTATTTCTTTAGGGGAAGTGGGACTGTTTAGATTGTTAATCTGATCCTGGCTTAATTTTGGTTCCTGGTATATGTCTAGGAAATTGTCCATTTTCCTCCAGGTTTTCTAGCTTTGTTGAATATAGCCTTTTGTAGTAGGATCTGATAATGTTTTGGATTTCCTCAGGTTCCGTTGTTATGTCTCCTTTTTCATTTCTGATTTTGTTAATTAAGATACTCTCCATGTGCCCTCTAGTGAATCTGTCTAAGGGTTTATCTATCTTGTTGATTTTCTCAAAGAACCAGCTCCTGGTTTGGTTGATTCTTTGAATAGTTCTTTTTGTTTCTACTTGGTTAATTTAGGCCCTGAGTTTGATTATTTCCTGCTGTCTACTCCTCTTGGGTAAAGTTGCTTCCTTTAGTTCTAGAGCTTCTAGGTGTGCTGTCAAGTTACTAGTGTATGCTCTCTCTAGTTTCTTTTTGGAGGCACTCAGGGCAATGAGTTTTCCTCTTGGGACTGCCTTCATTGTGTCCCATACGTTTGGGTATGTTGTGGCTTCATTTTCATTAAACTCTAGAAAGTCTTTTATTTCTTTCTTTATTTCATCCTTGACTAAGGAATCAGTGAGTAGAGTGTTGTTCAGTTTCCATGGGAATGTTCACTTTCTATTATTTATGTTGTTATTAAAGATCAGCCTTAGTCCATGGTGGTCAGAAAGGATGCATGGGATAATTTCAATAGTTTTGTATCTGTGGAGGCTTGTTTTGTGACCAATTATATGGTCAATTTTGGAAGAGGTACTTTGTGGCGCTGAGAAGAAAGTATATCCTTTAGTTTTAGGATAAAATGTTCTGTAGATATCTGTTAAATTCATTTGTTTCATGACTTCTGTTAGTGTCCCTGTGTCTCTGTTTAGTTTCTGTTACCAGGATCTGTCCATTAGTGAGAGTGGGGAGCTGAATTCTTCCGCTATTATTGTGTGAGGTGCAATGTGTGCTTCGAGTTTCAAAACAGTTTCTTTAATGAATGTGCTTGTCCTTTTATTCGGAACATAGATAATCAGAATTGAAAGTTCATCTTGGTTGATTTTACCTTTGATGAGTATGAAGTGCCCCTCCTTGTCTTTTTTTTATAACTTTGGGTTGAAAGTCAATTTTATCCGATATTAGAATGGCTACTCTAGCTTTTTTGTTTGGACCATTTGCTTGGAAAATTGTTTTGCAGCCTTTCACCCTAAGGTAGTGTCTGCCTTTTTCCCTAAGGTGCGATTTCTGTAAGCAGCAAAATGTTGGGTCCTGTTTTTGTAGCCAGTCTATTAGTCTATGTCTTTTTATTGGGGAATTTAGTCCATTGATGTTAAGAGAAATTAAAGAAAAGTAGTTGTTGCTTCCTGTTATTTTTGTGGTTAAAGTTGAGATTCTGTTCTTGGGGCTGTCTTCTTTTAGGATTGTTGAAGGATTACTTTTTAGTTTTTTCTAGGGTATAGTTTCCATCCTTGTTTTGGTGGTTTCCCTTTATTATCCTTTGTCGGGCTGGATTCGTGGAAAATATTGTGTGAATTTGGTTTTATTGTGGAATACTTTGCCATCTCCATCTATGTTAATTGAGAGTTTTGCTGGATATAGTAACCTGGGTTGGCATTTGTGTTCTCTTAGGTGGGTATAACATCTGTCCAGGATCTTCTGGCTTTCATAGTCTCAGGTGAGAAGTCTGGTGTAATTCTAATAGGCCTGCTTTTATATGTTACTTGACCTTTTTCTCTTACTGCTTTTAATATTCTATCTTTATTTAGTGCATTTGTTGTTTAGATAATTATGTGTTGGGAGGAGTTTCTTTTCTGGTCCAGTATATTTGGAGTTCTGTAGGCTTCTTGTATGTTCATGGGCTTCTCTTTCTTTAGATATGTTAATTTTTTCTATAATTTTGTTGAAGATATTTGCTGGCCCTTTAAGTTGAAAATCTTCTTTTTCATCTACTCCTATTATCTGTAGGTTTGTTATTCTCATTTTGTCCTGGATATCCTGGATGTTTTGAGTTAGGATCTTTTTGCATTTTGCATTTTCTTTGATTGTTGTGCCCATGTTCTCTATGGAATCTTCTGCACCTGAGATTCTCTCTTTCATCTCTTGTATTCTGTTGCTGATGCTCACATCTATGTTCAATTCCATTACCTGTTTGGCTTTGTTTTCCTATAGTTCTTTAAAGGATTTTTGTGTTTCCTCTTTAAGTACTTTTACCTCTTTAGCAATGCTCTCCAGCATTTATAGAGTGAGTTATTCATGTCCTTCTTAATGTCCTTATTAATGTCCTCTACCAGCACCATGAGATATGATTTTAAATCTGAGTCTTGCTTTTCGGGTGTGTTGGGGTATCCAGGACTGCCTGAAGTTGGAGTGCTGGGTTCTGATGATGGTGAGTGGTCTTCGTTTCTGTTATTAAGATTCTTATGTTTGCCTTTCACCATCTGGTAATCTCTGGAGTTGGTTATAGTTGTCTCTGGTTGGAGCTTGTTCTTCCTTTGATTCTGTTGGCCTCTGTCATCAGACCCAGTAGCCCAGCTCTCTCCTGAATCTCAGTGGTCATAGTAGTCTCAGCAGGTGAGCTATCCTCTTGCAAGGAAGGTGCATGGAGTTTTGGTGTTCAGACCTGCCTCTTAAATAAAGTTGAAGATTCTATATAGGGCCTGTCCTAGAAGATGTGTTGCCTCTGCTGTCTGCACACTCACCTGCACAGACTGGTCTCTGTGGGACCCTTTGCAGTCCATGAGCTGGCCTGCACAGACTGGTCTCTGAGTGACCTGGGAACCAAGATGGCTCTCTCACAAGTGCAGGCAGGGAAAGCCCTTCCAGGCTGAGAACTCTCCTCAGGTGGGGAGGGAGCCTGGGTGTCTAGAGCCCAAAGCTGGGTCTGTCCCAAAAGGTATGCTATTCAGCTGTTCAACCATTTGCTCACTCACCCTTTGTAGTCTGTGAGCTGACCTGCGCAGACTGGTCTCTGAGGGACCTGGGACCCAATATGGCTCTCTCACAAGTTTTGGCAGGGAAAGCCCCCCGCCCCCAGGAGGAGAACTCTCCTCAGACAGGGAGGGAGCCCGGATGTCTAGAGCCCAAGGCTGGGTATAAGTTTATCATTTACTGCAGCCACCAACTCAGTGATTTGTGGATGAGGCTTGTAGCCAGACTTCAGTGTGTTAAAGTAATGATGTATGAGTTCTCCTGCCAATCTCAAAGCACAGACAGATTCTCGGAGAATGTCTTCATTTATTCCGGATTGGCAGGACACTGTGATGGGCATGCACAAGCCATAGTAAACTCTGGGGTATCAACACGAATGAGGCAAGGGTAAAATTTTAAAGCAAAAGGGAAAAAACTTCACTGGTGTCAGACACCTCTGGGGGACTTGGCATCAGTTCATTGGTGGAGGTGCTATTGCTGGGCAAGTTGAGACAGTCTTGTGTGGACTGTTGTGGTTTTAAAGATTGTTAACCTCTTACATAAATCTGTAGACATATGTGAGTTGTTCCATGTGTTCCATTGTGTGTCCAATCAAACATTTCTTCTGAGCATTTAAAATGTTCTTTTCATAGATGGGAATCCATGAGTCAGTCCTCCCACTTCCTAACTTGCTTGCTTTAATTCTGTGTCAGCCTCACAAGAATGGTTTTATATTGATATAATTCCTTTTCTATGGTATTGGCATTAAATATTTTGGCATAGTTGAAGGAGCAAAGGTGTCAAGAAGAATACATTCTTGTATATTGATATTTGATCATCAAGAAAACCCTCTGTCATCACCAAGTCTTGGCAGAACATTGTGGACATCTAGAAAAATTGGAAAAACCATTGTTTTTTAGCTGGAAGCAATCAAGTCTGTTCAGTGAGCATTTAGAAACTCTGAAATTGTACTTCATGTCCTCCAAGTGCTCAGAAACATGACATGCAGCCTTCACACAGTGGCCACTTAGCATATTTATCGTCAACAATTTGCCAACTAGTCCCCTTTCTCCTGGCAATTGAGTGGAAAAAAAAACAATAATTAGGCATGTGAGAGACATACTGGAAGGATCTACAGCATATTGTGGCTAGTTGATCAGCTAATAAGGGATTAAGTGTTGAACTTGTGGACTTAAATTAAATTTCCTCAGTTTTTAGAGGGCTTACATGAATTTGATTTCTCCAAATAGCTTATACTTTAAGAACCCAAACTAACCTATCCTTTTGATTGCTTTCTGCATTGGAAAGTGCTTAGAGGCATTAAGAGACTGTTAAACTGCAGTATATTGATGTGTGTGTGTGTGTGTGTGTGTGTGTGTGTGTGTGTGTGCACATGCGTGTGCATGCACATGCGCACCTGGGCACAAGGTGTGCAAACATGTACATATGCATGTGTGTGTCCATGTGTGTATGTGTATTTGTGTGTGTGTGTGTGTGTGTATGTGTGTAGGGTATGTGCATATGTGGGTGGGTATGTTTGTGGGTATGTGTGATGTGTCTGAGTATGTGTGTGCCTGTGCATGTGTGTTTATCTGTACTAGTGGAAACAATGATTTTTGGAAGAAATATTACCATATTTATCTGTTATGTCTTAATTTACACAAATGTCCGCCTATTGCTTGTAAGTTAATTCTTATTTTCATGTGAGCATGCTGCTTTTATTTTCCCTAGATCATATTGTTCAGATCATGTAGAAAACAGTAGCCATCAAAAAATCATTGCAGCAGCAACAGCAATAGCAACAACAACAACAACAAATCCCACTTTTAAAATGAAAGTGAATTTAACATTTTATGATAAATTGCTTTTAAAGTGATAGAGCCTCAGGCTGAGGAAAGGCCCAGTGATGCTTTGCTTAGCTCCTGGGCCAATTTATTTTACTCAATCCCCCTAGCTTTAATTGATGGACATGAGGATGTCTTGTCTTTAAATTATATTTTAAAACACAGGAACACACACACACATGCACACACAGACACACACAGACACACACAGACACACACACACACACACACACACCAATCCAATGAAATTACATATATGAGAGACTTTGAAAAGTCACAAAAGATACTGTGAAAACCATTTCTAAACTTCATTCAAATTTATATAGCTATCTTTCAAACACATAAGACATCTTAGAATTTATCATTTCATAACAGCACAGAATTTATTTCCAAATGTCCCTGATTATGTAGTCTAAAAACGTAACTTATCCAAACCTACAACTTGATTGATAGTTTAGAATACATTTAATTTGATGCTTTACATTTTAGCGATTCTAGGCTCACTGGTTGCTAGAGTTCATGATGTATTAGCAAAAGACACAAATGATAGACACTTGGCTAAGCACACATCACTACGGCCAGAAAGACTGAATGCAAAGACGAAATATTTAGTAATATGTTGGTTTTTCATAGGATAGTCTTAAGTCCAGATGTTAGATCTTCATGAAAATTTAGAGCACATGGAATTAGTGACTTCATCTCATTTTAAGATCATAGTTAGAAAGTTAAATAATGGAAAATTTCTTAAACGTGCCTAGCATTCTCTTCTAATATTTAATAAGCTTCCCTGACTGTTTGTTTACATGAACTGAAATGTACTTAGAAGTTGTGACTTTGTTTGGAAAGAAATGATATCTCCCTCAGAGAGTCTGAAGCTGTCAAAATGACAGGCTCATGGGCAGTGTTTGGGCAGGGAAGGGTGAGGGAGATCTCCCTGCCCTCTATAATTTTTTATTGTTCTTTCTTTCCCTTTCTGACTTTTTCAACCTCTGTTTGCATCTAGGGAGAAGCCTCTAGTGGAGGACACTCTTTGAAATCCTACACGGAAGAAGTGAGTTTTTAGGGGATCTACCATAGCGTATCATCAGTCTACACGTGAGATGAAGCACGGACTAGGATTTCTCCTTATATCTTTTCAGTTCCTAATACATATCCTATTCACTGGCTGTGTTTAGAAAAGTACAATAAATGATGTTATCAAAATTGCTTTTGTTCCTCATTCGTAGAGGGACACTTTCTATCAGTCCATTCATCCTGAGAATGGAAGAGAAAGCACAGGAACCGAGTGCTGTCATATGTTTTCATTCTCAAAACATTAGTTGATATTTGTATAATAAGAAACACATGTTTTGTGCCGGGCATGAGGAAAAACAAAAGGAATAAAACCAGAAAGACACAGTCCCAGCCTCTATGAAAAGAGCAGTCATAATAGGGCAGTGCCCATTGATATGCACATGCTGGTCAGGCTGCTGTTTGCCGCACCTACTAACATGGAAGGCACATTCTTGCCTTACGTTCTTGGCTTTACTTGTGAAGACACTGAAGAGTGTTCTGTGTCATAGAGCTTTATTCTGTGTCAGAACTTTTGCAGAGTCCCTAAGACCTAAAGCAAACTCATGATTCGCATGAAGAAACTAGCTTGAATCTGCTAGGCAGCAAGGCAGGTTAGGAATAGGATCCAATCTTTGGGAGGAATGCCAATTCTCAACAGGAACTGATCTTCTGTGCTTCTTCCCAATTCAAGAAGCCATTTAAATGACATCTGAGCTCTCTGTATAGTTCCTACCCAGGATGGTGCCTGGATACTGAAATTCTCAGTTCCTAGATATCACTAGGAGAGGAATGTGGACTGTGCAGTCTCTACGGGTTTGCCTATCTTCCCAGAGATAATTGGAGCTTTTCAAAATAGCACAGGAGGGAATAAAAAAATGATAGGAAGGAAATCATGGGGAAGATGTTCAGGGTCACAAGCATCCAAATAATTGGGCAAAATGTGGGAGGATTGAATACTAAGTTTCAATTTAATGGATCTGATGCAAAGACTTACAATATATTTGAACAATTAATGTTATCCACAGAGAGTGGAGATTTTGTGGTCACTTACGCTCTTGGTCCCAGGCTCAACATGTGCTGATGGGACTCGACTTCCAGAGAAAGGCTGGGATGCCTCTTGCTTCTGGTCCAAGGCTGTGAAAGGAAATCGCTGAGTCATGCAGGCATGCATGGGCTATGGGCTACATATCAAGAAGAGGCTTGTTGGGATGAGTTTTGTTTTGTTGTTTGTGCCTTCTGATGAGAAGTGCTTTGAAAGGCATTGCTGCTGCAAGGGCCTGCACATGAGCATCAGCCAGAAGCCTGGAAACACCAACTCCCAGGATTCACTGGCTTCCAAGGACTCAGTGTTCATCTTGCTGAGCTCACTAAGATCTCCATGGATCGACAAATACTCCAGCTATGTATGGAAACAGTTCTCAAACTAGGTCTTTCTGGAATAATTTCTAGAGATAAATGTCAGGCTTCTGAGTTGAAAGGGACCATCAAAAAAATAGGCTCACTGGAAGGATGAATTATGGCCATGTTGGCATTAGGGAGCTTCTTTGGACAGACTCTTGAAGAGTTTGCAAAAGCATGTTGATTGACTGCTACACAAAAGTTATTTTAGGGGTAAAACAAGTTCTTCCTACCAAAGCCCTAAACTAAGCTATATGCTTCTTGAAGAAAAACACTACACCCTTGCAACTTTAGTCCTTACTGTGTAATGTGCAGTACTTAATTAATACAAGACATTCCAGGTGAACCATGACTATCTTGTGACCCAAGTCATACAAAGGCTATAAAGCTCCATCAGGGAAAACAAACAAACAAGACAACAAAACCTCTAAAATAATAGAAAACAATCTCCGTTTTCTATAGTGATTTTTTTTAAGGTCAAAGTACCTCTAGAAAAGTATTTCATTCTAATGTTTACTCTAGATATAAAGATTCTACCTCAGTTTTTGCTACAGTTGAAGACATGTATCATGGGAAAACCCATTCTCATTCTGGATTCTAGAAAGGGAGGACAACCCTATCAGTACATTAAAACTTTGTTTATTCCTCTGTTCTCAGACATGATCTGTTTTCTTCTTGGAAGTATAAATGTCTTCAGTTTATGCGAATCATTATTGACTCTCCGTGAGTGCTTTGTTAGTCTGTGTGAACCAGGCAGTGTAAATGCTGCCTATCCATCCTCCTGGTCTATGGGTGTGCGGAATTTTCACTTCCAATTGGATGATGCTTACATACTAGCTGTTTCATAAAGTAACAAAATTACCATCACAATAAAGTTATGTGGCCTTGATTAGTGTCTTATGAATTAGTTACTAGCTTTTTTTCCTTCTAAATTTATATACATTTATTTTTTAGTAAATACACATTTAAAGTCTCCATTGGTAATCTGTTTAAAACACAAGATATAAAATGACATTATTTTCTATTTTTTTCCTTTTCTCATTTGAGCTTTTACTTTACTTTTCATGTTATAGGATGACCAAACAAAATGAAAACCTAATATTTGTGAATGTTAGAAGCACTGACATGAAAACTGGGTTTACAAACATTTGTTTTTATTTAGCACAGACTAAAACTCAAATAAACTATGCTTTAATGTATGTCACATTTATTGTTAAACTTGGAACAATTTTTAAAAGATCAACCTCTCTGTTATTTTGATTTGTTTCCTTCTGGTGGGGCTGGGTTTTTTTTCTTATTTATTGATTTATTTACTTACTTACTTGCTTACATATATTGTACATGAATTATAACCACATGACATTAAGCAATAGTGTTGAGATCTAAGTAGAAAAACTGAGGCAATATAATTTTAAAAATATTTTATATATAATAATATTCTATATAATAATAAACCTAGTCTTATTCTATATAATCAATTTTAATCTATTATTTTAATCTAGCATTTAGATTTTTTTGAGGAGAAGGATTGAGACAAAGTCTCTTTGTGCAGCCCTGGCTTTCCTGCAACTCACTATGTACACAAAACTGGCTTTGAACTCACAGAAATATGTCTGCCTCTGCTCTCCAAGTGCTGGGATTAAAGAAATGTACTGTCATACCCAGCTGACATTTAGGTCTTTGGTCTTTAGATCTTTTAGCAAGTAAAAAATAAGGTACTTAATGAATCTATTTCCAAATCTTCAAAGTATCTCTGAAAGTTAAATTTAAGAGATTACATGGTCCTCACCTGTGAGGTACCTGACAACTCAAGTTAGAAATAATTTCAAAATAAACTTTAACATCTACAATCATAACACTAATGCTGATCGATAAAGTGAATTACAAACAATTTATCAAATTTAAGTATTTCTAAATCTTTATTGTCAGAACTTTTATGAGGAAACTAATGTTCTCAAAATACCACATTACCCAGATCATAGTGTGGGATGAGCATAATGCACAGCCTTAAAGTGCCCTAGACTGGTGGGGGTAGTGGTGTGGACACAGGCATCTATGAAGTGCTAGCTACCACAACAGTGAACAAGCTCCGGAGAGCTAGAGCCAAGGAAACTGTTTCTGAAACTTTTCATAAAGCAGTCACGACTTCACAAAGGTGATGAAGGCCATCATATGACAGAACAGCAACCAGCACACGCGGTGTGAACTCACTCAGAATGACAAGTGGCAGCTTTGTCGCCTCTAAGGGTGCCAGCCAAGAAACAGCACTGGAAATATGAAGGCTTTCCCAGCTCTTGGGCTTGGTTTGCCAGCGGCACCATCTGAACGGGAGAGGGACTGATTCAATGCAGCATGTGGGCTCCAGATCTCTTATACCCACTCAGGCCTGTCTGACTCCCTGGAGTTGAACTCTGTGACCTTCAATGTAAATGAGCTCCCAGCTATATTTCAGATGGAAAAGGCACATTTACTTATAGAAAATGAATAATATACATTTTGTTCTTCAGATGTACTAACTTTTGAAAAGCCAAATTAACTATTATCACTATCATAGTTTATTGTCTTCGGGAAACTAGGCGATTATATTAAGTTTTGCAAAATAAAGTCCTTTTTTGCCATTGCCAATTAACATTTTGACATTCCTTGTTAAATAAAAAATTTTAAAAGCTTATATTCATAGCCCTCACATATAAAAACAAGTCCAGTTCAGGAGATACCTCAATCAGTCAATTGATTGCCTTGTAAGCTCAAGAACAAGAGTTCCATCCCTGACTCCATGTTAAAAAGCAAAACACCTAAATGTGGGGGAAGAAATTTGTAGCCAAATAGCTGGGGATGCATTGACAAGCTTGACCCCTTGGGCCAGCTTAGCCTACTTGGTGAGCTTCAGGCTAGGGACAGACCTTGCCTCAAAAAAATAGTAGATGATATGTTAGTAATCACACCTGAGGTTTTCCTCTGCTCCTTCTCCATACATGTGCACCTTCCACACACTTGTACACATGAACATACACACTCAACTGCACACACACACACACACACACACACACACACACACACACACACAAATATACATAGAGGAATACTTGTCAAATGCATAGAAACAGTAAATTAATGATGGAACAAGTTATATATTATGACTAATAAATGAAGACTTCAATCATATAAAAGAGCAAACAAAGAATGTTAAAATGGCATTATAAATAGATGGAAAAATTGGCCAAATCAAATCCATCTCGACAGGCTAACAACCAATCACATTTACAGTGGACGTGGTTTGCCTCTACATAGGCAAGACTCATTTGTGGTGTTACTATTTTTTACAAACTACATAGTGTGATATAGCTGATATTTAAATGACTCATGAAGCCACAGAAGCAAGTGCTTAGAAGGGAATGCTGGGAAATGACTAATTTTTCATGGATTACAATAATGCTATGCTCCTTTCTCTGGGGAAGAAGTCATTAAATAAAATGGCTTGCCTAGTGCAGTGGTGGGTTCTCGAAGTCCTCAACAAAGAAGAGAAAATAGGAGAGATGGTCAAATTTTCTGAAGTAGTTTTGAATCCGTTTTTACTTCTCCCTCCTTTTTTTTTTTGACAATTCATTATATTTTCTATACTTTAGTTATAATGTTTTCCTTTTTTCTCAGAATCTATTCATTAAAAGTTACAGTTCCTGGACATAGGTAATTCTGTATTCTTATATTCCAATTGATTTTTGTGGTTCCTAAATAATTGGACTACAGAAATATTATTCATAAAAAAGAAATTAATGATTTCAGAGTCATTGTGAGATAATTTGTTAACAATTGCTAATAGGCAATATTATTAACATTGCCAGCTAAATGTATAAATGACTTAGAGGAAATTCTACTTTAAAAGAAGTACAGAATTAATTCTTTGTCATTTGAAGCAGTCTATGAAATATATCTGGAGCAGGCTTTTTTTTTTTTTTTTTTTTTTTACGTATATCATCAGGTTTGGTGAAGAATGGCATTATCCGTTGAGCTAACTTGCTTGCTCTTATGTGTACAATACTCCACAGAACATCTATTTAGAAGGATTCTATGACTTGAGAGTTCACAGGAAACTGAGGAAGAGTGTTGGAAAATAACTGGAACCATTGTCAGTATGTATTTACATGTTCATATCCAATGGGGAGAAATTGCTAATTTAGAATTAAAATATTTTCACAAAGTAACAATTTTTTTCCTCTAAATAATCTGAACTTCTGTGGTCAGATGTAACATAAATCAGTAATTTATAGCAGTTTGAGAATCCAAAAATAAGTTATACATATGAAATAACAATACTGCTAGCTTATAAAGCTCTTACTCTGTAAGCAGAGAGAAGGATTTGTTGATTCAGGACTAGTAGCTATTCATCCATGTCACTAGTGCCCACCAGCCAGGTCCCTGAGTATTTGCTATACTTAGGGCAAAAAAAAAAAAATGTTTTTAAAAGGATGAATGGTATTTCTTCTAAAATCAGCCCTGAGAGCTTGTTCTTAGTAATATGAAAACATTTGGCTACACTGAAATATAGCTTAATAACTGCAGATATTTTGAGTAAACGTAATTAGAAGGAACACATCAGTTATTGTTTTTGAAAAAATGTTCAGGATTTTAACTTCTTGACCCGATCACAAAGAATTATATGCAGGCTGATGGGTGAGTTTCAGACATGCACTGCTCTTGTTGATCAGAGGTAGGCAAAGTGGGGGTTTCTATTTCTAGCTCTAGTTTAGGGAGAACTAAAGTACAACAATGAAGTCCTCTGATAGTGATACTTGCTCTGTCATCATAATTCAATGTCAACTGTGTAAAGTTCTCCACAGCTCCACTGAGCTCCATCTCTGCTGTGTAACACGTGCACTCCACTGAGCTCCATCTCTGCTGTGCACCACTTGCAATAAGCCAAGGGCAGCTTCTTTACTCAGGAGCAGGCAAGGAAGCCAGTTGTTTATGTTGCTTAGTATCTGAGCCATTGTGGTGAATATAACAAACCTTATGACTTATTAGTCATATTCTTTCTTACAAAATGGATTTTAATATTTGGGACAAGAAGCTAAAAGACAAAAACACTTTTCTAAATTGATTAACATTGTTTTCCTTGGTTACTTTGCACTGTGTTTTGATTGAGAAGGTCAAGCCTTTGATTATTTCTTAGAAATCTAAAACATTTTTCAATTTTCCTTCTTTAAAAACAGAGGTCTTCACAATATGCTTTGAGAATTTTCAGGATTGTGATTTTCTCTCTTTGATACCTGAAATAGTGTTTCTCCACATGTACACACACACACACACACACACACACACACACAGAGAGAGAGAGAGAGAGAGAGAGAGAGAGAGAGAGAGGATTTTTAAGACAATAAACCTAGTATTATCATATTTGTACAGCTTCTTTGGCCAGCCCTGCATAGCCAAATCTCACAGTTGACAGAAATTTAACAATTAAATTAAATCCTAAGAATAAACATCAATTTACATGTAAGTTAAATATTCCAAGATTGAATAACTTGATTTGGTGCTAAATTTCCTTTAGAAAACCCAACTATTGGAGCCGGGCGTGGTGGCGCACGCCTTTAATCCCAGCACTCGGGAGGCAGAGGCAGGCGGATTTCTGAGTTCGAGGCCAGCCTGGTCTACAAAGTGAGTTCTAGTACAGCCACATTCTATACAGAGAAACCCTGTCTCAAAAAAAAAAAAAAAAAAAAAAAAAAAAAACCAGAAAACCCAACTATTATCTTTCCCATTCAACTTTCTGAAGTGGGGACCTAGATTGACCTGCTTGCAAAGCACCAGGCATTATCTAACTCAACATCTTCCCTTTCTCTAGCAGCAATAAGAGGGTGGTACAGTCTAAATCTGAATGTCTGTAGACTGTTGGTTTGAATGTTTTATATGGAACTGGTTGTTTGGTTTTTGTTTGTTTTAATCTGTGGCCATTAGGCTGTAGGGCTTTTTTGGGAGAAGCAAGACTCTTAGGTAACTTTTGAAGACTGCTTCCATTTCTGGCTATAGTCTGCTCTCTTTGCTTTCCTGTCTATCACCACATGAACATCCACTATTGTGGGCTACTATTATCAAATGGCTCTGTCATTTCTTTACCACCATGATGGACTGAAACCATACAGTATAGTAAACCATTTCTCCTTAAGTTTCTTCTGTGTGGTATGCTTCCACTGGAAGGGTAACTAACACAGAAGGGAACTTGAGGGCCTTGAACCCTCCAGGATTTCTCACACTGGGTCAAAGACATTTCACAGTGGAACCCAACTGTTTTTAAGAGTTGCTGGTACAAAAAAAACCTCTAGCTATTATTCTTTTATGAAAATCTTCCAAGATTGGGTTTCTTTTGCTTCAACTATTAAAATAAATGCTTTAATTTTGCTCTAGTGTTAGAGTCACAGAATTATTGCAAAGCTATAACATAGTTTCTCCCACTCCGATTCCAACTAGTATTACCACCTCACATTATTATAAATATATTATGGGACATTTGTCACAATTGCTCATTGATGCTATGTTTGTAATGAAATCTATGCATTGTGCAGATTGCCACTACCTGGGTTATTAAAGCAAAGTTTAGCACAAAAGCAAAGTCTACTTTGTTCTAAGATCTTATGAAAAAAATCTTCATTTCATGTCATGAGTCACCATCTTTAGTTCTATTGCTTAGAATCATACATGTACTTATATAATACAGTATATTTTTGAAAAGAACAACATTGAGACAAAACTCCTGTTTTCATCCATTACTATTGAGGAATGACCAGGGTATGTAAGACTGCCTTGATTGCTTGATTTGCAGTGGTGATTGTCAGTTTACTCTGCTGTGAAGTTATTCCCCACAACTCAGAGTGGGAGTTACTTTTTAATTTAAGTGAAGAGTATATATAAATTATCCAGATTCTTCTCTTTTTTAATTAATTAATTTATTTTTTTACACTCCATATTTTATTCCCCACCCCGTCCACCCTCCCACGGTTCCACATCCCATACCTTGTCACCACGTGGATGTTCCTAGTCCCCACCACACCTGACCTCTAAATTCCTTGGGGCCTCCAGTCTCTTGAGGATTAGGTGCATCATCTCTGAATGAACACAGACCTGGCAGTCTTCTACTGTACGTGTGTTGGGGGCCTCATATCAGCTGGTGTATGCTGTCTGTTTGGTGGTCCAATGTTTGAGAGATCTTGGGGGTCCAGATAAATTGAGACTGCTGGTCCTCTTATAGAATTACCTTTCTCCTCAGCTTCTTTCAGCCTTCCCTAATTCAACACCAGGGGGCAGCTGCTTCTGTCCATTGGTTGGGTACAAATACCTGCATTTGACTCTTTCAGCTGCTTGTTGGGTCTTCTGGAGTGTGGTCATGCTAGGTCCCATTTTGTGAGCAATCTGTAGCCTCAGTAACAGTGTCAGGCCTTGGAACCTCCCCTTGAGCTGGATCCTACATTGGGCCTGTTGCTGACCTTCTATTCCTAAAGCCCCTTTCAATGTCCATCCCTGTAATTCTTTCAGATGGAAACATTTATGGGTCAGAGTTGTGACTGTGGTATGGCAACCCAATCCCTCACTTGCTCTGTGTCCCTCCTGGAGGTAGGCGCTATAAGTTCCCTCTCCCTACTTTCATCTAAGGTCCCTCCCTTTGAGCCCTGAGAGACTCTCACCTCCCAGGTCTCTGGTGCATTCTGGAGGCTCCCCTCAACATCCTATCTCCCAAGGTTGCCTGTTTTCATTCTTTCTGCTGGCCTTCAGGGCTTCAGTCCTTTTCCCTTACCTAATACCACATTAAGTTTCCCTCCCCCTTCCTTCCCTCCCCCCCTTCCCTCTCTCCCTTTCCAGTTGTGATTGCCTTCTTCTCCCTCCCAAGTCTGAACTTCAGCTTGTTGACCTTTTTGAATTTTTTGTTTTGTTTTGTTTTGTTTTGTTTTGTTTTGTTTTGTTTTTGCTAACACTCAGTAGTGAGTACATACCATGCATGTCCTTTTGGATCTGAGTTGCCTCACTTAGGATGATATGTTTAGTTCCATCCATTTGCCTGCAAAACTTAGGATGTCCTCATTCTTAATAGCCAAGTACTGTTCCATTGTGTAAATGAACCACATTTTCTGTATCCATTCTTCTGTGCAGATTCTTCTTATATGTGTATATGCCTATGATCATTCATTCATACACTCTTTTATTGATTCATCTATTTTTAGCAATAAGGATTCATAAATATGTGTTTTATATTGAAGTTAATAACCCAATTCTGATATAAGTCTATAATGAACTATCAGTTAAAATAAAGTCCCTCTATGCTGTCCATAAGTCTCTAATTTTACATACTCCATGAACCTCCAGAATTACATGGTCAGCATTTTATTTTCCACCCCTTTAAGTGTGAGTGCTTTATTTACTTTTAATTCATTTATGTATTTTCTTCATAATCTATTGACCATCCTTAGGTTCCCTGGTCTTTTTAACTGGAGCATATAAAAATGTTCATAGTGGCACACAGCCTGCTGTTTCAACCAGTATGCAATATCATGTATTTACTCTATAGCACTAATTAACTGCTTTGAAATGTCCCTATGTTTTTCCCATTCATCCAATCTCCACACTCCTGGAAAGGTGTGTGATGTGGAAAAATCTGAACAAAGACTGAACACCTCAGGAATTTACCATTAAATCAAGGGTTTGTGCATAGTGTATTTCTCATCCATGAGAGCTATCTTAAGCAAAACTGACAATTAATGTATGTTATTCCATGTTTCTTAGAAGTATGAGAATTAAGTTTCATATTATTAGCATTTTTTCACAGCAACAGAGAGCAAAGTATCCTAAGCTCCAGGAAAAAAATGGAGAAAATAATAAATTAATTTCAGAGGTCAAGTAGTTGAAATGACAGTCCTTATTGATTTTTACTTTTTAGTAAAAAGCATTTTTTTTAAAACATGTAAACATGTTTTTGTATTTTAAAATATTGTTTCTGAGTTTTAAGGATGAATTTACACTTTCAAGCGCCATTGTTCCTAATGGTCTTCCTCTTCTTTCTTATTTTCTCCTACATAAGTGCCTCCCTTGTGAGTCCCCAGTTTGTGGCCTACATTCTTCATACATCCCTGGAATGACCAGTTGCAAAAGCCTATATGTGTCTTTATGGAGTCCATGTTATTGCTGAGACAATATCACTGGACACTTACTATATAGTTATGTATTGATCCATTAAGTATATAAAGAAATTGAGAAGCAACTTGCCTTGTAGGGTAAGGGACATTGTGTTAGATTACAGCAATGCTGACAATGTTGAGGAGCTACCTGATAATTATAGATGACAGAATAGAAGTAGAAAGAAAACAGGAGGGATCAGAATCTAACTTAAACCCAATTTTACGCTTGGACGATGAGACAGCCCCAACAACAAACAAAAATTATAAGCACAGAAACAATTCCATCATACAACTTCTTTAAAGTTTCTCCCAAAAATGACTTAAGAGGAGACATAGAAAACCTAAGAAAGTTGTTCCTTGAAATTTCATAGATGTCCTTTACTGAAGACAAAAGAAGAACTGGTGGTATATGTATATTCCTCAACAGAAAGGAAAGAACAGAGTAAAGATGTATATATGAAATATTTTAACTGAAACAGAATTGAAGATGAGGGTGGTTGTTTGTATCTGTATTACTGGCATACTCAGGAAAGTTATATGGTGAAATCCTTTCAACTCAGTAGATTGAGACCAAAGAAATAAGGCAGCAGGAAAAGAGAGAAGGCAGGAAAAAATACTGCAGGAGTAAAAATAGGAAGCAGTTGTCAATCATACTAATCTCTGTTCCTATAAAGAAGTTAAAGTCTTTACCTGATAAAGGCTACTTCTATCCAATTTTATCTTGTGCATTTTGTAATGTTATTTCCAAGAACATTTATATAAAACATTCCTCAGAAGGATAATAGTCTAGATTTAATTCTTACTGCCCAAATATTTCTAAAGAAAATATGAAATGACTTTAGGGTTAAGAAATTCATAAATATGACATGAAAAGGAATTTAAGCTTTAATTATTACCCTGCTGTGGGGAAGGTCTTTAGGGCTTTTGATCATGGACTTTATGGAAACTGAACTGCTCAACCTCATTGGTGACTGTGATATCAACCTAGACTTTAATCTGAAATAATCTTTTCTCTGGCAGGATGAGTCTTTGAAGCAATTGCAGGTTGTGCATCAGCCATGGCTCTTACCAAGTGACACAGAAAGTGAAGGCATTGAAGTAGAGCAAGACAAACGTAAGTAGATTCCATGTTCCATACCAAATGACTTTTAACCAACGCCACAATAGCATTGGCTCAGTGTTATCCTAATTGTCATAGATATGTTGATAAGCTAACTTTAGAAATACGAATAGTTTTTTTCTTGTTAACAACAGAGGAATGCCCAGCTAAAATATCCTATGAATTCTGCAGGATAATGTTAGACTTGGTAGTGTTTGGATATTTTAAACTATCATAACATTGGGTGATTGCTATATGAGGACTTACACTTATAAATTAAATTATTAATAAAATAGTCTTGAACAAGGATCATGGAGTACAAAAGAGGGAAATTTCTAAATCTGAAGTAATTACAAGCAACCTGGGACATGCACAGAAAAAACAGGCACATACATATAAACCTGCTTTCCCCCTGGCCTGTCCATACATACTTAAAGAGATATGAGCTCATATATTACTGTTGTATTCAGTCATTTGCATTAAATTCTTTGGAAGCCTTTATAAAATTTGAATTAAAAACCACAAACAACTGTTGCAACTATTATGTAGTCAGGCTACATGTATGATTTTAGTTAGTTTAGCTATCAAATCAAACAAACGGTTCCTGAATTTGGCCAAACCAACATTCTTATTGAATGCCATTTACTAGCTGCACCTGTTTGACTGTGCTAATGAACTAAACCCTGAATATAACAAAATGATCTGTAACAGTGTATTGTAAGTGATCCAGATGCAGGCTTATGTCCTTTCCTGAAACTCATGCTTATGACCAGCTTTAAGGCGACTGCATGGCCAAGCAATATAAAGGAGATAAAAATCCTCGGAACTTTCTTCAAGTTTCAACATTTAATAAGTTTTGGAATTTTTTGCATATAATTTTCTCAAACTTCTGACAATAAATTAGAATTTTCTCTTTCTGATAAAGTGAAAACGAATACTTTCTTTATCTTATTTAAAAACTTAACAAGCTTCCACCAGGATGAGAAGTGTGACTCAGTATGAACCATTGACTAAATGAATGAGAGGAAGCTTTGGTGCTCTCCAGCTTGCTTAATAAGGAAAATTTACATTTAAAAAGCAGCAATAATATTATTATGAACGTACATAGCTACACTGCAATTGTAATCTTAGATACATGGTTTTGTTTGTGGATTTTACTGAGTTGCCATTCTAAAGGAGGCCATTTCTTAATTCTTGTAATCAGACCTAAGACCAAAAATATTTATTCTCAGCAATGCTGTACAAAGAGGTGAGCCTTAACAATGGCAAATTGTTTGGAATAAAATCGGGATTGAATATGATTAGGTGGTAATAAGAGCCATCTGGAAATGGAATGTGAGCCTGCATTGTAGGTGGACTCCAAGCATGGACAGGCAAATATTTTTAAGAGTGGCTTCTAATAACCAGGTGCCAGGATGTGAGCAAGTTGGAGTTCCTGAAGCTTTGGCATCTTGTCTACTTGCATTCCATGTATGTAGTTTGTTCAACAGCTGGTGACTCACAGTTCCATCACCTGCATCTACTTTCTCGGTGAAAGGAAATGAATGGCAAAAGTCTGTTTGAACTGAGCATCTTGCTCAGAGTTTACATTTTATATCCGGTGAACTTACAAATGTGCAAGGGACTAAGTTCATCTCCCCAGCAGGAACTCCCGGTTTTTCATTGAGCGCTTTATAAATAATGCCTAGGTAATGTTATAAATTATTCAATTTCTCTTGGGACAAACCCATTATGAAAGGACTTTTCCAAAAAAAAAATCTCAGGATCTTTGCAGTGGGTGCACATTTCTAATTGCATTGCTTTAAAACAGGATTTCAGTTCAAATAGCTTTTTTGTTGGCTTATTTTTGTTTTTAAATACACACCTGTTAGAAAGATACTTTGGAACAACTGAAGGGAAATCTTTATATGTTTTGATTTTAAGCAAGCAGAGCACTTGGTTATGGAGATTTCCTCTGTATTATCTTTTACTAACAAACTCTAAGCTACAGTGTAAACAAACTCATGTCAACAGTGCACATGTATGTTTGGATCTCACAGATTATAATCCAAAAACATTAATTATATTAACTCCAGATGTCAAGATCTACAGTAGTTCTTCAGAATGTTGAATCAGAAGCTCTGTGCATTGCATAAGATTCTATTATTTGCATTTTTAATAAATCCTTAGTGATTTAGATTTAATTTTATTTTGCTTATTTTAAAAAAATATAAGTGGTAAGTAATCCAAAGAAAAGTTCAGTGAATTAGAAGTTGTTGGTCTTAGCATTGCTTTCATATCGGTTCTTGCTTCTCTAAACATTTTCTTTCTTAGAGGTAGAAGTCAATTTTGCATGTAAGACATGAGATAGAGGAAGAAAGAGGACTAATCTTGGATGGAGTGGGTATAAAGAGAAACAAGGGCAGGCCCTTCACGTTGAAATTAATAAAGTCAACGTTTAAATATCAGTTAGCATTCTTTACTGTATCTTCCTTTTATTTAAGTGTTTGTGTGTGGGTATTAAGCGATCTTCTGTAGAATAGCCAGGGTTCACTTAGAATGCATGAAACCCTAAGTTCCATCGTTAACACCACAAACTTTTAAAGAACTAAAAGCAAATACAGAAAAACAGAAAAAGTGTCCAAGCAAATCCACAAAACAATAGATCTCCAAAATAAACAAATACTAGCTAGGCATATGACTCACAGCTGTCATGCCAGCACCCTAGAGGCTGCAAGAACAGGATCCTAAGTTTGTGGCCAGTCTGGGAAACACAGCCCGAAACTGTCTCAGAAAACAAACAAGGACCAGAACTATAGACTGAAGCTAACTATGCAATTATGCATTGAGATGTCAGAAATGGTTCAAGGTTCTAGAAACACAGAGGAAGTCAGTATTGAGGTTCAATGGTCTAAAAATCACAGAGACACACTGTATCCTTAGGGAGGCTCTACTGTACAAAGCCTAGCACCTTAGGAGTTGCCACAATATGAAAATCCTGTGTTCTACAGATGTGAAGAAAGCCAGGAAGTTTGTTCTCCATGAGCTTTAGTTGAAAATGTAGTTATCCATATGAAGACTAGCATTCAAGTCTCAACTAAAAGGGTTTAAAAGGGAACTCCCTATATTGTTTGGAACTTAAGTTGCTGTAGAAATTGGCCTTTCTTATTAAAATTCACTGGGCCCTATCCTAGAAAAATATAAGAACTGCAATATTTATAAACCATAAAGATTTGAAAATCAACTTTTTGGAGATAAGCTCTTGGAGAAGATTTACAGATTTGGTGAAAAGTTACAATAACACAAGGGCAAGTCAGTTGGTGAGGAAAAGAGTAGAAATGGCCTCATCAGGATGCAAGGGAACAGGTTAACTGTTTGAAGATACAAAAGAAACCCAGACAAGCATGCTGAAAGAAAGGCTGGGGGTGTAAGAAAAGGTGGATATTTAGAAAATACTAAATAAATCATTTAGTATGATTTACACAGCAGTGGTTTCTAATAACACTGCTGTGCAGTTGCTGCTAACCTATTTGGTGATGTTCTACACTCTGTCTCCTGTAAGCAAACCACCAACACTGCTCTGCATTTGAGGCACAGTCATGCATTGTCTTCTGTCCTTTGTGCTTCCTGTGGAGAAGTTAGATACTGGTCTCACTGGGGACCCTTTGTAGATAGTGCCATGTTTTTCTCTAGCTACTTCCAGAATTGTCTTTTGACAAACTCTATAAAGATATGACCATCCATCGTAGAGCTTCATGTTACCTACATTACTGTTTGTTTAACAAGGTTGTTTTGTTGCCGTTTTATCCTTGATTATTCACAAACTTTGCCCTTCTTATCGCTATGTCTCTCCTGGAGACTCCAAAATATACATACTCTTGCCAGTGATTCAAGAATCTTTAAGTTAATTTTACTTTGTCTTTTTCTTTAATATTTTTGTTTCTCAGACTGAATAATCTCATGTACTATTATGCTTATCTTTCTTATAATGGATAATCTCAATTGACCTATCTTTAAACTCTTAATTCTTTTTATGTCTGTTCATCTCTGCTATTGAGCCCCACTCCAATAAATATGCATTTCAACTTCAACTTTTTGTCTTGTTGTCTTTTATAATTCACATCTCTTTAATGATGGTTCATATTTATCAAGACTTCTTTCCCATACTTTTCTGTAAACTTGACAACAATTTCATAATTGCCCAGATAAATTTATAACAATTCTTTAAGCCTTATTTTGTGTGCCTGTCTTATAGACTTCCCTGGAGATAGTTTCTATTGTCTGATTTATTTGTGGACCCAATTTTTTGTTTTGTGACATGACATTTGCTTAACTTTTTGCTATATTATTTTTGGAATTGACTACTGAAGATAACAGTTGGACAGCTAGTAACATGAATCACACTACTTAATTTCATGCCATGGTGAGATAAAGAAAGACCTCAGAGAGTAAAAACTATATTTTATTCTACATACAGTTTACAGGCTTTCAGTCCACAGTTGCTTGGCCTTATGTGCTCGGGTAAGACATATATTGAGAAAATCATATAGAACTACCACACACTATAACTCTTGGAGCAATGTTAGAATTTAAGCTTTTAATGTGAAGTAACATGTGTTTGAGAGAACAGCTGTTTCCATCCTTGCAAACAGGAAGCAGAAAGCACACTAGGATTCAGAGGATGGATATAACCTCTGGTGACCCATCCCCAATGAACATCTTCTGCCAGCTAGGCCAGACCTCCAAACGTTTCTAGATACTCTTTTGAAGGTTAAGAATTTTTAACATGAACAGTAATGCAACACACGTCATGAAAACATTAACCATTTTTAGTTCTGCTTATATGGGGTCTGTAAGTAAAACAAAGGAGAGATAGGGCCATATCAGATCTCTCGTGGAAGACATACAAATGTATTTGTATTTGCAAATGTAATTGCAAATGTATGCAGAAATCACATTCACTAAATTTAATTCTTTCTCTTTCTCATTTTTTTTCTTTTTCTTTTACTTCTTCGCCCCCCCCTCCCTCTCCAATTCCCTCCTTCCTTCCTCTTCTTACTTTAGGACCCACTTTTTGTTCCAACTCTTATAATTGCTTCAGGGATCTGGTATTCACAACTATTACTCCCTATAGGTTTTTGTTTTTATTCTTTTTTGTTTTGTCTTGCTTTCTTTGTTTGTTTTTTGGTTTTGATTTGGTTTTTTGTTTTTTGGGTTTTTCAAGACAGATTTATCTGTGTAGCTTTGACTACCTGACAACTATGTAGACAATACTGGCCTTGAGTTTACAGAGCTCTGTCTGTCTCTGCCTCCTGACTAAGTGGGTGTGCCACAAACAGACTGTACAACCTTGTGTTT
This sequence comes from Mus minutoides, assembly GCA_902729485.2. Classification (NCBI taxonomy): domain Eukaryota; kingdom Metazoa; phylum Chordata; class Mammalia; order Rodentia; family Muridae; genus Mus; species Mus minutoides. The sequence continues at coordinate 711,670 of LR753334.1, read as the reverse complement.
AACAAATATTCTAGATATATGTGTTTTCTCACAGAAGAAATTTAATTGAGGAAAGACACAGAAAACCACACACACACACACACACACACACAAACACACACATGCATTCTCCAGGTATCTGAAGAAGTCTAATCGTGTTAACTGTCTAAAGATGTTCATTTGGGATTCCAAATTCATTCTGCTCTCTGTGCCTACTAGGATGTTCTGATCATAGTCTCCTGTATGATGAAAGTACTTATTTTCAAGAGTGCCTCTGAACAAGAGAGAAATATGTAGATAAAGGGCAATGAAAACTGCCCATAACTCAGTGCTTTTGCTGAGCTATCTGCTTGTCTTGACCTAATGTTTTTAATCTCAAGAGTAGGAACACAACAACTCATTATGGAGTATAAAGTTAGATAGAATATGCCTGAGTCTTAGCTTCAAATGAAATTTAAAAGAAAAGTAATTTTTAAATAAAATGTAGTAAAATGACATTGGGAAAATTCTACATATTACTATATTTGAGTTTTTATTCATTGATGTGGTGACAAATTTTCAAGAAAGACAAATCAACTGTATACTTGTATATGAACAGACCAATAAACCAGAGGGCTGACTTAAATGGTGGAATTATTATCCTTTGCTAGACTGAAGGAAATGATTCTGATAATTTTCTAAAATATCTACATAATAAAATCACTACTTAGTTCTTCAGAAACAAGCTCTGCTTGTTTATACTGAGCACAAGTCCCCTTTGAAGAATGCCCATCTCTGATGTCAGTCTACTCTTCTGTAAGAATAGATGCCCATAAAATCTAACCTTCTCAGTCTTATCTCTTTCAACTGATTAATGGAAAAGTTGAGGCTCCTAAATACTGTTTACTCATTCACCTCATCTTAGTACTAACAGAGAAAAGGCCAAATCATATATCCTCTGTCTGATGCTGGTGCTGTTACACCCTGCCATATGATTCATTTCTGACCTTCCCTCAATCCCATTGCCAAGGGCTAATTGTGACTCTTTATATCAGAAGTGTGTGGAGTAGAAAATTGAGTCACAGGATTTGACCATGTGTCTAGGCATTTTACCTTGAAGAGAAACCTATTAACTAGCCTAAGTTATTTCTTTCTAGGTACTCTCCCAAGATGTGTAAGATATGGTTCCAGGGGTGATTATATCACTATGTTCATGCTGAAGTACTGAGTGGATCTAAGATTGAAAGATGTAGAAGAGATGTGTATGCGAGTAGTGGATGGTCTATGACCTGAGGAGAAAAGTCATCAGTGGTGAATTAGGTCTAACAGGTGGCAGAACTTTCAAGAAATGCATTGCTCTTGGCATCACCAGAATATTATAACTGTGACATCAAATTAAGGACTAAAAATTGTATTATTAATGCCAAAGGGGTTAAAGGACAAAGGACTTTGATGCTTTGTGATTATTTATGGATCCTGTGTGTTATCGTCACACTACAAAGATTTGTAAGTGAAAGGACTTACATGCCAGAAAAAAACAAAGACTATCACAATCCAAGTAATAAAAGAAAAGCAGTAGAGGTAGCTACTGAGATGAGCTCTCACAGGGAAAATTGCCAGAACTTTATATCAAACAGTAGTAGACTGGCTTTCTATATTAAATAAATTTTGGTAATAATTTGATCTCATTTTTTGCTTTAAATTTTCTATGCTCTTTAGAAAATAAATCTTTTATGCATAGTTTATAATATCTGAATCACATCAGACAATATACTCTCTAAGTTTGGCATAGTAGACATATAATGATAGTAAACATTTTAAAATTAATCTTAAATAGTAGAAAAATAAGTCAAAGTACCTGCAGTCATTTATTTGTCAAAAGCAAGCAATTCCAATGTCAATTGTAAGTTTCTAGTACAATACTTAATATTGAGGACTCTTTTTGTTATGAAAAAGATTTTGCAGTCTTTGGAGTACAAATGCCTGAGAATCACTCATATTCATGTTTATTCATGCTCTTATGTGAAAATCCTCCCTAGGTGTGTGGGGAGACTCACAAATTATGAAATTTTAAATTAATTCCTAAGGCCCTAGGGGGGGAAAATTAGCTAACAGTAACTTTTAATAGTATTATTTTAGTTAGGGTTTATTGCTGTGAACAGACACCAGGACCAAGGCAACTCCTATAAAGACAATATTTAATTGGGGCAAGCTTACAGATTCAGAGGTTTAATCTATTATCATTAAGGCAGGAAACAGGGCAGTGTCCAGGCAGGCATGGTACTGGAGGAGCTGAGAGTTCTACATCTTTTTCAGAAGGCAAACAGGAGAAGACTCACTTCCAGGAAGCTAGGAGGAAGGTCTCAAAGCACACCCCCACTGTGACATACTTCCTCCAACAAGGCCACACCTCTTAATAGTGCCACTCCCTGGACCAAGCATATTCAAACCATAAGTATATAAAACTTAATTTCACTAACTATACTAGTCTTAAAAATAGCAGAAAAACGTGTCATATTGCTTAGCAATATATAAATTTATAAGTTTTGAATACATGGCTCCCTTATTTAAAACTCTAGATCACTGAGAGCTCATCTAGGTCATTGTTAGACTCATCCAAAAGGGTTGTACTTAAGTGAGAAAACTCAAATGCTATTTTGCAAGTTCTTTGGGCTAGAGTCTTTCATAGGAGTTACATGGTCCAATATTTTGTTCTTGTTTTTTAAGAAATCAAAGTTAGATGTGAGTAGCACATGTTTTTAATCCTTTAGTAAATGCTTTGTTTGTCTTGGAATATTCTTATCTTTCCACTAGGTGTGGCCTGAATCTACCAAATAGTGACAATAAAATAAAAAAGAAAGAAAGGAAGGAAGGAAGAAAACCTTACTTCTCTTTTTAGCCTCAGGAACATATTCTGGGACAGTCTTTTATATCAAACATAATACACTATCACGAACGTGCGGAATGCATGGCTGCTTGGTAGCAAAGCTTATTCCTGAGGCTGTGGATTTTAGCCTTACATTTTCTGCTATTGAAAAGATTTGAGTGTACTCACAGCAGCTGAACTGCTTCAGAATTCTCTCTGGATACTTTGGCTGTACTAACTGGCTACAATTTCACAAATCATACAGTCTTGGACATGTTTGTCTCAAGTTAGAAACAGTTAATATCTTCCAACATAAACCCCAGCAGCCTAGCTTTACAGGCCAGATTACCAACTTGAAACATCCATCATATATATATATATATATATATATATATATATATATATATATATATATATATGCTGGGGCTTGTGGCTTGCAGATGCAGAGACAGGTCAGGTTATCTGCTCACTCTTCTCTACTGCTGTGGACAGATACAGATACACAATTGTAACATTAGTTACACCATTTCTTGAGACAACATATTAAGGTAGTCAAAGGAGGGAACTGTCACCCAGAGTGGGTAGCAGTCACTGGGTTAGATAGGTCTTCAATGATGAACACGTTGTTTAGATCTATGGATTGGAAAGATTTTAAACAGCAGAGCTAAGTCCTAAGTTTAAAATTATTTCAAGTGTGATTTTAGGAAGAGTACCATGTGAATTCAACTTTGTTCATTTATATATAAGTATATATTTATATGCACATAAGATCCAGTTTTTTTAAGAGACAAATATACTATGTACAACTTATATAATGTTTTGTTTTGTTTTGTTTTAATATATATTTTTATTAGATATTTTCTTCATTTTCATTTCAAATGCTATCCCCTTTCCTAGTTTCCTCTCCAAAAATCCGCTATCCTCTCTCCCCTCCCTGTGCTCCCCAACCCACCCACTCCTGCTTCCTGGCCCTGGCACTCACATTTACTACTGCATAGAATCTTTGCAAAACCAATGGCCTCTCCTCGCATTGATATCGACTAGCCATCCCTCTGTTACATGTACAATTAGAGTCATGAGTCCCACCATGTATTTTCTTTGATTGGTGGTTTAGTCCCTAGGGAGCTCTGGGAGTACTGGTTAGTTCATATTGTTGCTACTCCTATAGAGCTGCAGACTCCTTCAGCTCCTTGGGTACTTTCTCTAGCTTTTCCTTTGGTGACCCTGTGATCCATCCAATAGATGACTGTGAGCATCCACTTCTGTTTTTGCCAGGCATTGGTATAGTATATACCCAGAAGATGTTCCAACTTGTAATAAGGACACATGCTCCACGATATTCATAGCAACCTTATTTATAATAGCCAGAAGCTGGAAAGAACATAGATGTCCCTCAACAGAGGAAAGGATAAAGAAAATGTGGTATGGGGAAAAGTGGGGAGTGGGAGAAAACCCGTATCCCACCTGAGTTCTAGGGCTGTGAGGGGGCAGATGTGGGAGGACTGTGCACGTGGGAGGACACAGCTCTGGGTGGGCATCTGGCTGTGTCAAGCCACTGATCCAACATGTCAGGTGGTGGACAAGGGGCAGCCCCAGGTCTCCACAGTGGAGAAGCTGAGAACAGAATAGGGGCCCCAGGGTGGCACTTGGTCCTGGGGATGAAGGGAAGAGAGAGCAGGGGGAGAGAGGGCACTGGATGGTTCCCACTCAGGTGAGAGTCTTTAGTCCAGTCAGTGGCTGCAGTGTAGGAAGGCCTTCTGGTAGGAGGTTAGACAAGGCTCATGAGAAAAATGCCTATCCCAACATTCAAGCACAATGGGCCTTGATGAACAGAAACAGAGCTTTATTGTAGAAAGGCAGAGAAAAAGAAGAGAAGGTAGAAAGAGAGAGAGACCAGCCATGGCCATGTGGAGAGATGGGGGAAGGCAAAGAGAGAAGGAGAGCTAGATAGTAAGAACGCTTTAAGAGAGCGAGGAGGGGCCAAGCAGCCCCTCTTATAGTGGGCTGGGCTGTCTTGCTCTTGCCAGGTAACTGTTGGGGTAGAGTCTAGCCTGAATGCCAGAAGCTTGGAACATTGTCTACGTGATTAATAGCTACAGACCTCCCCTGTGGGGCTGTGGGGGCAGTAACTTCCACAGGAGACAGGGGTCAAGGAGACATGATCAAATGCTTTCTATCCCATGTAGGTGGAAATTACCACCCACAGGGTCCCACTTGGTTTCAAGAGCTAAGTTTGACTGGAGACCGGGTTCATAACCCATTGCCCCACAGTGGTACATTTATACAATGGAGTAGTACTCAGCTATTAAAACCAATGAGTTTATGAAATCCTTAAGCAAACGGATGGATCTGGAGTATATCATCCTAAGTGAGGTAACCCAATCACAAAAGAACACACATGATATGCACTCGCTGGTAAATGATATTAGCCCAGAAACTCAGAATACCCAAGATAGAATTTGTTTTGTTTTGTTTTTTTCTTTGGAGACAGGATCTCAATAGGTAAGCCAGGCTAGCCTTGACCTCATGATCTTCTTGATCACCACCTTTTGGGTGCTAGCACAGGAGTCATAATATTTGGAACATGATATATACTTTTACATTTTTCCAGATAAGCTTGAGAATTCAAGTGAAATGTGACATTCTTAAATAATACAACTTACCAAAGCTGATACAAAAGATAATAAAAATCTGAGTAGAATTTAACTATTTAAAAAAGTTAAAGCCGGGCAGTGGTGGCACACACCTTTAATCCCAGCACTCAGGAGTCAGAGGCAGATGGATTTCTGAGTTCGAGGCCAGCCTGGTCTACAAAGTGAGTTCCAGGACAGCCAGGGCTATACAGAGAAACCGTCTCAAAGTGGGGGGGGGGGGAGAAAAGAAAAAAAGAACAAACTATACAATGCAATATTGAAACCTTCTCTATTCAGACCAGGAGAGAGAACTAGGGAAATAGAAACTGATACATAGTATAATACAGAGTAATATATAGAGAAATCAAAGAAAGTATAAGAAAATACTCTCATATTTGGTTGGCAGAGTTCTATATATCATCATGGGTTATGGCTAGTGGGTATTTATGGCATCTATTTTATTACTGAGGTACACATTATTTTATGTTTTTCCACATGTGTATTACATTTCAGAATTCAGAAAAACAGGTCTATAACACGCTGACTTTTTACTGGCTTAAAATATCTTTGCTATTTTGATTTTGAACATGGTTGAATTATTAAAATGTTTTATTAAAAATATGTGTATATGTGTGTCTGCCTATGTATATAATGCATGAGTGGAGGTACCTTCAGAGGCCAGAAGAGGGAGGGCATCAGAACCCTGAAACTGCAGTTTCAGGCATCTGTGAGTCATCTGATTCAGGTGCCAGCACCTGATTCGGGTGCTGAGAACCAAACTCAGGTTCTCCTCAAGAGCAAACTCCATTCTTAATGACTGAGCTATTTCTCCAGCCCTCCATTAAGTCATTTCTATGTAGAATTTCTTTTTTTTAAAGGTGTTTATTGTAGAAAGGCAGAGATAAGAAGAGTAGAGATGTAGAGGCTGGCCATGACTATGTGGAGAGAGGGAGGAAGGAAGAGCAAGGTTGTAAGAGCAAGGGTGTAAGAGCAAGGGTATAAGAGCAAGGGTGTAAGGGCAAGGGTGTAAGAGCTCTATGTAAAATTTCCTTCAGCAGTTTATGAAACATTTACCCTGTCCCAAAAGCCATCAAGAAGTGTTCATACCATCTTTGGAGCATCTGCTCTGGATCTGACTTTAGTTGTCCACACAACTGAAGTCTAACAGAAACATTCTGAATCACATGCCAATTTTTTCTCAGCTGTACAGTTATTTTAAATCATTTATTTAAATTTCAAAAGAATAATTTTTTTCCCTTGCCAACTTTTATAATTGTTTCATATCTCTATATAAATACAGATACAGATGATACAGATAGGTACAGATACAGATACAGATACAGATACAGATACAGATACAGATACAGATACAGATACAGATACAGATACAGATACAGATACAGATACAGATACAGATACAGATACAGATAGATATGGATACGGATACGGATACGGATACGGATACGGATACAGATATCTTGTTTCATCCAAAAAAATACAAAATGTCCTTGAGGACTGCTCTCAGATAGCACTTGTTCTTAACTTTTCCCAGCACTGTAGCTAACAATTTAATACTTAAGAATTATAAATTATGTTTTTATTAATCAAATCAGATGGATAAAATGAGAAACCCTTTTAAATGTGGTAGTGCTTTTAGCAGTCAATATATTAAAATTAAATAGCCCATTCATTATTTTCACATAGACTTAAGAAAAAGAAGGAGATTGAATTGAGGTATTTTCTCTGAACAAATATCACTAAAATCCTTCAATTGAGAGACAAATCAAATTAACACATACACCGAGGGCTTAGCAAAGTGAGTGTCTTGTTTTCCTCCATTCATGACTGAGCATCATTATGTGCAAACTTACATGTCAGTAGATGCTTTTTGATGAAAAGCTGCGTATCAATGACAAAGCATACATCTGGGAGAAGTTAGATGACACTGGCACGAGAAGCTGTCCTTGCTCATTTTCATCCCTTCTTCATTTCAGATCTGTTGGTTTAAAGTGAAGTGTTCCTTACATATTTAACTCTGTTTTCATATTACATCCATTTATGTGGCTGCTTTAAATCATTTGAAATGTATTGAGACTGCATGGGTAGCCCAGGATGTGACTAGTTTGAGACATTGTGAAGAAACAATATATTTCTGAATAATAACGAGGAAAATTTACTCATTCACTGGGTATAGTTTTCTCTCTGTGTGCACTGTGTGGCATTCCTGATTTTGATGAGCATATATCCATGTTTTTGCTGACTATTTGAGCAGGTAGTACTCTTTTCATTACCATGAGGTATGTGTTAAAAACTCCTAGGGTGCAAATAAATTTGTTCTTTTTTTCATCTATGTCAATTCTTGATTTGATTTCTAAATTTCAGTGTTATTCAGATTATATATATTTAGAAATACACTTTGATGGCAAGTTGGGATTTTTAAGGAAATACAACTAATTATCTTTAGCAATAGTTCTGCATTAATTTCCACATCATCTGACATTGAATATCAACTATATTTTGTTTGGTGGTGGTATAAATGTTTTCTCTGTCTCTTACTTTTGAGGAATTTTGTATTCATGTTTAACAGATACATTTATTTAAAAAACAGATTTGAAATCAGTGTGGGTGTTATTTTAAAAGCTAGATAGTGATAGCAGTCTACCAGATGATTCAGCTTTGGCACTCCAAGAGATATTCCCAAAGGACCTAATATTCTACCAGAGATATTTGCCCATCATGTTTATTGCTGTTCTATTCACAATAGGCAGGAAATTGAATTGCCTGGGCATCCATCATCTGATGAAAAGATAATGAAAACTGTGATGAATTCATACAATGTAATATTATTCTATAATAAAGAGAAATGAAATTATGAAATTCCTAGGTAGAACTGGAAATAATCATTCTCGGAGAGATAACCCAGACCGACAAAAACAAATGTACATGTTTTTTTCTCATATATTGTTGTTGGCCTTGAATCTTTAGATAACGTGTTTAAGTTGAAAAGTACCCACAGAATTCAGGGAACAAATAAGAGCCCATGCATCTAGATTTCAAAGAATGGGAGATGTAATTCATATAGTATAAAAGGGGAAAGGGCACTATTGGGGTAAAAAGGTCTTGGTGCAACAGGAGAGCAGCATAGAAGAGGAAGTATGGGAAAGAAAATTAACACTAACATCCCTTGAAAATGTGATGTAAAAAAAACCTGCTATTGAAGACATTTCCTAAAATATATAAATATATATATAAAAGGAGTTTAAATGGAATCGCTTTGTAACTGGAGACAATACCCATCACTGATACCATAGACTATCAAATAAATTACCTAGTTCTGGATATGGGTTACTTCTTTTTAGTTGTTACTTAGTGACATCCCACAGAACCCCCTAAACATTCTCAGCTATTGCTCCTGTTCTGGTTCCTCTCTTGAGCAGTAGTTCCCAACCTTTCAAATGCTGTAACCCTTTAACCCAGTTCCTCATGTTGTAGAGACCCCCAACCATAAAATTATTTTCATATTTTATATTTACTTAATAACTAAAATTTTACTGCTGTTATGAACCATTGTGTAAATATTTTAGGAGATAACAGTTTGCCAAAGGAGTTGTGGCCCACAAGATGAGAACTACTGCCACAGCGCTTGATGGTTAAGACTCTACTGCTGAAGATGTTTCATACACAAGTTATAGGACATGAAGAAATCAAGCTTCATCCCAGGCTCAAAGATCACCACAGAAGATATAGTTGGAAAAATCTTAATTTTTGATCTTTCTTTATCCCCTTATCTCTTTAATTCTGTATTAGACTGATGGACATGCGCTATTTTAGTATTCTGTTAGTGGATGTTTTTGAGATTTGTGTATGAATTGCTTACTTGTTAAGATTTTATTTTAATGTTCTTTGTTTTCTTTCCTCTTAGGATGTTTTAGTTCCTCATATTACTGTCCTGAAGTATCAACTATTGTTGGTGTCCATTTAAATTCCCTGTATATTTTAAGTCTGGGACAACTTTGTTTTACAATACACTGTCAACCAACATTCATTTATTTATTCTGAGTATTTACTCTACATGTTGTTCTTTATTTTACTACCTATGTCTTTTTATTTAAAAAATTATTTAACAGTGTGTTCATGTCTGTATTTGTGTGTGAGTTGTGTGAGTGTAGTGTGTGTGTGTGTGTGTGTGTGTGTGTGTGTGTGTGTGTGTGTGAAATTGAGTATTTTTTAATTGGCATTACAGGGGTTACAGTTATTTTTTTTTTAAATCATCTGTCTTTGGTAAGACACATGACTGTCTTAGTTATGGTTTCTATTGCTGTGAACACCATGACAACAAAGTAAATTGGGAAGGAATGGGTTTATTTGACTTTTGCTTCCATATCACACTGTTCATCATCAAAGAAAGTCACAACAGGAACTCACAAAGCAGGAACCTGAAGGCAGCAGATGGCACAAATGCCATAAATGGGTGCTGCTTATTCACTTGCTCTCCATGGTTTACTCAGTGTACTTTCTTATAACATTCAGGACCATCCACAGTGGTCTTGACCTTTTCATACTAATTAAGAAAATACCATACAGCCCCGCCTACATGGTTGTCTTATTGGGGCATTTTCTTAATTGAGGCTCCTTCCTCTCTGGTGACTTGTGTCTAGCTGACAAAAAAATTAGCCCGCACAATGACCAAGGCAACATACAAAACCAAGAGTTTTGGTGCATAGAGTTTCAGAGGGTCAGAGACCATGACCATCATGGTGGGAACCATGGCAGCAGGTAGGCAGACATGGCCATGGAAGTTCAGTGAGACCATAAAGCATCAAGAACCACATCAAATGTTATACTTTCTCCCATTGTACTTTGTCTCCCCAAGATTCTATAAACACTAAATCATACTACCAGCTAGGAGATAAAATTTCAACCATGTGCACCTATAAAGGTCATTTCACATTCAAATCATAACAGAAGCTAAAGCACTATATGTGTAAAAATAAGCACATACATAGCATAAGAAATAAATTCCACTTTGCAGTGTAGTATAGGGAAAATACAAGAAAATATGAGAAACCAACAGAGAAAGAAATAGAGATGCTAATACATTTGGGCAAGAAATCTGGTTTTAATAGAAACTTCAACTTGATTTCATTATATTTACATTGTGTTCCAAACTATTATCTATGAGCAAAGTCATCCAGAAAATTAAGGGAGGCATATATGATAAACATAAAAATTAGATATTTGAAAGAATAAAATAAATATTGCTTAGTAATTACATCAGGCATGTCTTCAGTCTCATAGTGAGCTATTAAAAGTGGAACAACTGTTCACAACATGCAGTCAAATTCCTTCAAAATGCCTTATTTTGACATGTTGACTAAATATCTCAGAACTCTATATCATCTTTAGTATAATTAAACATTGTTCAAAACAAAGACAACATGGCTTTTCTTTGGATTCTGAGACATAAATTAACTGTGACATTCTCTTTTATACTAAGACAGAGAAAAATATCCACTGCTAGCAGTTAAAATGATCCTTTTACATTTCTACCATTTATAGATGATTTTGTGCCTCAATTTATTGCTTTTATCTATTTAAAAAAAAGTTAGCCTTTTAGGAAAAACTTTATTCTCCTATGTTACATTGTAAGTAGTCATTAAATATTTACATATTTACTTATTAGATTCCTGTGCCTCGACACTTAACATGTCTAGTTAATAAATTTAATGAGAAATTGAATAACTACTTCTCGGCATCTTTAATAATGTCAGGTACCCAAACATGAATATAACATGAATTTGTCTGAAATATACAATATGGAAGATTTCTAAAATATACCACTTTCTCCATTACTGCCCAGACTCCTGATACAATTCTCATTTTCAGTCCAAATGTCTTTTATACCTCCAAGTCAATTGAATTTGAAAACTATAAAAATGCTACATGCCTATTTCTCAATGATGCTACAGAGATGTTTTGCTCATTGCCATCCTTTGCAAATGATAAGAAATGTTAACTTGCTTATGGGCACACATATGACTCTAGTCTGCTGAAAGCATAAATTCACTGATGCAGGAAGCAGCATGGGAGAACAGAACACTGTCCTCTGCACTCTAGTTGCAGGAGCATTTGTCAACACATACTTAATAAAATTCTTCTTATTTCACATATAAATATGTCTAGTGAGCATGTATTTTTTCATATGTGTGTGGGTACACATATATGTATGGATACATGTGCACATATAAGTTTCTGGGTGGAAACCCAAGATTAACACTTTTTTATTTTGTCACTTTCACCTTATTCATTGAGGCAGAGTCTCTCACTCAAATACACAGTTCATGGATTCAGCTAATTTAAAAAGTTTACCTAGGAATCTCCTACCATTTTCCCCCATTCGCTGGGCTAGGATTATTAAGGTCAGCCATTTTGCCCATCTGGCTTTTACATGGGTTCTGAGAATCCAAACTCTGGTGCTCATGATTGCACAGCAAGTATTTTGCCCATTGACCTATCACCATATCCCTTAATAGAGTCCTTTTCAATGGATGATATGAAAAATGTTTTTGAATAGTTTTGATGAATGTCAAGTTAATTTCTTTTATTGAAGCACTTCTATGTCTCTGTTTACACAGTTGTGCCTTTTAACCCTTTATAAAGCAGATATAGTGTAACACTGTCCAAAATTCTTGAGCATTGTAGAAAATTATAGCTCATCTATAGTAACACCAGGACAAGTATTCCTAGAGCTAGGTAGGAATTTTTTGTAACTTTTTTCCATTTTGTTATTCTTTAAGACATGTACATTTGTCTTTTAAAATTTGCTTTTACTGTCTGGTTTTTAATTACTCTTCTTTTATCCACGTTTTTGAAATAAGATAATATATGCCATACCCCAGTAGGCCCTGCTTTGCCCTTCCTTTAGAGATAACTCAGAGACTACTCTTCTGTCTAGAAGAACCCCACTGACAATACAATATTGTGTATTCTTTGCTATAAATATGGTTTCTTAGTTCATATGCACTGCCACATGTGTCAGGACAGTGAAATTTTGTACATTTTGTAGCATCATTATATGGTACATAGAGTTATTCATTTGACCTCTGTCAAACTTACACTGAGCCTCAGTTGTGACTGTAATCTAGATGAGAGTGTCCTAGTGTTTACATATATTCCCAGAATATGACATAGAAAGACATTTTTCTTTATACTTTATTTAAAAACAAACAAGATTTTGAAATTTCAAGTGACTGGATTGTAGCATGACATCCTACACAACTGCTACACAGTCAACATGCAGCTGTCATTCTGTTCATACTGCACTTCAAGTTTGAACTTAATTGTGATTAGTTCTCTCAAGAAATGGGTGAAGGCTGCAAGCAGAGAATTGTATCTTTGGTCTAGATCCAGTGTATTACCCCTTTCTCTTTCAATTTCACAGGTTCTGCTGATCTTCTCTGTGTGCCATGCTCATCCTGTCCTACCCTGATCTATTCAGGTATGTTTGCTCAGGGAATTTTAGGAGATTTTCCCCCTAATTTACTGACTGACTAATAAAGATGACAAGAAGCCATAGCTGAGCAAGAAAGAGGAGGTGGGCCTTCCAATCTGAGAGAGGAAGGGGGATGGGGGAGGAAGAAATGGCTCTTTTTTACCAGAGAGGTGGACAGCGAGAGGAGGCAAGATGTAGACCGGGAACTATTAGACCTGGTGGCGACACCTGCCACCAGATTTCCAACAGAATAGTTGATGAGTTTAAGATGATAGATAAAATTTGTTGATTTTAAACTAAGATTGTCTGGTGTTTTCCATTCGCGGTTTGTTGAGGTGGGCAGAAGGGAAAGAACTGGGGCAGAATTCAGCCAGGCTTTGGAACAGGTAGATTGGGCAAAGGACTGAGAACCAGGGGAGAAGTAACCGCAGCTGAGCGAGGGCTGGTGAGAGGGCGCCCCCAGCAGGCCAAAGGGGAGAAGTAACCGCAGCTGAGCGCAGGCTGGTGAGAGAGTGCCCACAGCTGGTCATGGGTTAAGGGACTGGCAAGAGAAGATCTCTGAGCTCTAGAGAGGCAGAGTTGGCATTTGTGGAAGAGGCGTTGGCCAGGAGAAACATATGGTGTTGGTCTCAGGCTATGCACTAAGCTAAGAACAGTCAGCTTGGATAGTTTTTAGAATCTACATGATACAGGCGTTTATTATCAACAGCAGGTAATCTTGTGCATTCTCTGTAACTACTCACTGTTCACATTGTTTAAAATGTATATTGTTTAGGACCCCATGAGGAAAATGTTTGTGTCTAGTTATTATGTTCATTTCTTTCTATCCCCTTCCCTCCTGCTCCCTCAATTTACTGTCCTAGGACAATCACTAACTTCTAGACTATAGATCTAGAGTCTAGATAGATAGAAGCTGAAAACATACTTCCCAATAGCTTCCATACTGTGCTAGACTCTACAATGTCATTGATTATCTCCTGGAGTTTCCGAACAAAAAATACTACAAGCATGAAGCTATCTATTATATCTCAGATTTTTTAGAAAGATAAAATATTCACAAATATTTTTTCAGCTATTTCAAAGAGAACCAGTGAATTTTGTTTCCCTTGGTATCCAGTAAGTCACAATTATCAAAGCTTCAAAGAACTTTGGAATATTCTAACCCTCTCCTCACCCATGGATGACCTCTACTTTCAATACCTCTTACATGTGGCTAGACAGGGTCACTGTGGACCTAGGAAGGGGAGCTCTCCCAGTGCTGAAGTCTCCCATTGTTGCTCATTTGGTTACCACCTTACCGGCATATTAACCTGCAAATTCCATATTAGAAAATCCTTTCAAGAAAATACCTTCAGTGCATTTTATATAGCATTACTAATAGTATATTTCTCTCCATATGTTTTAAATAAAATAAAACAGTTGTACTATAAAACCTGGAAAAAATTTTTATAGTAAGTGTGGAAAGCATATAAAAGGAGAAACAATCTAGTATCCAACAACAGAAGTTAATTTTAAAATTATGAATGTTTTATACTAAATAACTATGATTTTGTTAGGAAACATCAGATATATAAATATACATATTCAAACACACATACACATGCACATACATTTATACATACAAATTACATTATGATTCTAATGTAGAAGTTTTGACCCAATTTTCTTTTAAATCAAGTCATAGAATGGAATATTAAATATAAACGAATTTTTGTCATGTATAAGTTACAGGCATATACACAACAAATTTATATTTATTGAAAATAACCTGGATGGTTACAAACAAAAATGTCATTAATGTTATATTTTAATAATAATTACTAAAGTAATTTAAAAGTAATAAAAATAATAAAAATAGTTTAGATAATTACTTTTATTTCTTTATTATATAAATTATAAAAATATTTATAATCTTTTGTTTGAAATGTGGTTAGAAAAAAACCCACCTGTCTTTTCTTGCTCCTGTCTCTGAGCCCTTGCAAATGTCTTCACTGTGATTCTGTCCAATTGCATCTCTATTCCATAGAATGACTCTACTACTAGGTCCACAGCCTTTTATATTTTTGTCTTTCAAATGTTCTTTACAAGGATTATAGGTATACTGCTCTTCAATCCCAGAGTTCCTAGAAACACTGTCATTCTGGTGATTCATATTAATAAATGGATTTTGAAATGGGCCAGAAAAATAGCTCATCACAATTGTGGGTCACATGACAAATAGTATAGTTTACAATCAAGAAACATACGGAAGAAAAGAAAAACATGGACAGGATATATAATGGACAATTATCTTGACAAAATACAGACTATTAAGTATCATTAGGATATGTGCATGCACCAGACACATGGGGCATGATCAAGGGTGATATTCACAAGTGATAGGAATTAGTCAAACATGGGAGTTATCTGGGGTTGATTGGAGTAAATAATGAATTTTAGGTAAAGAAGAAATAGGCAAAGACAGTTGGAGTCCCTTCTTCCTGCTCTGCCATCCTTCCTCCCTTTGTTTCTCCTCTCATTAAATAAAAATTTATTGAGAATTTTCCAGTATGCAAAGTATTTCTCTAAATCCTGTGAGCAGTAAGAAGATTGGTAATCTTCTTCCAAAGTATTTATTGCTTAGGTAAACCAGACATATTAGATATAATTATGACACAAAGCAGAAAAATATAAAAATAACATTCTGATTAGGATTTTATGTAGATACCAACATTTATGTACTATTAAAAACACAGGCCTTATCTAGCTAATGAAGGTAAGATCAGTGTACAGCAAGATCATTGCCATGGCAGAAATACATTCAGAGTAGAAGAGAGCACTAAAGTTCCAATCTCTCCTTTGGATATGCAGTTCTATCCATGCACTGTTGAATGCATTTTATTTTTATTTTTTGCTCTTCTACAGGTCTGTCTGTAAAACCAGCAAAGGAAGTTGCAAGTGGTCCTTAAGAAGATTATAGCTGACTGAATCCTTACTTATAGTCCTAATTTGATGTACTAAATGTAATATCTAAAGAAATGTCATTTTCTCAATGTCAATAATAAACAAGAACTCTTGTAAGTAGGGTGTGCACTAATGTATAGTACAAGAACACTAATTCAGGCACAGCAGTCTGTTGTCTAATACCTTTGATCTGGTCAGTGTCTTGGGTTTATGTTACTTTATATATAGTTATTAAAATTAATATTGATATATTAAATATTGGCTAACTCAAGTGCTTAAAAATTTCTGGATTTTAATTTAGCTAGGGTTTTCTACCTCTATTTTTATAATAATATCTCATATTTTGGATTAATAAACATTACACTTGCCCACATGTGCCAAGATACAGCATTAGTCCTGTGCAGCAGCTGACTGCTTAGTGTTAGCCTCTTTGCAGCAGGAAGAAATTTATCCCCCACAACTGCCCCAATATGACTATATTTCCTATTCCTATTAAAATATGACAGATATGTTACTTCAGTAAAGCAAACTAATGAATAATGAAATGCATGCCCTCCGGACACTTGCAAGGAAAATCACTTGATCATGTATGCAATTATTGAGCTACATAATACTGCCCATTTAAATCTGATGTATCCTTACCTTTGGAATGTGCTTTGTACTGATTTTAAATGAATTGATTTCAGACAATCTATTGACTCTATCTGTTATATTTTATCTTATTTGTCTCAATGCAAGCTTTTTTTGGTGGGCTTTAATGAATTAAGGCTAAATTATACAACTCTGTATAACTGTAAAAGAAACAATTGTTAAACACCCGACCATAGCTAAGGAATAAACAAGCAGTTTCTGACTTCTGAATTAAGTCATGTTTACAAAGATAAACACAGAAGTTAGAAATGATGTAATAAATTTTCTTACATTTTTGTTTTCTTGTATGACAAAACTAATTTTAGTAATACGTATTTGTATAGATGGAAATAAATTAAAGGTTATGTATTAGTTGCTGTTCTTGGGGGTGACAACATAACTGAGTACCAACAACCTACAGGAGAAAGTTTTATTTTGGTCCATGTTTTTGGAGGTTTCGGAGCATGGTCTACTAGCTTCTTTGCCTGTGGTGAAGCAGATTGTCATGGCAGAAGGAATATGTGACATGAGATCACTTACTTCATGAAGGCACAGAAGCATAGGGACTGAAAGGCAGGAGCAACATATACCTTTCAGTGACCCACTTCCTCCAGTTAGGTCCAGCTTTCTAGGTTCTGCTACATTCCAATAACCCATTAACTGTCCTTTCATAAACAGATCATATCAACCCATTGATAAAGGTAGATAACTTAAGATCCAATTGCTTCTCTAAAAGCTTACTTATGAAAATGTTTTTGGGACCCCTACAAATCTTGGAGTGGGGACATTTTTTATCCAAATTATAACATCTTGGAAAACAATTTTTAAGCAGAAAGCTAGAAAGCGGGAGATTGAGATTATAGGGTCAGATGCCAGGCAATGGTAGCACACACCTTTGATCCCAACACTTGGGAGGCAGAAGCAGGTGGATCTTTGTGAGTTTGAGGCCAGCCTGATGTACAGGATGAGTTCCAGGACAGCCAGGGCTACTCAGCAAAACCATG
Source organism: Mus minutoides (assembly GCA_902729485.2). Taxonomy (NCBI): domain Eukaryota; kingdom Metazoa; phylum Chordata; class Mammalia; order Rodentia; family Muridae; genus Mus; species Mus minutoides. Next base: position 694,144 of record LR753334.1, on the reverse strand, counting down.
TCTGGAAAGAGAGAGAGAGAGAAAGAGAGAGAGAGATTATAGGATCAGAATATTTCTTATTTAATACTCTGCATCATGAAATGGAGTTTCAAAAATGATTTAATTGAGAATTTAATTTTTTTCCTTGTTAAAAATTTTTGGTTTAAAATATGTCACAAAAATGTGTTTGTCTGAGAGCCATGTTTACTTTCAATAATGACATATTCAAACTTGGCCCTCCATTTGCCAACATGCCTTTTCTAAAGACTTTCAGCCTCCTATTCCACATGAATCTCAAGAATCACATGCACCAGGAAGTAAAATGGGTATTACTCTATGCACCATGGAAGATAGACCAAGTCAGACACTAAGCAAAAGGTAAGGACAGATTCTAATAAAGAACCTACTGCTGCAAACAAAACGAAGTCTAGTGTGGATTAAATCCTGCCCCAGTTTGTACATAAGTGAATGAGTATTTCCGTGGCATAATGGGTGAGTAGAAATGGTGAGGGCTGAGGTTTGAGTAGAATCCGGGAAATGGAAATTTACAAAATGTAGGACTGGAAAAGGGTGGTTCTTCCATGTGAAACTCACCTGACTTTGCTCAAGGGTTTTTCCAAAGATACATGTCTAACCTATGACAGAGACAGATAGTGTAGCTGGAGCATGGCTGAACAGCTTCACAAAGTGGTGCAGATGAGAAGTCAGTAGCAACAAAATCATAAGGTTAGTTGCAAGATATACCCCATTAAAAGGGGAAGGAAACAGCCAAGATCTTTGATCAAGCAAATAGTATAATTTTCCTCTTAGGAAGATAGTTTCTGGGAACGGTGAGGAAATTGGTCAGAAAGGGAAAAGACTGGGATCCAAAGGAATGGTTAGGACACTTACAGAATCAGAACTGGAGAGCAAACGGCACAGAAAGGGAGGAATCTAGACTACTAATTGATTAAAGATGGGAGAGAAAGGTCATAGATAGTTTTCAGATTCTAGCCAGGACACCTGGTGGTGAAATATATTTAAACGATGTGCAGATGTTCAAATGTTCAATTCAGCTCGGGATATAGCCAAGTTTTTAAGTGTCATCATTTTGTGGATGATCAAACAGAGCATAACAGAAGTTGAGGCAGTAAGTGACGTCACCTGATGAAGAGTCTTTCAGTGGAAGGCAGACAGACATCCTAGGGAAACACTGGGAATTTAAGAGATTGAAAAAGTGATTTCAAGAGTCAACATTTTATAGACACTTCACAGAGTGGGTGGTCCACACACTGTGTCTAGGAAGCAGAAGGTCAAAATCCTTGAACCTCTAGGTCTCTGGTTGCCATAAGCACAGCTGGATTTGAAGGGAGAGACAAGTGTGGCCACATTTGTGGAACAACCTTTAGAAAGCCAGTTTAATGATGCTGTAGAAATTTCCTGTGGGTGGAATAAAAACAGTTCTATTGCAATAGAAGCCAGCCTGTAATAAACTTAGCATTTTCTTCATTTACATCCTAAATAAGGCATTGCTAATCTGAAGTCCTTTCAGTCAGTGATTTCTGATGTTCTAATTTTAGAGTATCTATTTCTTTGTTTTGTAGTAATGAAGAGGTTTAAGAATTAATCCAGCTGGCTTATCTCTATGTATCTCTTTATTTATTTGGGTATTTATTTATTGAATTCTCTTCTCTTCTCTCTCTCTCTCTCTCTCTCTCTCTCTCTCTCTCTCTCTCTGTGTGTGTGTGTGTGTGTGTGTGTGTGTGTGTGTGTGTGTGTGTGTGTATGAGGTTAAACATATAGTGTGCATGTGGAGATCAGAGGGCAGCACTGAGTTTTAGTATTCACCTTCCACATTGTTTGAGACAGGATCCCTTATTCACTGATTCATTTGCCAGGCTGGCTAACTAGTATGCTTTGAGCATCTCCTAAGTCCACTTCCTATTCCCCTGTAGGAACCTTGGAATGCACACTACTATGTCCACCTCCATGGGGCTTCTAGGGATTCAAGCTCTGGTCCTCAGTTTTGCATGTATTTTACCCATTTAGTCCCAGACACTTGATATGGTTTTAATGTTTTATGTTTTTATACCTCTTCTCTGTTTTCAAACTAATGAAACATACACTTCTGTTGAGTATACAGAAAGCCAGTCACTAGGTGTGGAACTGAGAGCAGCCCCCACCATCTGTCTTCATCTGGACATGGAATTCTTGCTCTCCTGCAGATACCATCTTTCACATGCAAGTACCTCTTGGTTTTCAACTGGTGTTTCATTATTCTGTAAACTTCATGTGGTGGTTCTTGTACCTCTTGTCTTTGAAGTTTTTAGACCCCACATCTGGAAAGCCAATACGTGAGCATATGAGAAATGGTTGGCACTGGGCTTAGATCATTTATGGTGTGTATTAAGAGCCTATGGGAAGAATTGAGGCACTGTCTCAAGAAAACAGAAACCACACAGCAATCTTCTTTCAAATATTGCTTAGTACACGTGAAGAGGAGTTCACAGCATCTTAGGTGAAATGGCAAGCATATAATTTGCAAATGTGGGTTTGGAAAGAGTTTACAACCAATGAGAAGCTTGTAGATCTAGCATTGTATAAAGACCTTTATGAATAGTGAGAATTGGATGAATAACTGTCCCAAGACTTGAAACACTATGTGGATCCGTAAGTAAAAAGGAGACTATGGTGGCTGTAGAAACTTCATGTTAGAACTTGAAATTATTTTTTTTAATAATGGAAAAGTGTTTTTTAAAAGACTTTATTTTAAGTATGTGAGTACACTGTAGCTGTCTTCAGATACACTAGAAGAGGGCATCAGATCCCATTACAGATAGTTGTGAGCCACCAGGTGGTTGCTGGGAATTGAACTCAGGACCTCTGGAAGAGCAGTCAGTGCTCTTAATTGTTGAGCCATCTGTCCAGCCCCCAGACTTTGAAATTCTTAAGAAAAATAATATTGAGCTGCACAAGAAACTTTTCTTATAACATAGTCAGGATAATGCATCAGGGGCCTCAGATGAGCTATGAAAGATTATATTTTCATGAGAGAAACAAATATGTATATATCTTGAATAATATGAAACACAAGGTCTTTTTTAAAGACCTGGTTATAGAGTTTATGACTAAGTTGTAAAAAGTTTTCTATGGAAGCTATCTAAGAGGAAAAGTAGAAAGTTCCTAAGTGGGGAAAGGGAAATATTCTAAGTGGGAAAAGGGAAAAAAATCTTCCAAGTGGGGAAAAGGAATAAATTCTTATTTATCTGCCTCTCATCTCTTTGTCCTGGGTATTTATACATCTTTCAGAATACATGATCACATGTTACAAAGTCAAGACTTTGTTATACACTTGTGATTTGTGTTCTGTGATGTGTATTATTTTTTTACTCAACACTATTTCTTCCCTTCTGGAAGTTGGACCTTTGGAAGATCCCTGCAGGTAAGTAGATTGCACAACTAATCCCTATTAATGAATCATCTGGGGGATATGACATATCACTTCCAAGCCAAGGCATTTGGAAGATGTTTGTGGCATAGACACTCCTTTCTAATATGTGTTACAAGGTGAGATGGAGCATATAAAGATAACTAGGTTCATAGCTAGGTGGAGTGTTGCTCTCCAGGTATAAATTGGACAAGCATTGTGAGCAGGAAACAAACCTTCATTAATATGTTCTTGGCATCTAATGTTTTAGATTTGTTTTATTGTGTGCCTCAGGAAGCTCTCAAGAACTAAGTTGTAAAAGTTATGGAAAAATGAATTCTATATAGGTAATTTGCCAGTGATGTTGAGACTTAAGCTTGTACCTTATCAAGGTGAGGTTATCATGCTAAACAGATCTCTTGAAGGGGAAAGATAAACACCAAGTGCCAGAGTGCCCATCCTAGGACTTTGTTGTTCACATTGGGGTGTAAACACTTGCTATATTGCTGAAAGGCTGAGCCAGAACATCTAACGTTCTTACTGTGGTTTCCAGCACAACAATGTCATTGTTATGTCTAGGAAGTCTAACAAGACATTCCACTGAGATCTGAATCCATCTCCATCTTTTATCCTTATCATTATGTTCTATAAAGGTTTGAGGCTTTCAGCACCATCCCTCTGCCCTTGCCCTCAGTGTGGAGAGAGGTTTATACCAGTGCACCTCAGTACAGCACTCATCACTAGCTTTTCTGGGAGGCTTCTTCAACTACAATACAACAAGATCTATATTTAAATGAGGTTAGAAAAGACATCATATGATATTCTGACACTGTGAGAGATATGGTAATTGAGCCTCAAAAACAGAATATCATTCAGTAAGGTGTTAGTAAAATGGCTATTTGACATTTCTTTGGAGCTGCATGACCAGGATCCAGGCACAGGGCAGTTAGATCCTGTTGAGGTTTGCTTCCTGTCTTCTCCAATGACCTCATGTAAACCAAAGGCTTACATCCAGATACCATTCCGCTGGGAGTTAGGGCTTCAGTATATGCAGTCTAGGAGTTACAAATGATCATTGTATAATAGGTACAGTGAGTTCTAATTAAATCATAGTGACTACCACTGTGATAATAGTTTCACTATTATCCATCTTAAGAAAGGACCACTGTGATAGTTTAAATGAAAATGGCCCCAATAGTCCTATAGAAAGTGGTACTATTAGGCAGTGTGGCCTTGTTAGTATAAATGTGGCGTTGTTAGAGGTAACTGGAAGAGAGCTTTGGGGTTTCAGAAGCCCAAACTACACCCGGAGTTGCTCTCTCTTCCTGCTGCCTGCCAGTCAGGATGTAGAACCCTCCACTACTCCATGTCTGCTTGTGTGCTTCCATACTTCCCATCATGGTGATAATGGAGTAAACCTCTGAACTGTAAGCCAACACCAGTAAAATTCTTTCCTTTAGAAGATTTGCCATGATCATGATGTCTCTTCACAGCAAAATAAATCCCAAGTAAAACAACTGTTAGCTCAAGAAATTTTTATCTTCAGCCTTTCCTGAAAGTAAAGTAATTGCACAGAAACTGTAACATATCTATATGAGAACTTATATGTTGATCTCAGTGCCTTGTTTTTTTTTTTTTCAAAAACTACCTTCTTGGTTGTGGCTTCTGAATCAATTCTCCACAACAATTTGTGATCGAAAAACATAAAATTGGAGCGTATAGTCACAAAAGATTAAACATCTAACTTTAACTTGTCTTCTAACTCAAATGTTTCTGCAGGTTAGCTGTACCATCTCATAATTAGGAGGAATTCTAAAATGACCCACAGCTGGAATCTAATCCCAGTATAATAAATCAGAACATTTAGAGGTGAAACCAGACATGAATACTTGTGAGTTTCTTTGGGTGACTTGTTTATGCACTTAGGCCCAGAAACAATTTAAAATATGATGTGATGTAGCTATTCCTGCTGGCTACATCTCGTGTTCATGGCCGCATCTCTTGAGTGACAGTCTCAGCCACTTGGCTCTGAGAAGACTCATCAGTGGTGGCATCTGACTTGTGTTTGTATTTGTAGGGTCAGTTCTTGTGCAGAGTGGGGTCTCAAAACATCTGTAAACATACATAAACAGTAGCTTAGGAAAGAGTTTTCTTAAGCCTAATATACTTTATACTCTAGAAATCATGAAGAGAAAATACCATATCCTTCCTTATTGAAAATTATGGTATGAGGCTTTATTGGGCACTGGGCTCTGATTACTAAAGCAAACGTGTTAGCACCAGGACACTCCAAGCCCCGCCTAACTATGTGACCCTTGACCTGCATTGCCAGGACAACAACCTTCAATCTCACAATCCAATTGGCTCAGTTCCCACCCTCACTGGTGTGACATCATTTTCCGCATAAATTCGGCAGAAGTCACCCCCTCCTCGCTCTCTTTTTCTTCTCTCTCTTCTCTCCCCTATCTTCCTCTCTTTCTCCTCTTCTCTGCAAACCCCCCCCCCCGCCTGCTCAATAAACCTCTCCCATGTGGAACCACCTTGGCCTGGTCTTCTGTTTGGTTAATCCGTTCAATATATGTATATATATATAGTATTTTTCATATCATTTGTTGCCATGTGACTCAGATTGAATTAAGTGGAAAAAACCAACAGCCACCAGTGCCTGGTGTGCTCAGGGGCCACCCCAGTGAACACAGCAGCGGACACAGCATCCATGGTAAGAATCCCACTGCCATACAGCCATGCCAACTCTCTGCACAGTGGCCTGTACTTCCCTTTCCTCCTCCCTCTGGGCCAGAACTTTGGGTGAAGCCTCTGCCAAAAGTCCTGCTCTCACACAAAAGCGGTTGCCTGAGAACAGCTCAGCACTCACACAAAGGTGTGGGGGGGGGGCTGTTGCGGCCCTCCGTTGCCTGCCATTTTCCACTATGTGGCCCACTGTTACCAGAACCCACAACTAAGTGAGCTGTGTCACTTCTGCATGCTTTTTAGGCTGGGCTTCCACGTTCCCATTCACAGGTTCACTAAAAATTCCCACTCCCACGCAGACATTGTCATACAATCAGTAGGGCTTGTCAGCTAGAACAAGCCCCCCAATTCTCGGAACAGAGTCTGGCCAACTCTTCCTGGGAGCTAAGGGGTAGCATTCCAGGCAACATAGTAGTAGGGACATTGCCCATTTAGATCTTGCTCTTCTCTTCTGAAAGTTGCTCTCATCCTCAGGGCACTAGCAGCCGGAGGAAATCCCTGACCAGGGTGGAGCACTTTCCACGGTAGGTTCAGGACCAACTGGGTGGCCACTAGAGGTCCTCATGGTGACCTGGGCACTCTAGCCTGGCAGATTTCCTTTTTGGTTTCTGAGCTGTTCTCAGGACACCAGTACGAACACCAGGATCTTCCAAATCATAAGCAAAATGTACTCCCAGATACACCACTGGGACGTCTCCTAGAAGACCTCCAGTCTTTGAAGCTGACACCTCCTTTAAAGGCAGTGGGCTTGGTGGTGCACGCCTTTAATCCCAGCACTCAGGAGGCAGAGGCAGGCGGATTTCTGAGTTCAAGGCCAGCCTGGTCTACAAAGTGAGTTCCAGGACATCGAGGGCTATACAGAGAAACCCTGTCTTGAAAAACCAAATAAATAAATAAATAAATAAATAAATAAATAAATAAATCTTAATACATACTGCCAGCAAACCAGTAAATGGGAAGAGGTTATCTATGTAAAGTCTTTCATTCATCTCTGTTCCAATCCCGCTATATGTTCTCCTGCTCTCCAACACAACTTCTGTTAGCCATAAATTCTTCACAATTTCCACTAGATGATACCACAATACCGGACCCAGCATATGAACCACCTCCTTTTCACCACAGACCTGATTCTGCACCACTTAGAACCCAAAATACTGCCTCGGTTCTCTCCCACTGAGACTCCCCAGGGCCTGCCACCCCCAGCTCTCCTCCTCTTTCTGTGCCAACTGCAGGTCCCTACTTTCACACCACCTATCACTCACTTTAAGGCCACGACCAAACCCCAAGTTCTCTAGAAGAGTCTAAACCAACAACTGTCCTTCCCTTAAAAGAAGTTGTGAGGGTGCATAGTCTGGTCGAAGTACATGTTCCTTTTTCACTGAGCGAACTTTCTCAGATAGAGAAGAGATTGGGCTCCTATACTTCTAATTCTTCTGCCTTTATCAAGGAGTTTCAGTATATCACTCAGTCGTACAGCTTGACTTTTCATGATATACACATGATACTTTCTAACAATTTGCTTCCTAAGGAACAAGGGCGAGTTTGGGAGCAAGCGAGAGTGCATGCAGACAAGATTCATCAAACAGATAGAGCTTATCCAATCAGGCAGAGACAGTGCCTGACCTAGATCCTCAATGGAATTATAATTCCGCAGGTGGTATTCTAGCCAGGGACAGGTTTGTTACTTGTCTATTGGCGGGTCTGAGAAAAGCAACTTTAAAGCCGGTAAATTTTGAAAACTTCAAGAGGTTGTCTAAGACAAACAGGAGAATCCATCCCAGTTTTAGAACGCCTTAAAGGGGCTCTATTACAATATACCAGTCTGGACCCTGAGAACCCCGAGGGTAAACAATTCTGACTTACTTCTTTTCCCAGAGCTAACCCAACATTAAAGCTAAACTTAAGAAATTGGAGAGGGGACCTCTTACTCAACAGGCAGAAGTCTTGGCACTGGCCTTCAAGGTGTTCCATGTGAGAGATGAGAGGGTTCGCAAGCAGAAGTACAATATGCTGGCAAAGGCTGTCCAACCAGCCCCAGCTGTTACCTGGAGCTCATGGTATCCTAAGACTCAGGGACCACTGGGCACCTGCTACAGGTGCGGTCAATAAGGTTATTGGGCCAAAGCCTGCTCTAATCTCCTCAAGCAGAGTGGGCCATGCTCTAGGTGCCATCAAGAGGGACATTGGGCCATTGAATGCCCCCATGTTACACAGTACAGGGGGATATCACCCCCAGATAGCCCTCCAACCGATCTCATAGTCTTGGCTATGGCCGACTGACGAGGCCCAGGCTCCTCTGACCTGACCACTACCATCACAAACAGAGAGCTTTAAGGTAGACTTCGTGGTCTGTGGGCAACCCATCTCTTTCTTCTTGGACACCAGAGCCACTTATTCAGTCCTAATGGAGTTTTGGGCACCCACATCTCCCTCTCATTTTCCTATTGTCAAGGTAGGACAACCTTACTTCCCATATCAGACCCACCACTCAATTGCATTTTTAGGGGTGTACCTCTCACCCATTCCTTTTTAGTAGTGCCCACATGTCCTGTCCCCTTATTGGGAAGAGACCTCCTATCTAGGCTGGGAGCCTCTATTTCTTTTGCTCCCCATATTTGCCTGAACTTAAGCTCACCAGCAGTCCCTCTGCTCCTTCTTTTAGCCAACTAACCTACTAACAATACCATGTCATTCCCTTTACCAGCTTCACAGGTAGATCCCCGAGTCTGGGACATCCAGAACCCCTCTGTTGCTAAACACCATTCGCCTGTTGTCATCCAATTGTTGGACCCTACCAGGTATATCACGCAGACTCAATACCCTCTCTCTCTCCAGAGCCTCAGGGGACTCAAGCCAATCATCTCTGACCTGTTGAGAAAAAAACCTCCTTTGCCCTACCTCTTCTCCCTTTAACACCCCTATATTGGCAGATATGGTGCCTATCGTTTAGTCCAGGATTTCAGACATATTGGCTCTGCAGTGGTGCCTCTCCACCCAGTTGTGCCTAATCCCTACACACTTCTTTCTACTATCCCCTCAGGTACTTCCCATTTCTCAGTCCTAGATCTTAAGGATGCGTTTTTCTCTATTCTTCTGGATGTCCAGTCACAAAACATATTTGCTTTTACCTGGACAGATCCTGATGCTCACTTTTCTACCCTACTGACCTGGACTGTTTTACCTCAAGGATTCCAGGACAGCTCACACCTATTTGGGCAAGCTTTAGCTTCTGACCTACTATCTCTATCTCTTCCTAAATCTAAGATCATACATAGATGATGTCTTTCCCTGTAGCCCTTCTCTAGAAATCAGCCAGACGGAAACCTTGGCTCTTCTGAATTTTCTCTCTAGTTGTGGCTACAGGGTCTCACTCTCTAAAGTCCAACTGTCCACTCCTCAGGTAACCTATTTGGGACTAAAAGTCACCCTGACCCATAAGGCCATTACGTTAGACAGAAAGAATCTGATTCAATCTCTAACTGTTCCATCTACAAAGGAAGAAATTTTGTCATTCTTGGGAATAGCCAGTTTTTTATGCTCGTGGGCCCCTTCCTTTTCTCTTCTTTCTCAACCTCTATACCAAGCTGTGTCAGGCCCCACCTATGAACCTCTTTTAAAACCTATTACCAAGCCAAACCTATGACCAAGGCTCCAACAGGCCCTCCTTAGGGCCCTGGCCTTACATCTTCCTGACCTGACTCATCCTTTTTCCCTCTATGTAACAGAAAAGGAGGGATTTGCCCTTGAAGCCTTGGGCCACCAAATAGGACCTTCTTTCGCACCTGTGGCATACCTGTCAAAGAAACTAGACCTAACCATTCAGGGATGGGCACCCTGTATTCACACTCTAGCAGCCACTGAACTCCTCATCCGAGAATAACTGTCTTCTCTTCTCATAACCTGTCACAGCTCCTAACGTATAAAGGATTACAGACTCTACCTCTAGAGTTCTTTCTCCCCAGGTGGCTCTAATAGAAGACCCCACACTCACTTTCCAATCATGCCCACCTATCAATATTTCTAACCTCCTTCCTAAACCAAACTCTATCATAGCTTCACTGGCTCTTTCATCCTGGTAGCCAATCACTATTCTCCTTTGTTAAAACTCGCCTACAGCCCACTCCTGAAGACCTACACATCCTAAAATTTATCACTGCCTCTTGTAAGATCTGTCAGACATCTAACTCCAACTCAAGGTATCACAGCCTTCCTTTTCCCACTCACCAGGCTAGAGGTTCCATTCCTGGAACTGACTGGCAACTCGATTTCACCCATATGCCCACCATCAGACATGTCAAATACCTCCTGGTCTTGGTGGACACCTTCTCAGGGTGGGTAGAAGCATTCCCCACAACTAATAAAAGGGCTCAGACAGTCTCAGATCTTCTCCTCCAAGAGATCATCCCTTGATTTGGTGTTCAGTTCTCTCTCCAATCAGACAACAGACCTGAATTTACCTCCAAAGTTTCTCAGATCTTATCTAAGGCCCTAGACATCCCCTGGCACTTTCACATCCCCTAACCTCTCCTTAAAAACCACTCTTGTTAGACTGTCACAGGAACTTCATCTTGACTGGGTAAAGCTCCTGCCACTGGCTCTTTTCAGGCTGCAAGCTCTCTCCAAGAGACCTCTCCTCATCTCACCTTTTGAACTAATGTACAGATATCCAGTCCTAACTCCTGGCTTCTTGCCCAAAAATTCTCCCATTCCAGATCATTTGCTTACCCCATTACTTTCTCATCTCCGTTCTCTTCTATGGAACTTTGCTGACCACCATCTACCTCAACCACACTCTGTCTCCTGTCCATTACCTGTTAATGTTGGAGACCAAGTCCTTTTATCCTCTCCAGATCAGCCTTCACCTCTCTCTCCAAAATGGCAGGGTCCTTTTCAGGTAATCCTCGTAACTCCTACAGCTGCCAAGCTCGAGGGACTCTCTCATTGGGTCCACCTGTCTCACTTGAAACCCTTCATTCCCCCGCCTAAAGATAATTCCTCTTTATACACATCAACCCTAGTCAGACTGTGCTCCGTTAAGCTTCAGAAAGCATAAAGACCACCCATCTTGTCTCCCATCCTAGAGAACGAGGCTCCACTCCGGTAGCCAAACTCGACCTCACTGGATGAGACACTGGATTAGTTGTGTCCTTTTCATCTTTTCCCTGCTGTTCATTTAAACTGTGCTTACTATCCAAAGCAGATCTATTCCTTGGCAGCTATAGTGCTTCAAAACCAGTAAGGACTAGATCTCTTGACAGCTGAAGAAGGTGTCCTCTGCCTATTCCTATGGGAAGAATGCTGTTTCTATGTCAATCAATCCAGAATAGTGAAAAATAAAATCCAGGATCTACAGGCAAACATAAGAGACTTCGGTAACTGTGAGACATTCAGTTCTGGTATCTTTGAGAACCCCATATGGAAGTGAATCCTTCCACTCGTTTCCTGGTCATCTTCCTGGCATTATTATTCGCTCCTTGTCTTATTAATCTTGTCTCTCTGTTCCTTCAACAAGTACAAAAAATTTCTAACCAAACTGATAATCAGCTCCTGTTACAGGATTACCAGCCACTGCCCATAGATGACTACCAAATGGATTCCAATGGTGAAGACCAGATATACTCTAAAGAGCAGGAAGTAGCCTAAGAAACACAACGCCCCCATTCCCTCTTCACCATTGGTCTTCCCTCTCCTTTTCTTCTCCCCTTCTTTTTATAATAACAAGAAGGGAGGAATGCTAGCACCAGGACACTCCAAGCTCCGCCTATGTGACCCTTGACCTACATTGCCAGGACAACGACCTTCAATCCCACAATCAACTTGGCTCAGTTCCCACCCTCAATGGTGTGATGTCATTTTCCGTATAAATTAGGAAGTCACCCACTCCTCGCTCTCTTTTTCTTCTCTCTTTTCTCCCCCCTTTCTCTCTTTTTCCTCTTCTCTGTCCCCCACCTGCTCAATAAACCTCTCCCATGTGGAACCACCTTGGCCTGGCCTGCTGTTTGGTTAATCCACTCAACACACACACACACACACACACACACACACACACACACACACACATATATATATATAATTGGATTAAGCCTATACTTAATCCAATTGCCTGGTGTGTGAAGCAAAGGATGCAACTGTTGGATTCTTATCCTCTTCCTTAGTGTTAGTGTATGTGCTCTGCTGTCCAGTAGAGCCAGGGGTGGATCTCATTTTCTACTCCTGCTATGAGATTTTCACATATTTTTTCTTTCCAATTTTGCTATGCAGAGTCAGGGCAGAAAAGAACTCAGAATAAGTACTTGTGATCATTCTAGGGCTTGGGAGGCAATTTCATCATCTTCTTCCTTTCCTTTGATTCAGAGGTTTCAATAGACTTTGAATCTGTGTACAACTGAAGGCAGGCCAACGGTGAACACGGTTCCAAAGCAGATTGCATAAAATGTAAGGCTGGCACCTCCCTGGAGGCTGTAGGTCAAACTTCTCACTGTGTGATAGAAGTGCAGGTATCCCCAAGGGCAGCAACAGCCAGGCAGCTTTGAACTTTGATAGGTCAAAGTAGCATGTGTAGAACTTGGACTGACTTCCATCTCAGTACTTAATTCCCTGACACTCTTGGCTGCCTTTGTTCAGCCGCACCTCATATTGTTTTCTGGAGTAGTGTCATAGAATGTGCATAAGATTTTGTTTCTACACTAGGAAGGACCTTTGACTGGTAAGAGCTGGGCATGATTTCCTGTACCAGCATCTTCACTGAAGAAAACTGCCCCTTCATTATTGCTTTTTCATATTGCATTTCAAGAGAGTTAATCTTCTAGAAGCCAATGATGTGCCATGCCTGTTCAGATTACAGATACTGGGGAAACACATCAGCTTAGCCTTCTCTTTCTCTACATGTACAAGATCTTCACCTGCCTACTCAACTAGTGCCAAATCCAAGTTCATGGTTTCTTGCTAGTCTTCCTCATATGATCTGACATTTAGACAAAAAAGAAATCTGGGGCCCCAACATTGCATCTGTGAGTGTGTTGAAGTCTTGCTGAGTGGAATGTGAAATGATGAGAAGAAACCTGGGAATCTGTAGTTGGTCTGAATGCCACCCCAGCAAGTGCTGTGAGAGTTAAACCAGATCCTCTAGGAGCTCTGAGGTCATTAGTGAAATTCCCTTCTTGTTTTCCTTTTCATGTTCTTTGTTTTGTTTGCTTGATCCTTTCACTGGATAGTTTTCATAGACTCGGAAGGAAATCAATACAACAGATAAAAGAGAACCTGACCTGAAATGTTCCTGACTGAGTCAAACCCAAGACACAGTGGAAATCTACACAACAGTCCAAGTTTGTGAGATTTCCAGCCTGAAAGCCAGACCAAAGAGGTTAGCTGTGACATTCAGGCCTCTCCAAGGTGATCTTTTGCAGAGTTTATGTTTATCATGTCATTTGTCTGTCAGTGGTATTAACTTTTTTGTATTAACATCTCCTTCAGACCACTTAGTAAATATACTTTCCCAAAGCCAAAAGATATGTCATTACAGAGTGCACAATAATATACTAAACCTTCCTCCTCTGGTACATATCATAATTAGAACATAGTCTGTAGTAAAGAATTCTGTATTTGTATTATTCTGTATAGACAACCCTAAATCAATATCAGATTTTGTGATGTGTTGTGAAGTGACAAGCTATATTTTGGAATAAAATTCTCTGCCTTGTGTTGTATACCTATGTCTAGTTATAACTGATCTCTCTATGACTGATGCTACTGCCTGCATCTCATTACTTCCTACCTGGCAGGGAAGTGATGTGCACAAAAGTAGGTCCCAATGAGCACAGTGAGCTAGTTCCAGCCCTTCCATTGCTTTGTATCTGACCTTGTATACATAATACTCAGAGAAGAATGCCCCTTGCTCAAATTAAGGGACAAGTTAGGATAAGAACTGCAAAAGGGAGGGAGGTATCATTGCTCTAGACAACTTTCACCTTAATTATTTAGGGAATAACTAATACAAATACTGTCATTTCTGGTTTAATACTTGCTACTTCTGGGAAATTAAATCAAGACATGAGATTCCTTCTCTCCTTAAAGGAATGATTTTAAACCTAGTTAAAAGTTTCTATTTCAGGATAGAGGAAGAAGAATACGTACAATTGAAAATAAGGCTAACTTCTTGTATGTTTCTGGGTTTGAAGTTCAGGAGGATTTGTAACTTAAATTTCTGGCCACACAAGGTTAGGATTATGTCTGAGTGTTACTTATTATTAGTGTAAGATAACTTTATTAACCTCTGTCTGTATATTCTCTTGTGAAATCTGGGATGGCTCTAGTAATAGAACTAACTGGGGTACTCAAGGAATGAAGAAACAAAAAACACACAGACACATGGACACAGAAATACCTGGGATGGGATGAACTGGGCTGTCTGATGGCAAAACTCCAGCACCCCCTGGAAGCTCAGAATGTTTGCTATATAGAGCTGAACAGAGCAATGGTTTATTGCATACAGCTGAACAAGGTCAAGGCTTATGACATACATATAGTCAAGGGTTTATGGTATTTGTCTGAATCAAGAAGACAGAGTTAATCTCAGCAGACACAATCTCTAGTAGAATCATACTCTGGCCATAAATACACAGGGAGGAAGCCATGTTGGACATTTTCTGTCTACACTAAACATATGCACATGGACCAGAGGGAAGGCTTTGCTATTCTCTCTAAGGCTATGGTCCTTGACATGGCTAGTTCATGTCATCCACACATATGTAGTCAGGACTTACCTCACTTAGGGCTTCCTCTACTCATCAGAGTCCTGTTAATCTCAAGCTGCCAGTGTTTCTTCTCGCCATTTGTGATCACTTACGATAGAATAACGAATTTTACAAGCTTTTAGTCGTTCTCAGTTTTATTGCTTTTCTCCATCTGAAGAAATATTCCTTATCTTATTGAATGTTATGCATACTAATCTTTCAACTAGTGACTATAGAGCTTATATTTCATTTTACAAGTTTAACTGAACAGAAAAAATTAAGTTGTCAAACTTCATAATGATACTTAAAATTGGCCTAGGTGTGAGAGTTAGCTCTCTCTAAAGTCAAGACTTTTGCTATCCTGGTAGCACATTTATTATCCTGGACATCACATTTATTTATATAGAGTGATTCTTTGGGCTATTTTATGAGCCAGGAATATGGCCCATGGTGTGGATTTAAGAGCTTCTTCCAGAAAGATTAAATTCAGGGAATGGGATTCAGGGTCGGTCACAAAGACAGTGAGCTTATGGAGTGTACATGACTCTGTATGAAAACTCTACTCACTGACATTGCATCAAGTGGTGACTCAAGGCAAGCAAAGGCCAAAGGTCACAAACCTCTGCTCTTGTATCTGCTCTTTTAGCACTGAGGAGAGAGAAGTGTATCTGGCGTAGGAGAAAGAGCTTAACTTCATGGGTCTATTGTTTGAGAGACAGCAAGAAAACATGTTCTATGTTATTCACAAACATGTTTGTGAATAACATGCATAGCAGGGCATCTGTAGGAGTCAAGTTCAGAGCTGAGACTCAATGCTGTCTGTGCTTGGTCATTTGGAGGAGTTATATTGCTTGTCTGATCTTTTGCCTTTACACTAGGATTTGCATTGTTCATTATAAGACATTGCTTTATAAGATATGTTTGTTATTATATAAACAAGTACTGGCTATGAGTGATGGCTATAAAGCAAAAATAGACATAGATTCATTGTATCTGTGGTATTTTCTTGAGGAAATGTGCCAGATTCTTACATGAAAGATCATACAACTTAGTTATAGTTAAAGGATATAAATTACTTAAATGGTAAACAATGAAAGTAGTGAATAAATAAAATGAATGCCAGGAAATTACATAGAACTGTTAAATAATAACCCTAATAATTGAGAGCAAAACAAAAGTTATAATGTGTACTTCCTACTGTTTCTTTTAGAAGTGTCAGAGTTTCAGGTCTTATATGGAGGTCCTTAACCCATTAAGTGCTGAATTTTATGTGGGGCGAGAGTTAAGGGTGTGGACTCCTTCTTCAGATAGACACCCAGTTTTCCCTGAACTCTTTTCTTCACAGTCCATCTTTTTTCATCCCCAACACTTATTCCATAGGCTTTGATGTACAGAAGCTTTTTGGTTCATAAAATATTGCTATTAAAAGTTGCCCTATTTCCAGAGTGAATGGAGTCCTATTCTGCATGTGAGATAAAATATGCAGTAGTTTTACTTTTGAGTCTCCCTTAATTCTCTTAACCTAACAACCACCATGTATATCTGTTTTTTCCCTAAAAATAACATTCAGTTCATCTTTATTAATAATATTCCTTGAGTATATATAGTACATAGTATTTATCCATTTATCCATTGATGGTACTTAGTTAGAGTGGGTATATAGATTAGGTACAGAAAATAGTACCATAGTAAGTATGGATGTGTTAATGTAAGAAGAATAATTTGAGGTTCAAACGGAGGACACCATCAAATCTAAACCAAGTGAAAATAAGTAAAAAGTGTTCTGGACTGGATTAAGGTTCATCCAAACTCACTAGCGATGTCTTACCCACCCCTATCATGTCCTTATTTTGAAAATGAGGCCAATGGAAATAGCAAATATTAAGGGTAGGAACATTTTCTTCTTGCTTATCAAAGAGGAAATGAGAGTAAATCCTTTCCTCCTGTGAGAAGACAGATGTCTGCAAATGAAAAGAGAGACTTTAGAGAATCAAGACGTTTTTAGAACACTGGTGAGTTGTGTGAACTTTTCAGTCCATGGAACTGTGCAGAAAAGTGTGAACTGATTAGAAAAATACTTTTGTGACACCTAGTGATTATTGCCCGAGCCAACAAAGACAAAGACAATTATGAAAATAAGGGAGGAAAGGTGGCTGGAGAGGTAGCTCATTGGTTAGGAGCACAGGCTATTCTTCCCGAGGACTTGAGTTTGTTGATTCATAATTGCCTGTAGCTTAAGTTCTAGAGTGTATTGATCCTCCCTTTCTGCTTCTGTGAGCACTATGCAGGCATGTGGTTCACAGACATATATGGAGAAAAAGCAGTTGACACATAAAATATTTTTTTATAAATTAAAATTAAAGAGAGGAAGTGATGTGCTGAAGTCTTAGGAGAATGTTCTTTAGGAGCTGGGCATGCAGCCTAGTGACAGAGTGTCTGCCAAAAACATGAGAGACCCTGGTTTTTATCCTCTCATTCCTACACCCCCAGAAAAAAAGAGTCTGAAACAGATCACCAACACCCCCCCCCAGTCACTATAGACAGTAAATAGATGATAACCTTGGAGGTAAGTGTTTGTAAAATTTATTTAAATGTCTAATACTAAGCCAGAGTTAGATGAAAAAAATTACTGTGAAGGTTCCCATAATCTCTCCTGCAGCACAAATGAATATCACCTTAATTTTCTGAACTTGAAATGATACAGTCAAAAGTCAACCAACCCTTTAGCAACATTTCTATAAAGGAGAGACAGGTGGATTTTAAAGAGCAATATAGTGAGTGAGAAGGCCTCTTCCCTGATTCTCTTCATTCAGAGGGAGCTAGAGTCCCTCTCAGCTCACACATGAAGCTGGCTTTGCTGGTTCTGCGGAAGCCGAAGATCTGCCCTTCTATCCAGAATTCAGGGAATAGATCCATTCCTTCAGCTGTCTCTCTTATTGGTTTTGCATGTTCCGTTGCATGCTATACAGGGATTATCTACATTTTTCAAAGTTCTATTTATCAGTTGACTAAATTGAATAAATATGTGTAAAACTTACCAAATATGAATCTTGTTCTGGGTGAACTAAATAGCAATACGAAACAAAGTCTTTCAGCACACATGAGCTACATTCAGAAAAAGAATAAAAGAAAATCAGAAAACATACATATTAAAGGAAAGAGTATTATACAAGTAGAGCCATATAACATATTATATAGTTATATGCCCTATAAGCATCAAATATATCTAATATACACTATGCTGTCTTCATGAGGTTCATAGGCTGGGCAAGGGAGTTAGAACCAGTTAGAAGGAGTTCGGTCCTTATAGGAGAGAATAGACTTAACTGTAATGGGTAGGTATACCTTAACTAAAAGGTGATAACTAAGGTAAGTTTCATATCCATCTCATACTGCGGGTGCATGTAAAACTCATAGAGCAGGTGTTAAATACATAAAAGGAAGGCAAACATGTAATGAGAAAGGCCCAGAGTATATTACAGTTATAGACCGGTGAGAGAGAGATTGCTAAAAGTAGTTGACAGCTAGATGATTAACTGGCTCTTTTCCTCTGGTTTTTATATTTCAGAAAATGTTTGAGCTTTCAGACTTTGATGAATGAGACATACATCAATTAGAAGTACTTGTAATGATGGTAAGTGAACAGTGAAATCTACAAGCTTGGCTGAAACCAACCCAAGAGAGCAACATGTATACATGTACAAAAAGAAACTTTTATTTGCACTAAAAATGGACAACGGGCAACTCCCTAAACCACAGTCCATGGAAAAAATCTGCCAAAATACTCTGAGATTTAGATGAATTAAGCAAAGTTGCTTAAAGTCAAAATAAATGAGTATCTCCACATCCTGAGTAAATGTAAAAATTTCACAAATAAGTGGGAGTCCTGAGGGAGAGTGGGTGGGCTGAAATAAGCATCCCTGTGGACTGTGCGCTTCTCTTAAATCTGAGCTCCTAAATGAGAAAAAAATTCTTCTGGATGAAAGTTAACAAGAAACAGAAAAAAGTTGCTGCTTAAGTCTGTGCACAATGGGAGAGCTTAATTTAAACTCTACAAAAGGGTCTGCATGACCTCCTTCACCTTAGGAGAAATATATTCACAAGCACAGGACAAAAGTCACACAATGGTCAAGTACTTGTGAAAAGATGTCTCATTTAAAAATGGCCCAATCTCAGGTTACTTTTTCTGTTTCTCTATTTTATTACTGGACAAATGGTAGAGACAGAACTCAGTCTGTTTAAAATGAGGAATGGGTATCCACTTCTGGTGAATGTGGTTCAGCCAGAAGCAAACTTACTTTTTCTGCCTGAAGAGAAATGTATCATCCACAGAGATTCCAACTTCTCAACACTAGACATAGAAGGAACAGTAGGTGAAATTCAGATAACAAACTGAAGCTGGTGACTGCCTTGGTTTATGTTCCAGTTTCAGATGGGAGCACAGGAAACTCTGGCAGCTTGCTCATCTCTCCAGACTGAAGATGTGGAACTGGAAGTCTGGAGGGTCACAAGTTTCCAGTGAGAAGGACAGAGGCAAGCACAATGGAAAGGGACTCCAGGGAGGCACAGAATTGTCTCCAATCATCATCTAAGTACTGGTCTACATATGCACTAAGACCAAGAGCAGAATGGCCTAGGGATTAGGAGATTATTACTTCGAGTTCCCTTGGGGCTGGAATATTTCTCATTTTCACCAGTCAATTTCAATCTCATGATCAGCTTAAGTTCAAAAAGGTAGTATGAAAAACTGAGCACGAGATCAACCACTGTTCTTGTCTTCTTCACTAAGTTTTACAATCGAGACTTAAAAGCTCTGATTCATTTCTTATCTATGCCTCCAGAGCAAAGCTTAAAATGACAAGCCTTGAGGAAACAGCACACTCGTTGCGCAGTTTCCCAGTATAAGCAAGGTTCTGGTTTCATTTTCCAGTATTCAAAAAACAAAACAATAATAAAAAAAAAAACCACTAGTTCTCAGTAGGGACAATTCACAAGGTTTATCATCCTACCCTTTAACAATTGAAAAACAATATAATTTCAACAAAGCAGAAATACATATTCACAATAAAAAGTAAATTTAATCAATTAAAATGAGATAAGAGTTCCAGAATTATTAGACAAGGACATAAAAACATTTGTTACTGCTTCATATAGCCCAGAAACTGGAGAAAAGATAGAAAATATTCTAGGTACAGTAGGATAGGAAGATATAAAAATTGACCAAAGATTTGAATGAAGACAATGGCAATTCCTGAAATGAAAACCACACAGTAAATTGTATTATCGGAGATTGGAATCACAGATGAGTAAATGTAAAGACAGCAAGCAGAAAAATTCAGAACTGTAGAAAAAAAAAAAACCTATGGGAAGATTAATATGGTAAAAGAAAAAGGACACAAAGGCATAAACAAAGATGCTTTTGTTTTTTTGATATTTCTTTTTTTAACCAACATTTTTTGTTATATATTTTCTTTATTTACATTTCAAATGTTATTCTCTTTCCCGATTTCCCCTCTGAAAACCCCATAGCCCCTCCCTTCTTGCCAACCCACCCATTATGCTTCCTAGCCCTAGCACTCCCCTACACTAAGGCATAGAGCCTTCACAGAACCAACGGCCTCTCCTCCCATTGATGACCAACTAGGCCATCCTCTGCTACATATGCAACTAGAGCCATGAGTCCTACCATGTGTATTCTTTGGTTAGTGGTTTAGTCCCTGGGAGCTCTGGGGGTACTGGTTAGTTCATATTGTTGTTCCTCCTATGGGGCTGCAAACCCCTTCAGCTCCTTGGGTCCTTTCTTTAGCTCCTTCAGATCCTTAAGGTGTGTGTTGGTTTGAATATGCTTGGCCCAGAGAGAACTCTTAGGAGATGTGGCCTTATTGTAGTAGGTATGGCCTTGTTGGAAGAAGTATGTCACAGTGGGAATGGGCAATGAGACCTTCCTTCTAACATGTGGGATCCAGTCTTCTAGCAGCCTTCAGACAAAGAAGTAGAACTCTCAGCTCCTCCTGCATCACATCATGCCTGGATGCTGCCATGCTCCCACCTTGATGGCAATGGACTGAACCTCTGAACCTGTAAGCCAGCCACAAATAAATGTTGTCCTTTTAAGAGTTGCCTTGGTCATGGTGTCTGTTCACAGCAGTAAAACCCTAACTAAGACAAGGTGTGAGGTAAGTTAGGAGTTTAATACAGGTGAAGTTTCATCCCCAAAGGAGAAGAGGAAGGAAGGGGTAAAAGCAAACAATTTAAGGAATATGGAAGGAAACCATAAATCTATAGCCCTAAAATGGCCAGTGAACCTCAACAACAGTACAGCCTGAGGAGAACTGTGCTGAGATGTTTCACAACACAGTGATGCTAACCAACCCAAAGGGAAAGCTTGAATGAGAGCACAGGGCTGCTCTGGGTACCTGGAGAAACAGAGATAAGACAAACAGCTCCTGACAGAGCCCTGAAAGCCACAGGAGTGCAGAGAAAGTTGACTTCCTACAAACAAAATTCTCTAAGCCAAACTGTCAGCCTGTAATAAAAAAAAAAAAAAAAAAAAAAACTCCTTTTTGAAATGAAGGCAATGTAGACATTTTCATCAATAAAAGTTTGAAATTACCCAATGCCAGCACATTTGTACTAAAGCAAGTTTACTAATCATTCTTTAAGCAGAAAAAGAAAATTCCTTACAGTGACTTGGATTTACACAAATAAAAAAAAAAAAAGTATAGCAGAAGGATAATTTTGAAAATATGTATAAATGTGTTTATTTTTATTTTATGTATGTGTGTGTTTGACCTGCATGTGTGTCTGTGCACTGCAGGACTGATTATTGACTGCAGAGTTCAGAAAAGAGGAGTGGAGTTAGGGACAGTTGTGAGCTGCAATGTGAGTGCTGGGAATCAAACTCAGAAGCCCTGGAAGAACACCCAGTGACCTTGAGTGCTCAGCTATCTCCCCAGTCCTGGAAGTCAGGTTTCTTAATGCTGGAGCAGGAAGTTACAGGTAAAGAAGAACAGACACTGATTGGTCCATGTCATATCAGATCATCAGTGTTCAAGACAGAAGTAATATCTTATGTGTGGTGTAATGTACACATTGATATATGAATATTTATAAATACATATCATTGTACAGCAGTTATAAACAATAATTTCATAGTCTGTCAACCAAGTGTACCTGTTCTCCAAATAACATCCCAACATCAATTAAAAATGATGCAATTTGTCCCCCCTTGCCTTAAAGGGTTTATTAGAAAAGCTATTAATGCTTCACAGAACAGTATGGTGGGGGCTGTTAGGGAAGCTCAGCCCAATGGGACAAAGAATGCAGAAACCTTATGCCATGTGAGTGATCAGTAGTCCTCATAGTTGGTGCTCTGTGGTTTCCAGATGTAAGGGAAAGGAGTCAGAAGTTCACCCCTTTGTTAATAATTCTTGTAATAAATTTCTTATTCAAAAGGGCCATGTGCTTAGCATGTGTGAGATCCTGCTTTTAATCTCCAGAGCCAATAATGATTTTTTTTTAATTATCATCATAGGAAAAACTGGACGTAGGAGATGTAGAAACTCTCTGGACTCTTAGTCTTTCTGACTAAGTCTTTCTTTTAGTCATCTAAAATTGTTCTTAAAATTGCTAAAAAAAAAAAAAAGAAAAGAAAAAAGAAAAAAGAAAGATTGAGAAAAAAGATAATGTAGTATGGTGTACACAATATGTAAGTGTTATAAGACCATTTTGATACATGTTGCGGTAAATTCTAGTGGGTGTTATAAACAGAAGAAGACATAAAAACAATATGTATTTACAACTAATAAACTAGCAAAGGAGATAAAATTGAGTCATTAACAACAGTCTATCTATAAGGCAGTGCTGAGAAATGAGAGTCAAGAAAATAAGACACGGATAATGGGTCTCAGGTAGCAAGCTGGTAGATTCAAAACAAGTCATATCAAAGCAATGTTAGATGTAAATGTCTACAACTGAGTTAAGACTGTCAGACTGTAGAGTAAGCAAACGGCAAGCTCCACATGGACATTTTCTACATGTGAGAGTTTTAAGTAGAAATATAACTGGTTAAAGCTAAAAGCTAGAGTGTATCATTCTGACAATACTTTAAACAAATGTTGGCTTCGGCTAAGTGACATAATCAGAGAAATCTTGTAATAGAAAGAAACTTCCAGGCTGTTTCCTGGGGAAAACATACTAATGTAAAGGTGTATGCTGCTACGACCAGGGAACTCTATAATCAATACTTCTTACTACATTTTCACCTTATCCATTTCCTTCTTTCTCTGGACTCCAGAATTTCATACTTTTTCTAAGCAGTCTTATGTGTCCTAAAATCTTTTGTCCAGTAGTTTTCTGTTTTCTCTCCTTGTCTAGGTTAATTTCTATTTTGTCTTCTAATTCACTGATTTTATTTTTTGCCATTCACTCCATTTTGCCTTTGAGTCCAACTGCTGAACATTTTATTTTGTTTATTACATTTTTCAATTCTAAAATTTCTACTTTATCCACCACAAAGGTTTCTGCAAAGACTTACACATATCCTGCATTCAAGCTCTCCTACTTAAACACAAATAGTTTCAAGAAAAAGGTCTTCAAGCTGTGTGGTACACTAACAGAAACCTGACCATTGGGAGCATAGACCTTCACAGCCCTGCCCCACCCACACCCTCAGGGACCCATAAAGCAGATAGATCTGTTTCACCAAGTCCTCTAGGTCATTTGATGCAAGCTAAAGTTGAAGTACATTCTTCTGGGAAATTGACATCTAATACTTTTTCTGTGTCTTCTATGAACATACATGAGTACACACACACACACACACACACACACACCAAAATTTCTGATGGATTGTGAGTAATATTATACTCAGCTTTCCACAACTGCAACAGAATATTTGACATAATCAACCTAAAAAGAGAAACATCTTGTTTGGGCTCATGGTTTCAGGGCTTTCTGTCTCTGACTATTTGGCCCTCTTGCTTTAGGGCTACAGTGACACAGTGCACCATAATAGGAGGACCTAGAATCCCAATAATTCTGTCAAGTGCACTCACAACAGTCTAACTTTCTCTCCTAGTTCCTATTTCCTAAAGATTTCATTGCTTCCCATTATTGCCAGAGGCCTGAGACCTCTGGCAAATGGGCCTTCGGTGCACATTCAACTGTATGAAACTGTAGTTATTAAGACCCATTTGGCTGTAAGGCTGGAGAGGCCCTGTTGAGCTACACCTGAGCAAGTTGTTTATTATGGGACCAAAGCCTGGGCTGATTCTCGTGTGCACTGTGGTCTGACCAGCATGAATGCTTCCATTCCTTGCTCACAACACCATCATCAGACTTGCTACAGCTATTGTTAACAATAGTGGAAATTAGAAAAAAATCAGTCTTCTTGTCCTAGCTGCTCCTGATTCAGGTTCTGTTTGAGAATTGTGACCATAGAATGAGAACATGGAGCAAGAAGGTCAATATCTATTACTCTTGACCTGCTCTGAGAACAAAAACACACTGTTCACAAGTTACAGTAAAGTTGCCAAGGGCAACATTTCAGTTTACAAAACAAATTACTTTATTTACATCTTGCCCTCCCCCACATCTCAAAAAGGAAATAAGGAAAAGCAGACCATTGCCCTTTGCTAATACTCTTCTATGGTTACGCTAACATTCATTGATTTTTATATACATAGTTGACCTCTGTATCTACAGATTCTAGGTGCATGGTTTCAATCAGTGCCCATCAAAACTGCTTGGAAGACAGTTGTTGCTATCATGGTGACCCTTCCACCTTGTTATTAGCTTCTAGGCAATACTGTATGGACATCTGTTTACATTACATATACTGGCAATAATTAATACTCTACAAATATTTAAAGAATATGGGACAATTATAGTTATTATATGCAAATTAGACTGCATTTTATATAAGGAATTAAGCCCCTTTAATTGTGTACTCCAGAGTCATGCAGAGTCCTGCCACCTGTCTTTCTGGTGACAAATGGATGGGTCCATTTACCTGTTAATACTTATACCAAATCTCCATAACAATGTGAGCATGGTTACATCTATTTTGTAGATGAGAATGGGTATAGAGTCACTGAAGAAAATCTAACAGCTATGCTTTAACAATTACTTAGATGTACTTCTGTTTCACATAGATTTCATAATCCAAATGATCAAAAGAAAGACAATCCACAGTTGGAACAGTCTGAAGAAAATGCCTCTTAGACTTGGCATCAGTATTTACTTTATTGAGAATATATTATCAATTTCTGATACTCTGGCTATCTATCTATCTATGCCATGTTCTGAGCTCATTCATTAGTTCTGGCAGGAAATCTCCTCCAGTGCTTCATTTGTTAGAAAATGTACGAGCCACTTGTGACAAAATTGAGTAGGGAAGGGATCTTGTACTCACCTTTGTGCTGAGACAAACTTATGAAGGTTGGTTATGTCCTCCACAGTGATAAAAAACTATTTCCTAAGAAAACAAGAGCTTTGAAGGCCATTCATCTTCATGGGTAGCCTCAGAAACAATTGCCTTCTCTGATGAGCCAGACCCAGCTGCGCTATGCTTCAGCTGGAATCGATGCTCTGGCCACTCTATAATAATTAATTGAACACAATATCTGAGGCCTCAAACGCCCTGAACCTTCAATTCCCTTTATTACCCCAGTTTTATTGCTGCTAGAACAACTATGTCTATGTGTACTCCCACCCCCGACTGGGAGTGCTCTCACATAATTTAGCTCTCTCTCTTCCCAGAACTTCAAGTGCTGAAAACCGAAAATGATCTTGTCTGGGACATGTGAATATATATGGCTCGTGAGAAATCAACTGAGCTGGGAATAGCCACTCAGGCCATAACTTTAAATCCACTGTGGGCTAAGAAAAGCAAGGCTCCTTGGGGGAGTGAAGCTGCCTATGCTAACAGAGCCAATATTTTCCCCTAATTTCTGTTATCCCAGAGAGTCCACTCTGTTCTCCTGTATTATGTTGTCGTGAGGAATGTGTGACAGTTCGGTTCAGTGCATCTCTGTGTCCTTGGGGTATTCTTGTTTCTCTGACAATTTCTTGGCTTTTCCAAGAAGTCAGATGTATATAATATCCAGAGCAGAATTCCATGGGAAATCTCTTCATGACCAGACTTGTGGGAAAGGTCAAGGCCAGATGGTATTAAAGAAATGATAATTCTTCTCACATGCCCTTTAAACAAGGCCAGATGCTGAGAAGCCCCCATGGAACAAGATTGTGTCTGGTCCTTTAAAATCTGGCTTATTGGAAATTCAGGTGTGTGTGTTAGTGTGAACATGAGTGTGTGTATTTGTGAATTTGTCCATTGGTAAGCAAAATCCTTTGACACAGGAGTTCTTCTCTTAGATTTTTCCCACCATCATCTAGTGAAACTTTACACAATCTCTCTGTGAGTGGGTTCTACATGCTTAGATTCAACCAATAGCAGTACATTGATAAATCTCAAGAAAGAAAAAAATGTTGTCTTTTTGTTGTTGTCATCGTTCTCTAAGCAGTGCATTGTACCTATTAACATGGGGTTTGCATAGCATTGGGTATTAAATAACCCACAAGTATTTTTAAGAAATACACTGGGGGAGGATCTCTGGCCAAATGCAAATGCTGTGCTCCTCTGCATAAAAGACTTGCACACTCTCATGTTCTAACATCCACGGGGGGGGGGGGGTGCTACAGATGCTGAGGGACGCAGTTGAATGGCCCAGTTCCATATAAGACTTGCCTGCTTCAAACACAAGGCACAGGCAGGGGATACAGGCCATGTGTATTTCTTAAAAAAGAGTCACATGAACTAACTAGTACCCCCTGAGCTCATGTCTCTAGCTGCATATATAGAAGAGGATGGCCTAGTTGGCCATCAGTGGGAAGAGAGGCCCCTTGGTCATGCAGACTTTATATGCCCCAGTACAAGGGAACGCCAGGGCCAAGATGTGGGAGCGGGTGAGTAGGGGAGCAGGGCCGGAAGGGGGGAGGGTATAGGGAACTTTCTGGATAACACTTGAAATGTAAATGAAGAAAATATCTAATAAAAGTTGGAAAAAAAATGATCGCAAATTCAGAAGTTCCCACAGTCTTCTCAAGTTTGATAATTTGTTAGAGTGGCTAAACTACCTTTGGCAAATACTGCATACATCAATTATAGCTTTACTATAAAGGATATAAAAAAGCAAAGTGCCTCATGCCTGTAACTCCAGTACTTAAAAGGCAAGGCATCAAGACCCTGAGAGTTTGAAGCCAGCCTAACCTGGAATGTGAGACCCTGTCTCAGAAAATAATTTTTAAAATCCCTAAAAATGAACTGGCTAACAGTCCTTAAACTAAAATCTGGCTCATTGGAAATTCAGGTGTGTATGTTAGTGTGAGCATGAGTGTACCATAAGTGGTAATGAGATTCCACTTAACTTCTGTAGATGCAGAAGATGTATCAGTTGGAAATGCAGCACAGTCTTTATGAGAGTGAGTTACTTTAGAATCACACATATTTATATTTTAAAAAAAGAAAGAGTAAATTTATTTCCTAGGTGTTTCACCTTGTGCAAGTGACACAGTTTCTCTGAAGTCTGGTTCTCTGTTTTAAAACATGGATATGGTGCCTTCATGAACATTTCAGAGATCAAAGAGCTTGCAGTATTGATCAGGTAATCTGATCTATACTACAATGGCAACATTTGACAACAACTTTTTACAAACATATGAGGCAAAACAGGATGGGTTCTTAAAACGTGCCATTATGAGATTTCATCCTTGGTTGAGTGTCAGAGAAGAGCCACAACACCTGATGGTATAGGCCGATTATTGGCTTATCTCAGGAGGCAGTTGAAAGACATGGTAATACCACATGCATGAAGTTAGTGACGAGACAACACGCTGTGCTGTTCTTCAGAGAAGCATGTTTTTTTTTATGAATAAGAGCACACTCTAAAACAGTGATTGAACAGTGCAATAAACTTTGCTTATGAAGAAGTAAGTTAAAGAAAACTAGTAATGTGGCCATTATCATCATCAAGTATAGTGACTGCCTAGCTGTGTGCCTGCTTACGTTGGTGACTAGAAGCACAAAGGGCTTGTTTTCAAAGTATCCCTGCCAGCAGGTAGTTAATGTAGAATGTTCCTGTCTTATTACATCTGATTGAAGGCCACTCATCTTACTACATCTGACTTAAAGGCACTTTGCTCTCTATCGTTCTATGGATACACCAGCTCCAAATTCTCCTTTCCTCACAGAGTACTTCCAGTTCTCAGGGCGTTTTGACAGTGTTTTCAGCCTGTGTTGCCCTTAAGTTCCTTCTAGCTTTAGCTCTTCTGGTCTCAAATGCCAGCCCTGTGCAGTAAGCACAGGTTTTCCCAGGGTGCTCAGAAGTTTTCACACTTATTAAGTGTTCACTAAGACATCTAAACTCAAAACTGGGAAACATTACCTATAAAATAATATTAGCATGAATGTTAAAATTGAGACATCATTTTTATAATATTTTCTCATACTAATAACTCTTTTCCTTTTTTAAAAAATGTATAGCTAAGATGCATTTTTTCTTTAAAAACCTTTGTTTTGTATATATCCACAAATAAGAGATCATTTTCAAAATGGTCTAATCACTTGCTTTTATTTTCAGTTTTTGCAATTGTGACACTAATACAGCATGCCCACTTAGAAGTGAAGAATAGAATTTTAAGAAGTGGACAGTTCCAGGTTGTTCTTTGAGTGATAAAGCAAGATCCCATGGGCACATGTAACTTACCCCACAATTTCCAACAGTTATTACAGTATTTCTTAGAGAAATTCCTACACACCTCTGTACAACATATGTAAAGGAAACAGCCTTTGGGCTAGGGGCTCAGTTAAACTTTAAAAGCAAACGAGTCCAGAGCATGAATGACAGAATTAAAACAGCAGTGGGGTCCAGCTTCCAGGGCTCATGGTGACATTGTGTGGACATGAAGTGATTAAGTACCTGAATCCTGTAAGAAAGGCTGAATTCACTAGAAGAACACAGCACTAATGTCTGGGCAAAGCTTTGGCTGAGGGCCAATTTGCACTTAGCCTGACACAATGGCCACATTGATGGAGAACCATTTCTGCTTTGGAAGCCATGAGTGCAGTTTTAATACATACAGAAGAGACTGCTTTAGGAAGGTGAGCTGGTAGGCAAATGTTATCAGTATTGATGGCATTTCGGGCAAGGTGGCTAAGCCTTGAAAATTGGCAGATCATTTGACCTATCTCTCTGGTTATAAGCACATAAGCAATAGCAAATATTCTGGAACCTCTAACATTCTCATTGAGCAGTGATGAAAGGAAAACAGTGTGAACAGTGTGCTATGTCATGTCCAGTTCACAATAAAATGAGGAGCAAATCATATGGTAATGAACATATGAAAGAATAATACGGCAATAAGTTAAAGATACAATTATGATTGGTATATTTAAAAACAATAGAAGGCAACGCCTGCCTATTGACTCTGGGTACACTAAGGGGTGATGTAAGCTGGCCCATACCTGACTTTTAAGCAACTCACTAAGGGCTATCAAGGTTTGCCCAGCAGACATGAAGATTGGCCTTGATAGCACAAGTAAAGCTCAGATCAAATTGAGGTGACCTGAAATAATCAAACTCACAGCCGAAATCAACCAAGTAGAAACAAAAAGAACTATGCAAAGAATCAACCAAACCAGGAGCTGGTCCTTTGAGAAAATCAACAAGATATACAAACCCTTAGCCAGACTAACTAGAGGGCAGAGGGACAGTATCTTAGTTAACAAAATCAGAAATGAAAAAGGAGACATAACAATGAAACCTGAGGAAATCCAAAACATCATCAGATCCTACTACAAAAGGCTATACTCAACAAAACTGGAAAACCTGGATGAAAAGGACAACTTCCTAGACAGATGCCAGGTGCTAAAGTTAAACCAGGATCAGATTAACAATCTAAACAGTCCCATCTCCCATAAAGAAATAGGAGCAGTCATCAATAGTCATCCAACCAAAAAAAGCACAGGACCAGATGGGTTTAGTGCAGAGTTCTATCAGACCTTCAAAGAAGACCTAATCCCAACTCTCCTCAAACTATTCCACAAAATAGAAACAGAAGGTACTCTAGCCAATTCATTCTATTAAGCCACAGTTGCTCTGATACCTAAACCACACAAAGATCCAACAAAGAGAATGTCAGACCAATTTCCCTTATGAATATCAAAGCTAAAATACTCAATAAAATCCTTGCAAATCGAATCCAAGAACACATCAAAATGATCTTCCATCATGACCAAGTAGGTTTCATCCCAAGAATGTAGGGAAGGTTTAATATATGGAAATCCATCAATGTAATCCACTATATAAACAAACTCAAAGACAAAAACCACATGATCATCTAGGTAGATGCTGAGAAAGCATTTGACAAAATGCAGCAACTTTTCATGATAAAAGACTTAGAAAGATCAGTAATTCAAGGCCCATACCTAAATATAATAAAAGCAATGTACCGCAAACCAGTAGCCAACACCAAACTAAATGGAGAGAAACTCAAAGTAATCCCACTAAATTCAGGGACTAGACAAGGCTGCCCACTTTCTCCCTACCTATTCAATATAGTACATGAAGTCCTAGCCAGAGAAATTCAAAAACAAAAAGAGATCTAGGGGATACAAATTGGAAAGGAAGAAGTCAAAATATCACTGTTTGCAGATGATATGGTAGTATATATAAGTGACCCTAAAAACTCCACCAGAGAACTCCTAAACCTGATAAACAGCTTCAGTGCAAAACAAATCAATGGCCTTTCTCTACATGAAGGATAAATGGGCTGAGAAAAAAATTAGGGAAATAAAACCCATCATAATAGTCACAAATAATATAAAATACCTTGATGTGAGTCTAAGGAAGTGAAAGATCTGTATGATAAGAACTTCAAGTCCCTAAAGAAAGAAATAGAAAAAGATCTCAGAAGATGGAAAGATCTCCCATGCTCATGGATTGGCAGGATTAATATAGTCAAAATAGCTATCCTGCCGAAAGCAATCTACAGATTCAATGCAATGCCTATCAAAATTCCAACTCAATTCTTCACTGGCAAATTCATCTGGAATAATAAAAAACCTAGGATAGCAAAAACTATTCTCAACAATTAAAGAACCTCTTGGGGATTCACCATGCCTGACATTAAGCTGCAATACAGAGCTATTGTGATAAAAACTGCATGGTGGTATGGGTAGAGCAACAGACATGTAGATCAATGGAATAGAATTGAAGACTCAGAAATGAATCCACACACCTATGGACATTTCATCTTTGACAAAAGTGCTAAAAGCATCCAGTGGAAAAAAGACAGCATTTTCAACAAATGGTGCTGACACAACTGGCAGTTATCATGTAAAAGAATGTGAATTGATCCGTTCTTATCTCTTTGTACAAAGCTCAAGTCTAAGTGGATCAAAGACTTCCACATAAAACCAGAGACACTGAAATTTATAGAGGAAAAAGTGGGGGAGACCCTTGAAGATATGGGCACAGGGGAAAAATTCCTAAACCGAGCAACAATGGCTTGTGCTGTAAGATCAAGAATTGACAAATGGGACCTTATAAAATTGCAAAGCTTCTATAAGGCAAAAAACACTGTCAAGAAGACAAAAGGCCACCAACAGATTGGGAAAGGTTTTTTACCAATCCTAAATCTGATAAGGGAGTAATATCTAACATATACAAAGAGCTCAAGAAGCTGGACTCCAGAAATTCAAAGAACCCCATTAAAAATGGGGTATAGAGCTAAACAAAGAATTCTCAACTGAGGAATACTGAATGGCTGAGAAACACCTGATAAAATGTTCAACATCCTTAATCATCAGGGAAATGCAAATCAAAACAACCCTGAGATTCCACCTCACACCTGTCACAATGGCTATGATCAAAAATTCAGGTGACAACTCTGGAAATGAGTCCCGGCGGTTTCTCAGAAAACTGGACATAGTACTACCGAAAGATCCAGCAATACCTCTACTGGGCATATACCCAGAAGACATTCCAACTGGTAACAAAGACACATGCTCCAGTATGTTCATAGCAGCCTTATTTATAATAGCCAGAAGCTGGAAAGAACCCAGATGTCCCTCAACAGATTAATGGATACAGAAAATATGGTACATTTACACAATGGAGTACTACTCAGCTATTAAAAACAATGAATTTATGAAATTCTTGAGCAAATGGATGTATCTGGAGGATATCATCCTGAGTGAGGTAACCCAATCATAAAAGAAGTCACTTAATATGCACTCACTGATAAGTGAATATTAGCACAGAAACCTAGAATACCCAAGATACAATTTCCAAAACACAAGAAAATCAAGAAAGAGCAATGCATGGAGACTTCATTCCTTCCTAGAATAGGGAATAAAATATACATGGAAGGAGGTGCAGAGATAAAGTTTGGAGATAAAATGAAAGGATGGACCATCCAGAGAGTGCCCCACCCGGGTGGTCCATCACATAATCAGCCACCAAATGCAGACACTACTGCATACGCCAGCAGGATATTGCTGAAAGGACCCTGATATAGCTGTCTCCTGGGAGGCTTTGACAGTCCCTGACAAATACAGAAGTGGATGCTCACAATTATCTCTAGGGCAGAACATAGCGTCCCCAATGTAGCAGCTAGAGAGAGTACCCAAGAGCTGTAGGGTTCTGCTACGCTATAGATGGAACAACAATATGAACTAATCAGAAGCCCCAGAGCTCATGTTTCTAGCTGCATATGTATTAGAAGGTGGCCTAGTTGGCCATTATTGGGGAAGAAAGGCCCTTGGTCTAGCAATGTTTATATGCACTTATCAGAAGTGGATATTAGCCCAGAAACTTAGAATACCCAAGATACAATTTGTAAAACACAAGAAAATCAAGAAGGAAGACCAGCGTGTGGATACTTCATTCCTCCTTAGAATAGAGAACAAAATACCCATGTAAGGAGTTACAGAAACAAAGTTTGGAGCTAAGACGAAAGAATGGACTATCCAAAGACTACCCCACCCGGGGATCCATCCCATAATCAGTCACCAAACTCAGACACTATTGCATAGTACAGCAAGAGTTTGCTGAAGGGACCCTGATATAGCTGTCTCTTTGAGGTATGCCAGTGCCTGACAAATACAGAAGTAGATGCTCACAGTCATCTATAGGATGGAACACAGGGCTCCCAATGGAGAAACTAGAGAAAGTACCATAGGAGTTGAAGGGGTCTGCAGCCCTATAGGTTGAACAACAATATAAACTAACCAGAACCCCCAGAGCTCATGTCTCTAGCTGTATATGTAGCAGAAGATGGCCTAGTCGGCCATCATTGGGAAGAGAGGCCCCTTGGTATTGCAAACTTTATATGCCCCAATACAGGGGCATGCAGGGCCAAGAAGTCGGAGTGGGTGTGTAGGGGAGCAGGGTTGGGGGAGGATAGAGGGAACTTTTGGGATAGCATTTGAAATGTAAATTAAGAAAATATCTAATAAAACAAAAATTTAGGGAAAAAATTGAGGTGGCCTTAATTCTCACACAACAACCATTAGGGGGGTATTTTCCTGGGAGTGAGGGGCTTATATAAGATATAAAGAGGGTCTCAGGCAAAAGACAAACCCATTATAAAGTATACCTTGTACTTCCTGTAAAATTCAAAGTTTGTTTACCTGCCCAACAATGCATCCTGGGACTTGTGGCTCCTCAGTTGACTTGAGAATGTGTTTAAGAATATATATCTAATAATCCCAGTAATGAACAAAAAATATGTTTCCAATGCATTGTGCAAGTGAGGCAAGGCAAAGCTATTTAATTTACTTCATGGATAGCACCTTTGTCTCACAATCCTTTGATTACCACATGCGTATTTCTACAGTAAGAAAGCCTAAGTTGATGCACTCACAATGTTGCCGAGTTGGACTGCTCTTTGACTTTAAGTCTAGTCTTTTTATGTTGTTAAAAATCTGTATACTCTCTGACTTCTGTTCTATAAACCTAAGTTAACTTTTCAGTAAAATAAAAGTCTGTCTTTTAAAATGTATTTGTTTCTAGAGAAACAAAAATATTATTGAATTTCAAGTTTTAAGAGTATAATATGTATTTGAGAATTGCTCTTTCCATGTTTTTGAAGAATTCGTTTGGGATTTTGATGGGGATTACATGGAATCTATAGATTGCCTTTGTTAATATGGCCATTTTTACTATGTTAATTCTGACAACTCATGAGCATGGGAGATCTCTCCATTTTCTGAGATCTTCTTCAATTTTTTTCTTGAGAGACTTGAAGTTATTGTCATATAGGTCTTTCACTTGTTTGGTTATTTAAAGATATTTTATATTATTTGTGGCTATTGTGAAGTTGTTTCCCTAATTTCTGTCTCAGCCTGTTTATCCTTTGTATAAAGGGAGACTAGTGATTTATTTGACTTAATTTTACATCCAGCCACTTTGCTGAAATTGTTTATCAGCTGGAGAAGTTCTCTGGTAGAAGTTTTGGGGATGCTTATATATACTATCATATCATCTGCAAATAGTGATACCTTTATTTCTTCTTTACCAATTTGTATCCCCTTTATCTCTTTTTGTTGTTTTATTGTTCTAGCTAACACTTTGAGTACTATATTGAGTAGATATAGAGAGAGTGGGCATCCTTGTCTTGTCCCCAATTTCAGTGGGATTGATTCAAGTATGTCTCCATTTAATTTGATATTGGCTGTTGGTTTGCAGTAAATTGCTTTTTTACAATGCAGCCCGGCTAGAAGAACACAGATAGGCAACAGCTTTTGAAATAGCCTCTGCTCCACTTGTTTGGGACCCACATGAAGACCAAGCTGCACATCTGCTACATATGTGCAGGGAGGCCTAGGTCCAGCCCTGCATGTCCTTTGGTTTGTAGTTAACTCTCTGAGAGCCCCAAGAGTACAGGTTAGTTGATTCTATTGGCCTTCCTGTGGAGTTCCTATTCCCTTAGGATGTGCAATCTTTCTTCCTATTCCTCCATAAGAGTTCCTATTCCACACGTTGGTTGTGGATGTCTACATCTGTCTGAGTCAGTTGGTGGGTAGAGTCTCTCAGCAGACAGCCATGCCAGGCTCCTGTCTGCAAGCATAACAGAGCATCATTAATAGTGTCAGGGATTGGTGCTTGCCCATGGGATGGTTATTGGTTGTCTGTTTCCTTAATATTTGCTCATCTCCAATCACTGCATTTCTTGTTAACAAGATAATGTTTAGATTACGTTGGGTCAAAAATTTTGTGGTTAGGTTGATGTCCCTATCGCTCTATCAGGATTCCTTCCTGGCTATAGGAGGTGGCCCCCCAGGCTTCATATCCCCAATGCTGGTAGGCACAGCTAAGGACAATCCCAGTGATTGGGCACCTCCTCTAACCCACATCTCTGTATATACCTGGAAATGCTCCCTACGTCTCCCAACCCCCAGTCAACTGAAGACTTTTCTTCATTCCCACAGCTATCTGGTTATCTGCCTTGCTCCTCCCCACACCTTACCCCAAACACCGCACACCTCTCCAGATTCTCTCTCCCATACAGTTCCTTCCCTCCATCTCACTTTTGAAACAACAATATTCTCCTTTCCAAGTGACACTCAAGCATTCTTGCCTTTGTCTTCCTTCCTATCCAGTCTTGTTGGGTTTGTGGAGTGCAACATAGGCATCCTGTAGTTTATGGCTAATATATACTTATAAGTCAGTACATACCTTGCATGTCCTTTTGGGACTGGGTTACCTCACTCAGGATGGTATTTTCAAGATCTATCCATTTGCCTCCAAAGCTCATGATGGCTTTGTTTTTCATAACTGAATAGTATTCCATTGTGTAATATTCCAATGTGTACCATGTTTTCTTTGTGCATTTCTTCCATTGAGGAACATCTAGATTGTTTCTGGTTTCTGGCTATTATGAATAAAGCTGCTATGAACATAGTTGAGCAAGTGTCTTTGTGGTATGTTAGAGCATACTTTAGATATATGCCTGGTAGTAATGTATCTGGTTCTTGAGGTAGAAATATTCCCAGTTTTCTGAGAAACCACAAAATTGATGAAATGGATTTCATACATACAGGTAAGGCAATATATGGAGAGCTGAAAAATAATATAAGGCATTTTGTGTCATAAAGCTAAGTATCCTAAGAAGCAATAAAATGACATAAGGAATTACTGTTGGTAAGAAAGAAGAAACAATAGGATGTTTTTTGTGTTCTCATGGTGAGACAGTTGATGTGGCTTACATACATAGAAGGTTAAATCAATTATAGTAAACTGTAATTGTTTAAGTGGCTGCTACATTTTATAAAAGCAGAAAGCAAACTTTCTAACTATAGGTGGAGAATCATGAAAATGTAAAGCCTAGGAAAGGGGCATATCTAAATATCTAAAACAAAATGATCCAGAAAAATGGAAAATTAAAGGAGAATAGCATTCAAGGAAATGAGGAAGAAACCACAACCACTACATCAGACAAGGTGGACTTCGCAGTGAGAATAAGGAACTGCAATTAGGAAGGCTTTCTAAAGTAGTGTCAAGAAATAAGATCATCTATCTCTTAGTAACATATAAGCATGAATGACCTACAACCAAAATTCATAAAGTATGCATGTGTGCAAATACACATGTATATACATACACATACAATCACACACACACACACACACACACACACACACACACACACACACTCACACACACTCTCACACACACATGATATAGTAAAATGACTCAAAAATGTCAGCACTATTCAAATATCCCTCAAACATCAGACTTGATAAATGACTCACAAATGTATATATGTACACAAAAGAGCACCACAATGGTTTTAAAATAGGCACCCACTTCTGACTTACTTCTTCTAGTCTTTTCTGTGTGCATTTTTGTAACTTGTTTCTTCTACTCTTCTGTTTGTTTGTCCCTAGGTCTTTGGGATCAAATGGCTTTGGGTTTGCTCCTCTGCCATGCTCAGTGAAGGAACTGTATCCCAGCCCGTGATACGTTCCCTTTCTTTCTGTCCCTTGTCTCTGGCAGCCCGTGATACTTTCCCTTTCTTTCTGTCCCTTGTCTCTGGCAGTTGGTCCTGTTTTATTCAGCACCACTGGGTCTTTTTTTTTTTTTTTTTTTAAATTCTGTCACTTTGGCTTTCTTTAAAATCACAGTCACTTTAAAACTACTTCCATTCATGCTCCAATATACACGCATGTTAGCACATAAGTTAACAACCAGTACAGACTTCCTTTCTTGCCTATTGCACATCTTTTTAATTTATTATTTAAACATTTCAACTAAAATATAAGTACATTAATCTCCCTCTTCCCTGTCTCCCTCTAACCTCTACCATGTTCCCCCTTATTTACTTTCATACTGATAACCTTTTCTTCGATTGTTTTTGCTACATGTTTACATATAAATACTTAAATACCATTTGCTGAGTCCCTTTAATGTGGCTTGCGTGTATATAATTTCATTGCTGACCACTTTGTATGGTACAATTAGGGGCTCATCCCTGGGAGATGCTTATTCACCCCCTCTCAGCTGTCACTTGCTGCCTGTAGTTCTTTCTCCAGGGGTCAGACCACTGAGATTTCACCTTGCTGTTTTAGTCTATTGGTTTTGTTGGTACACTTATGCAGCCATTTGGACTCCCTGCCATTTCTAAGAGATACCGTCTCACCACAAGGTTGCTGGTTCATTAGTTCTTACAATCTTTCTACCTCATTTTCTGGGATGTTCTCTGAGCCTTATTATGTACAGGAGTTGTGATGTAGATATGACAGTGGTGAACAGGCTCCTCACAATTTCTTTATCTCTGCATTATGACCTGTTTGGTTTTGTATAATGGTCTTTGCTTAGTGTGAAGAGAGATGAAAACTACACTTAACTATGGGTGTCAGACTATTTCATACAATAGTTTCATAGAACAGCATAGGACTATGCTGGCATAAAGTGAAGTGAGAGGAATAGGTTCTATTCTAAGACCCATGACCCCACTAGTCTCAAGTAGTTGTCTAGTTTTAAAAAAACCAAATATGATTTCTTTTTTATTGAATGGGTCTTAACTCCAGTTACACAGCTCTTTGTTACAGCCAAATTATTGGTCCCATTATTGCACCTTTAGGAATATCTTACCATGCTGCCCATTGCTATAATTCATTTCTACTGTAGCAGGCTATGACTGCTGATTGCTTTTGTACCTTGGCCCCTTCCACAGTCCTTTCTGGTCCTGAGGAGAAGGACTTTAGGTCAGCACCAGCTCAGATCTTGAGTCTTGTTTATGAAGTGTGAAGTGTCTTCAGTAACTAGGATTTACTTTCAACCTCTAAAATGTGCCTAAGGACAACAGCAATGACCCCTATTATTTTGGAAGTCACTCAGACTCACCTACCTAGGAATTCAAACAGAAGCCTGGCAAACACGGAAGTGGTTGCTCACAGTCACCTATTAGATGGAACACAGGACTCCCAAGGAAGGAGCTAGAGAAAGTACCCAAGGAGCTGAAGGAGTCTTCAACCCTATAGGTGGAAGAATAAT